>CM067300.1:32408210-32987489 GCA_034231615.1 Meghimatium bilineatum | reverse complement strand
GACCCCAGGTGTCCGTGGAGCACAGTTTAAAAACTTCTAGCCAAACTAATTAGTCTCACAATGTACAGACACACAAAGAGGTTATTATACATTTAGGCATAGAGAGTTGACTAACCATTTCCAGAGAACTCTTCTACCCTTGATGCTGCAAGGAAAACAAGGGCCACAGTTTATAGATAGATAGATAGATAGATAGTTGACTTCCCTATATTCAGGTTTCTCCATAGGTATTCTAATGATCTCAAAAAATCTGCATGATGTCTGTCAAGAACATAGCTCATGAACATTAATGTTGTAGCTTAGGTCATAATTCCCTCAGCATCACCAGAACATATTGCACTTGTGAACCAGATAAATGGACTCAATAGTGAACTCATCCTTCTTTGCAATGGAGAGCCTTCTAATAACCCCCTTCTAATAACCCCATAACAAAAATTATAAATATTGCAATCCATTAGAGTTGTAATGGTGTCACATTGGAGTCATTACCACGAAAAATAATGAAAATCATCTCTATCTACAACCAGATGAACGAGTGTGGAAATTTTTTTACCCCAAACATTCTATTTCTGTTTTTAAACTAAAATTTTATTGTTATCTCTTCTCCTTTCAACCTCAACTGTTCCCTGAAGAATAATATTTCAAAATGAAAATTATTTATATACAAACCCAATGGTTTCTTAAGTTCTAACAACTCCTTCCTAGCTTCACTCAATGACTCAGTTAGTTCAAATCGTTCCTCACATTCCTTTCTCACAACGTTCTGTAAAAACTGATTCTGAAAAAGAAGACCACTGCTGTATGTTGAACATATCTATATACAGTGGAATTGATCCCATAATAATAATTTGGTCCGGACCAACAAAATATGTATGTAATAACAGAAATTCGCTATATACAGTACAAACAATATAGACAAATATAATTGGGGATTTTGAAAAGTTTTGTTCTATAGCAGCAGTTCTCAAACTTTCTAATGCCATGACCCTTTAATACAGTTTCTCATGTTGTGGGGAACCCCAACCAGAGAATTATTTTTGCTGCTACTTCATAAATGTAATTTTTCTATTGTTATGAAACATAATATAAATAACTGATATGCAGGATGTATTTTCATTGTTACAAATTAAACAATAATTAAAGCGTAGTGATTTATCACAAAAACAATATGTAATTATATGTTGTGAAATATTTATTTCTAATTACAAATAAACACAATTGTGTCTTGAAGCATTGTGTAGCATGGGTAACAGTCTTAAAATAACAACAGCAAACTACATTGCTACATTTTGTGACAGTATGCATAATTATTTCAGAACTAATATAAACAAAGTAGGTGAACAATAGTTTTCCTACCAACACCCACAAAGGGAAATATGACCAATTTTATCTATAGCTTTCTTTCAACACCCACACGGGAAAATATATGACCATTTCTATCATAAATATTGATAAGGACATATTTAACATTTTATTACCTTCTTCTTCTTCTTCTTTCGTTCACTTGAAACATGTCTATATCTGTAATTCTGTCTCCTTAATAAAACTCACTGTCTTTTGTAGTTCATACAGTGTCCCATAGAGTTTTGATTCCAGTGTTGTTTCCTCTGGCCAATATGTCCGCCTCAGCGTTTCATGCTCAGAACACTCTTGAAGTATATGTTTGGCACTCTGTGCTGCCTGTCCACATGTACACATGGCTGTGTTGCCAATCTTGAACTTTGTATACATGTGACTTCGGAGTCGGTTGTGTCCTGTTCTGAGACGTAGAATTATAACTTGTTCTGGTCTGTTCATAATATGATAGTCATCTTGTGTTGGTGTTTGTGGCTTTCTTATTGACTTGATCATCTGTTTTTTCTGATGGTAGGTGATTGGTATTTCTGGTTGGTCTTCGGCAGCACCTTCCTTAGCCAGTTGGTCTGCTTTTTCATTTCCTGGTATTCCACAGTGAGAGGGTATCCACTGCATGGTTACCCTATACTGGTAAGACAATTCGCTAAGTAGTTTTTTCAAGTCTGTTAGTTTTTCAGATTGATTTTATTACCTCATTTGTAAGATCCTTAAGCTTTGCCTCTAACAAAGTGATTGAATTATCTGCATCTGCATGCTCCTGCATTATCTTTGTTAATTCATTTTTCAGTTCTGTAAGCTTGCTAGAATCTGCTCCATCCAATCGGGCTGCAATGACAAAAAAATCTCAGACATTGTGATTATTTATGATAAGCCCTTTTTTAATCTTATCTTAAAGAAAAAGGTCCTAAAAGTGTAGTGGACTGTACTCTGGTTTCCCCTTATTTATTCTGTCCCTCTAAATGAAGTGGTATGTCCACCTGCTAAGAGTATAATTTATAGAACGTTAATCCACAGCTACAAGTGATAATCCTTAAGAATCTCCAAAATATGCACTTGTTAAGATGACCAAGGACTAAATTTATCTCCTTTTAACACATGGCAATCAACTTAACCACTATGCCAAATATATTCACTGATATCGAGCAATATTTAAAGAATTTCTTGGACAGCCAGGGTACCAGCTTAAATTTTTACGACAAGAAATTGAGCATCTGAATCATTCATAAAACAATGGCAACCTGATTATTGTAAAATATTGCCTATAAAATCATTATATTAAAAAAATTATTGTTTTTATAACTACATCATACAAATTTTAAATTAGAGAATATCTGACTAAAATATTGTGCGGGGTAAAGCTACAGAAATAGCCAGTGATATTAATAAATATAACTAATTATGTGTTACGATGAATGAAATCTAATTTTTGTAAATAATATGTATTCATTGCAATAAATATAAATATCAGGGTCATAGATATATTTTAAGTAAAGACAGGGTTTTACTTATTAAAAGTGAACGAAAGAAGAAGACTTATTTTAAAAAGTCATGTTATAATTTTCTAGGAGGAGGGAGAGTTTGAAACTGAAATGCTCACTTCCCCCCCCCCACTACAGGCTTGTAAATGATATACCGAGGTTGGTACCTGTTTCAAGGTGGATGGGTGGACCATGGAAGTCATACTGGAATTCTGTTTTACTGCAGTCCCATATATTACTATTTTTTTCTATTAAAACAATCAGTTTTAAATCTATCTAAAAGCATACTCAGCCAAGATAATTTTAAACAAACTTAAAATGCTAATTATATCTGCTTATTTTACCTTGACGATCTTGAAGATCACTGATAATCTTTTTCAGGCTCTGAACCTCCTTTACTGATTCAGTTTCTTTCTCTTGTTCCAGTTTCTTAATGTCTGCTATCTGATGTTGCAATTGTTTAATTTCCTGTTTATATTTCTGCTCAAGAATAGCCTGCTGTGTTTCCCTCTGGACAGAAAATAAAAACCCTGCAGATCAGTTTGTTTTACTACAAATGATTTACAACTGATTTCTAGGATAGATGTCATGATATACAACTGATTTCTATGATGGATGTCATGATGTACAACTGATTTATAGAATAGATGTTATGATGTACAACTTATTTCTAGAATAGATGTCAGCATGTACAACTGATTTACAGGATGGATGTCATGATGTACAACTTATTTATAAGATAGATGTCATGATATACAACTGATTTCTAGGATGGATGTCATGATGTACGACTGATTTATAGGAAAGATGTTATGATGTACAACTGATTTCTAGAATAGATGTCAGCATGTACAACTGATTTACAGGATGGATGTCATGATGTATAATTTATTTCTAGGATAGATGTCGTGATATACAACTGATTTACAGGATTAATATCATTATTATTTGGCCATTAGTAAATTTAATCCTGGTAAAGGAACAATTAAATTAGAATAAAATTATAATAAAACTACTGGTAGCTGGAAATATGTAAGAATCATCACTATAATTAATGATATTAATTGTTTGTAGTATAACTTGAAAATAAACTGCTAAAACTCTACAGGAACACTACATTATAAAATATAATTAGAACATACAATTGTTGGTTTAACTGCACTAGTTGACAGGTAAGCAGTTGCAACATACTAATCTAAATTATTAAATATATTACTATGAAAAAATCATCATAAAAAATGTAGACAAACTACCGTTAAATTCCGTGTATAACCCGAGAATTTTTGGACAGAAAACAGAGATGACTTCATACTCCTAGGCTTATTTTCGAGAGTAAGATCAAATTTAAAAAAAATTACGCCCAAATCACAGTAAAAATGGAGAAAAACACTTTTAAAAAAATTACAGTCACATGTCCCGATATATTAAGCCAGGATAAAATTACTAGGGCTCACCAGCAATCTAGAGCATACTTACCATAATGCTAGGCCTCTAATTACATTAATTTCTATATATCATACAATATTTCCTTCAAAATCTCCGATATTTCTTGATAAAAACTCACTTACTAGGTCTATATCGTTATTTCAGAGACGCCCTCATTTTTTTAGAATAATTTCCCAGAAACGCTATTTTTAGCAATGGGTATTGCCGGTTTTATTTACCGTTTATAGTACATATATTTATATCATAAAGGTTTCAATTGCTCATCGAAATTGGTCAGAAAAGTATACCAGTATCTGATGTTATTTATTGACCAAAATACGGTAATGGTCTGTGGAAAAAACAAATGAAATACCATAGCCTAAGCTGATTGGTAGCTTAGGCCTAGTCTTTTTTGTGTAGGGAAACACTAACTACCAGTAATCTAAACACTGTCACACACTTTCTTGTTGCGGTAAAGCAAATGTTACAACAGTTACTGACCGTCTACTAGGCTATAATACCTGTGTACAGAAAATTTAAAACAACACCTCAAAGGCAGATTTTAAGTATTTCCGTGCATGTCGCTGGTCGGTCTTGCCAATTTTTAACATGGGACTCCAAGTATATAAATATTGACCAAGACAATAATCAGAAACATAGAATGAAATCCTAATTAATTCTGTACAGAGGTCTTACTCTACATACTACGGTCTTGCACAAACACATTTTTGACATCCAAAACTTTGCCGCTTAGGCAGTGTTGGAGGGAGGGGAATGGAGGAAATAAATCAATAGTGAAACTGTCTGCGCTGTGCCTCAGTTTATATTACCGTATAAGGTAAACATACAGGTCAGACAAAGTTCAAACTCTTCTGTATCTTTTAAAAACAAACGTGATCTGGCATGTTTTTGTCTGGCCATTCATCTTTCCCGTTTCCCCGCTTACACTTACAGGAATAAAATCACAATGACAATAAAAATGTATGAACTGGAAGCTAAACTACTTGTGCAGTATTCTTGGCTAGCTAAGTCAGCCATATATTCTGTTAATTAGTCCAGCCCACTGAGGCAGCAGTTCCAAATCACAACACATCATAGGCATTTTGTAGTAAAATTGTGCTGTAATTGATTCCCTCCCCCAACCACTGTACATTTAGTGGAAGATGAGATCAATTTCACAATCCTCTGTTATGTTTATTTTATTACCGTATTCTCCCCACACGGTAAACATAACCAGTAACAAAGTTCAAACTCTTCTGTATCTTATAAAAACAAACGTGATCTCCTCGCTGTCTTGCCTTTCATCCTTTCATCTTTTCCCACTTAAACGTTTCCCACTTAAATGTCACTGTCAGAAGCCAGCTGGTGACATAATAGTTACATAGTAATTGCTATTCACTAGCACTGTTCCGCGTCATAAGGCCCAGACACCCAACACAGACAATTCATTCAGGAAAAACTTTGTTCCCCAAAGTCTCGCCACCTCATAAACTGTCTATAGTCATGGATAGGGAAGTCAGCCTAAGGGGTATTCATTATTTTCGGATATATTGTTCCAGAATACAGTAGCCACCAGGGTTTCATTCCTTGATTCATTCAAGTTATGTGAGTGAAGCAAATGAAAGGAATGCCATTTTCTTAGAGTTGCAAAAGTTTGTGTTAATTTCCATTTAGCATGTCGGTTCTTTCTTATGATGATGAAGTTCATTATTGCTGGCTTTGTTAAGTTGGGGATGTCGGTCTATAGTCGGACCTTCGACTTTCTCCACTTTTGGGAAGGGATAGTTAGGTTCTCGGCCTACAATCGGATGGGTTTATATTCAGAATTTAACGGTAATTAAATTTTGGAGTGTGCTATACTTAACATTGTAGTTGGTGTGTTAACTTTCTGAAATAGAAAAATATCGACAACATAATAAATGTTATGGATAGGCCCATAACAACAAAACATACCAAGTTATTTTTATCCCTTTCTTGAGCTTGAAACTTTTTTAACAGCTCATTGTACTTGTCCTTTTCAATCTGAAGTTCCTGAAAAATTTATTCAGTTCAAAGTGTTATATTTTATATTCATTATTATTTATCATAAATTCAACAACATTAAGACAGAAACTTCAGATGAATGGGATTTGTAAAACATACAAAATAACTGCTAAAATGATGCAGTAAAAAAAAATATCAAAATGCTAGATATTAAAGCAAAAGTAGCTGAGTTGTAAACAGCTTCATTACACATATTTTTACCCATAAGTGCTCAACTGCCTAAAACTATAAACTGTCTGACTTGCATCATTTTCAGCAAGATTACCACTCTAATCACACCATTCCACAAAACTACAGAAAGATTGGATAGAATTCAGAATGAGGCAATGCGAATCATTTTGGGGTGTACGAGAGATACGTTGGCACGGGCTATGCGATACCTACTTGATTGTCCAACTGCAGAGAAAAGAATACAAATGTGCAGGGCGCAGGACTACCTAAAAATCACCGCTGATAAAGAGCACCTTCTACACTCAGAAATTATCAAAGTGAAAGGCAGTCGACTAAAGAGAGGAAAGTCGTGGATGGGGTGTGCAGAGGATGTTAAACAGAGCGTGTGCAGATTGGAAGATGTACTACCTGATGCCGAATGGAATCTGGCACCCTCAGAGTGTCTGACAGCCTTTGAAGGATTAATAACACTCAATAGAGAGTGCAGGGAATGGTGTCCGACAGAGGTCGAGTGGGAGGTGCTCGCTCTGATCAGTGAGAATTCCAGGGAAGGTGATATGATTATATATACAGATGGGTCAATTGAGAGACACATCAGGAGTGCTTGGGCCTTCACGGCTTAAAGGTGGGGGGAGACCATCAGAAAGGAAAGTGGTGCATTCGCTCAGATGACAAGCAGTATGAGAATGGAGATTTTGGCAGTAAGCAAAGCTTTGAAATGGGTGTGCTCACAGACTGTCTGCGAGCATGTCAGTATACTCAGTGACTCCATGAGCATGATTGTCAAAGTTCAGGTGGGTTACATTCGGAAACAGTGGCTGGATGCAGTAAATAGTTCCAGTGTGCATAGAGTAACTTTTATTTTTGTGCCGGGACATGCGAGAGTCCAGGATAATAAGAGAGCGGATAGGTTGGCTGCCTACGCTGCTACTACGGCTGTTGGTGGAGTGATGGATCGGGCAGACATTTTGAATTCCCTACGGGAAAACGCACAAACAAATGACTGTACAAGTGACAATGACTCTTGTTCCATGACTAGAATAATGGAGCTTGGTTTGAAATGTGGTGTCGCTAGAAAGAAGCGGTTTTGTGGGCGAGAAAGAATGATGGTCAATCAATGATGTAATGAAACCGTCAGTCAACGTGTAATGGAGGATACACTCAAGGAGAGATCTGAGCACCTATGGACTTGTCTGGAGTGCAATGACAATGATCCAACGACTAACTAACTAACTAACCAGAACTGCATATATTACTAAATGAATTACTCAGTCTGGACAATGTCGCTAAGCAGTGAATACCATCACATAGTGGGATACCTGAAATGAGAGAGCAGATCGTCTGACTAAGGAGGGTGCTGCTGATCATCATACAAATGTGTAAATAATGGACCATCTAAAGAAACAGATGATTAAAGCAATTAGAAAGCCAACACAAGATGACTACTAAATTATAAACACATAAGAAAAAAATTGTATTTCATTGTACCCCTCTGAACAGGACACAACCAACTCTACAGTCGCATGTATACAAAGTTCAAGATTGGCAACACAGATATGTGTACATGTACCTCAGACAGCATAGATAGATAGACTAGTTAAAATGAAATCTGTTATGCCAGAAGGTAAAAAATATTGTAGCAACCATGTTAACTGCAGCAAAGTATAATATATACAACCAAAACCTCTACAGTCAAATTTGTAGGTGTCTCACATTGGAGGTTAAACCAATCACAATATAAATTTAGTTTGTAGGTTTTTAATTTGTCCTGGCATACAATGTTGACTGACTTACCAGTACAAAGTTGTGCTTCAGACCATCCTCAAGTGCCATCATTTCTGTTTGATGTCTTGTCTTTTCTGCTGCTACTGCTGCTTGAAGCTTAGCGTAAAATGCAAGAAGAAAATTGTACATCCAAAATATGTTATTTAAAGGATATATATTGCACAATTATTTCATGGATGTTTACTCAGTGAGATTTTTGTTTTCTTCTCACTGTTGGCCACTGATGTTTATTATGTTGAGTCTGTATTTACAGCTAGGCCATAATAACATAGCTGTCAACTTTTGTTTTTCATAAATCCGTATTTTTAACAATGTATTTCCATATTTCAATAAAAACATCCATATTTAGCACCCAAAAAAAACCCACACTAATTTTAATTAATTAATTATTTTTTTTTGCCCCTCAATATGAGTGTGTGAGACTTGAAATATGAGGCTGTCTGTCATCTTCTCTCTTGGTCTTTACATATCCCTCTTGCTCTTGAATTTGCCTGTTGTCACAATGTGCTTCTCTTCTCATGATGTGTTCACAAAATTTGAACGGTCTTCTGATGCAAGTAAGCAGCTCAATTTTTTTATTATCTTCTTTCAAGACATTGCCCTTTTGTTTGTTCATCATATTCTCAACATTAATTTATAAAACAACATCTTTAAGGTCTCCGCATACATTTTTACTACCCTCAAACAGAATATTTTGATACAGTCTCTTACCACTTGATAAGTAATGTCAATCAGTACCAATTAGCAGAACCTGTATTTGAATCCAGACTATATACTTATTGTAGTCCACTTCCTCTTGCAATAAAGCAAAATTGATCATTCATGAACAATGTGGTAGCTAAAGGGTTAATATTAAATGAAAATACAGCATTAATGGTCAAGTAAAAATATGGATGCAATTATATTGGCATGGTGACTGTAAACAATGGCAAAAATATATGCTAAAAGTGATAAAACTGACAGAGATTAGAATATGGAGTACCTTTTGTGGCCAGTTGTCAGCCTCTGCCATTTTATTTTTGAAACTTTCTCTTAAATCCTCAATTCTGTTTTGATGTGCTTCAATCATCATTTCTCTGAAAGTATTAAGAGATGATTGTATATTCTGAAATTATAAACAATCATTGTTCCCATAACATTTGATAACAATAATTATTTTACTGAAATTGACAATATAATTTCCATGAAACTGACAATAACTATTTTCATGAAATTTAAGCACAATTTTTTTTAATGAAATTAACAATTATTATTTTCCTGAAATTTACAATCATCATTTATCTGAAATGGACAATACAAAAAAAAGTTTCATTTGTTTAAAATGTACAATCACAGTTTTTCTGAAAATGACAATTATCATCATTTCCATGAATTTCTCTGAAACAGCAATTGAGAGAAATGGCAAAGGTGGTTAATGAGAAAACTGAGATTATTCATAATATAAGGTTAAACTCTACTTTATCACTCAGTCAAGTCCATAGGATGTCCTAATATCTGGCCAGCTACTAAAACAGCCTGTTTATATGGAGGTAAAAACAATATATAGTAGATAACACAGTCCAGGATCAATGCAAAGATGATATATCTTAGTTATAAATAGACCCCTAATTTTGTTTTATTTCTATCATAAATTAGTTTGGATTAACTAATTCAGCTGTTTAAAATATAGAAGTTTGGTAAATAAAACAAAACTATTGTGGTGCAATGTGATTAGATGTCAGTAACATTTTAATTTAAATTTGCTCGATCAAGGTAGGTTGAGCTTCTGTGAAATTAGCACAAATTAGGTGCAGAGAAAAAAATAAAGAATAGAATAGCAAAAACTAGGTGTAGAGAAAAAAGAATAGAATAGCAAAAATTAGGTGTAGAGAAAAAAGAATAGAATAGCAAAAATTAGGTGTAGAGAAAAAAGAATAGAATAGCAAAAATTTGGTGCAGAGAAAAATAAAGAATAATTTGTCTTCATCATTCTTTCTCAATTGATTATTATTGGCAACAGTGGCAGTAGGTCACTTTGATCTTCCATGTATAACATAACCAACCCTATCCCCAAACCTTCTTAGTCTCTGCTTACATCATATATACTGGTAACTGTTGTTTTCAGGTCCTGTGCAATACACAGGTGAGCATTATTCTGGTAAATTTACCTTTCTGCTTTTAAGGCCTCATTATCTGATTTTATCCTCTGCAATGAGTCTCTGAGATCCTGAATTTCATCTGAAAGACACAAAATAATGACTTAGAAGCAGACCAATTGCTATCAAACATAATTTGTCAAATGGTCCTGATAGATGATGGTCCTATGTGATGGGAAATTCTAGATATACCATCACTGCGGATAGGTTTCCTGGAGAGACGTGATGATCCTCTGATACTATCGCAGTGGAACACCTCCCTTCAAGGACTATTGGGAGTTTGAGAATGAATGCTGAGGAGGAGGAAAACAAATAAAAACGTGTGATGTCATGGCTTGAAATTGGAGAAAAGAATAGACACTTCTAACTGCCATGCACATCATAAGAGGCAACTACGGTTTAAGGGTGGAATTAGCTATCCCATGCCCCATGATATATGTCATCAATATAACACAGAAGCCACGCTGAAGTTAGATGTGTCCTGTCAAAAAGGGTATATATCCCAGCCAAGCTGTAAACCATGATATAACACATTCTGTTATCCAGATTGCATCCTATTAATATGAAGGAGTTTAAGAATGAATGCAGATGAAGAAGAAAAAAACAAACAAACATTATTTGGTCAAAATGAGCCCAAAATGTCAGCTAATATATATGTTGGAGTGATTTATTGAGAGGAAGAGAAACATCATCTGAAGATTGCTTCAATTAACAGTTATACTGGAGCATCAAAATTCAAAGCTTGCAAAACTTGCACTGACTTGAAGCCAGTCATAATTATGTGATAATAATTATGATCATAGTAATGATGGTGATAATGATTATTAAAAACATGGATTGCTACACAAGGCCAACATAAACTTTCTGGTATTTTATGAGAAAATGAGATTCGAAAAACATGAGAACTGAAAAAAATGTTAACAATCAAACTACTTGGATACAGATGTTTGTAGAGATCAGTGATCTCCTACACTAATCAGGATAACAAACAATGATGACTTACTAAGACCAAGCTTATTTTTCTGTGCTATTTCACTTTCCCTCTTGATGTGTTCCTGACATTTATTTTCTAAAGTCTTCAGCTGTTTCATACAAGAATCAAGTTCATTCTCTTTGGCTCTCATTTCCAATCTGAGTCTGAAATAAATAAATATATATATATATATATATATATATATATATATATATATATATATATATATATATATATATATATATATATATATATATATATATATATATATATATATATATATATATATATATATATATATATATATATATATATATATATATATATATATATATATATAAAATTACATGTGAATTCTGACAAATTATAAATTTTAAAATTATAAAAAACAATGATGGTTGTTTTGTTTGCTTGTTTCCATCCCTGAAAATTATGAGCAATGAAGCTCTTCTTTCCTAAGTGCACTGGGCATTTTGCCAGAGCTTTATTTCATATACAGAAGATTTCAACTCTCAAGTATAAAATGAAAATAAATATTTAAAAAAAGCCTATATTTTGTTTCATGTATAAAAGCATGTATAAAAGTGGTATTTTGTTTCTTTGAAATAACCACTACTTCTGTTTTCTTGATATTTAGGAAGAGATCTTTCTCTTTACTTTCTGTAACTACTACATTAATTAAATCTTGAAGGTCCTCCTCACTTTTAGCAATCTGAACAGTATCATCCACATATCTCAAATTATTTATGTTATGTCCTCTCACTGATAAACCTGGGATATCATTCATTATATACCGTTAAATTCTGAATATAAACCCATCCGATTGTAGGACGAGAACCTAATTATCCCTTCCCAAAAGTGGAGAAAGTCGAAAGTCCAACTATAGACCGACATCCCCAACTTAACAAAGCCGGCAATAATGAACTTCATCATCATAAGAAAGAACCGACATGCTAAATGGAAATTAACACAAACTTTTGCAACTCTAAGAAAATGGCATTCCTTTCATTTGCTTCACTCACGTAACTTGAATGAATCAAGGAATGAAACCCCGGTGGCTACTGTATTTTGGAACAATATATCCAAAAATAATGAATACCCTGTAGGCTGACTTCCCTATCCATGACTATAGACGGTTTATGAGGTGGCGAGACTTTGGGGAACAAAGTTTTTCCTGAATGAATTGTCTGTGTTGGGTGTCTGGGCCTTATGACGCGGAACAGCGCTAGTGAATAGTAATTACTATGCAACTATTATGTCACCGGCTTCCGACAGTGACTTTTAAGTGGGAAACAATGAAAGGCAAGACAGCGAGATCACGTTTGTTTTTATAAGATACAGAAGAGTTTGAACTTTGTCAAAAATGTGTTTGTGCAAGACCGTAGTATGTAGAGTAAGACCTCTGTACAGAATTAATTAGGACTTCATTCTATGTTTCTGATTATTGTCTTGGTCAATATTTATATACTTGGAGTCCCATGTTAAAAATTGGCAAGACCGACCAGCGACATGCACGGAAATACTCAAAATTTGCCTTTGAGGTGTTGTTTTAAATTTTCTGTACACAGGTATTATAGCCTAGTAGACGGTCAGTAACTGTTGTAACATTTGCTTTACCGCAACATGAAAATATGTGACAGTGTTTAGATTACTGGTAGTTAGTGTTTCCCTACACAAACAAGACTAGGCTACCCATCAGCTTAGGCTATGGTATTTCATATGTTTTTTCCACAGACCATTACCGTATTTTGGTCAATAAATAACATCAGATACTGGTATACTTTTCTGACCAATTTTGATGATCAATTGAAACCTTTATGATATAAATATATGTACTATAAACGGTAAATAAAACCGGTAATACCCATTGCTAAAAATAGCGTTTCCGGGAAATTATTCTTAAAAAATGGCGGCGTCTCTGAAATAACGATATAGACCTAGTAAGTGAGTTTTTATCAAGAAATATCGGAGATTTTGAAGGAAATATTGTATGATATATAGAAATTAATGTAATTAGAGGCCTAGCATTATGGTAAGTACGCTCTAGATTGCTGGTGAGCCCTAGTCATTTTATCCTGGCTTAATATATCGGGACATGTGACTGTAATTTTTTTTAAAGTGTTTTTCTCCTTTTTTACTGTGATTTGGACGTAATTTCTTTTTAATTTGATCTTACTCTCGAAAATAAGCCGAGGAGTATGAAGTCATCTGTTTTTTGTCCAAAAATTCTCGGGTTATACACAGAATTTAACGGTACATTATAAATAATAAAGAATACAAATAATATGGGATTTTTAGAAGTTTTGTTATATAAGGAAATTTGTTATAAACATATGTATTATAGAGGGATTCATTATAACATATAACCTTTGTTTCAATCAATTTTAATAAAACAATAATCAAGTTACCAACTTTTGTAATGTCACTTCATGAGCCTGTCCTTCCTGCTTGTTGATATTTATTATGTTATTCAATTCTGTTGTCTTATTTCTGAAATTAGATATAAGGAATTGTAATTATTTTGTTCTAAACCCATACATAAGGCTATACAAAAGAAGAAAATACCATACACTGACAAAACACAAAAATATATTTTAAAAACTTTAAGTGTTTAAGAATAAAATATTAAGAAGAATATTTGGATCTATCAACGTTCATGTGTTGCAGTGGCTCGAAAGTAAGCCAAAATACAGCAACACTATTACCTTCCATGTATGTTATAAGAGGTGACTATGAAGGTTTTGGGGACAGATTTTGCTAGCCTATCCGATGAATGATCAAAGTGACCCAAAAATAATGATGTAAACTGATCTATCAGGTTGAAAGATAAAGATATCTTAGCCAAGCAATAAGTTGTAATATAACACATTCTATTCTGATAACATCCTGTTAAACTGTAGAGTTTTGAGGATGAATGCAGAAGATGTACAAACACCACTATCTTCTGCATAATTCAAATCTTATATCACTGAAGTTAGATGTGCTGGGCTATTGACGCAAATACAACAGTGGTACAATACATACCCGTTCTCTGGACTACATCCTGTTGAAAATCTGCTGATGGTAGCATTTCTATTTGGCACTGGCACAAGCACTTCTGTTTTATGACACAGACCATCACAGACCTACTGTTATGGAGGGACTAGCAAGCATATTTCTTTTTTATAGAGAAGTGACTTTCATCAGTCACCATGATTCTTCCCTCTTCACCAATTCAGTGATGTTCTAGTTTCATTTAGAGACCACACATACACCTCATGGAGAAAGACATTCATTCCGCCACTGTGTGGGTGCATTTGGAGATCAGTTTAGATTATCCTGCCACTATAACTTCCAGAATTTCTGGTTACAGAGCAAGAGGAAAACAATGGTAGATCGATTAATAATATCAGAGACATACTACAACAACATATCACACCAACAAATGCAATACAATTAGCTAAAGATAGAAGACTTGGGCTCCCCACGACGCTTCACTGCACTAGTGACTAGGAAAAGATAAAACATAACGTCCAAAATTGCAAAAAGTAGGCGTACTGTAGTAATATGCATTCTCATGATTTATCAAAACAATTTCGCAGAATCTGCCACTAGTCTTACCTAATTTGCATCTTGTACTGATCCAGCTCAACTGTCAACATTTTGTACTGGTTGTTACTTTCTTCCAGTTCCTTTTTGGTGCCTGCAATAATAGACCTCTAGACTTTAAATAGAATTAATCAATAACAATCAATATTAAAGAATGTTCATGCTAAAATGCCATTCTTTATAGACATTGCTAACTGGTTATTCAACAGATCTCTCAGCATATTTAAACTAAGAGTGACATATGGGGGACAGAGTGACAGGATTAACTAAACCATAGCCTCCATTATTTTTATTGCTAAAAGATCTGATATAACCAAATTGTACTAACATCAATGGTTGAAAAGAGCATACCTCACCATAAGAAGTGTATTATAATAATTTTAATTACAGTTTTCATATTTCAACAATGAAAAATGGTGAGTGAAATACTTAAACTGTGGTAATATGGTGAGTGAAATACTTAAACTGTGGTAATAAGGTGAGTGAAATACTTAAACTGTGCTAATATGCTGAGTGAAACATTTTAACTGTGGTAATATGGTGAGTGAAATATCTTAAGTGTGGTAATATGGTTAATTAATATAATTAATCTGTTCTATTATATAGACCTATGTTTTTATTTTATTGACTGATAAATTGAAAATATAATTATTTAAACAATAGGCCTATGTCTTCTTCTTCTTCAGCATTCTAGATTTCCAGCAGCATGTAATCCAGAAATGTGTTGTGTCACACAGTGTTGATACACCCCCTTTGGCAGAGAAACAGTAAATAAACCACATCATTTAGTTTTAAAGAAAGTGAGTTTGTTAAATCTGTACATTGTCTATGGTTGTCAATTCTATATTTAAGTTCAAATTATTTTTGATTCTTTATTTTTGACTGATGACTAACTTTCTTTTTTAGTCTTCGTCTTCGCTCATTCTCAAACTCTTCCAAATTAGCAGGATGTAGACCAGAGAACGGAATGCGTTGTGTCATTGTTTACAGTAATGCTGTGATATCTGAGTCTTTCAGTATGACACATTCAACTTTAGCATGGCTTTGAGTCATGTTGACTCTATATGGGATGAGACAGTCAATTCCATCCCATAACCTCCTTAGTCTCCTCTTACAACATGCATGGACGGTAAACAGTGTTGCTATTCTTTACTCCCCTCTCGGGTTCAGGCAACACACTGGCATCTTTTTTAGTAAATAACAGAACGAAATAAAGAATGAGAGAGAGAGAAAGAGTATCTGCTTGACTGTATTGAATAAAAACAATATTTAAAAACTAAATATTCATAAAATTAGAAGTATTTAGTTATCACAATACATGATTTTGAACTCATTACTCTATTTTAGACCTACCATTCAAGGTCAACTCCATGTTTTTGAGTGAAAGTGAAAGCACTTCAACATCTTGCAAACTGCTTTCTAGTTTAGATATGTTGTCATTTTGAGCCCGCATCTTTGATTCTGCTTCAAGAAGCTTAAATTCTTTCTCTTTCAAATTTGATGTCAGTTTCTTATTGGATTCAGACAAAACCAGCTTCTCCATGTCCATGCATTGAATATTGGACTCAAGGTCACTAGTTTCTAATAAATAAAAACAAACATTGATCAGTTGAACAGGTTCTTAGAAGTATCAATTACTAGAAAACTAGGTAGAATCAATATGTCACTGCACCCAGAGTCCACCAATGGCTGCTAAATCTCTTCAACTTGCTCTGGGGCCAAGTCAGGAACACTATATAGGTAGTCATTGATATATTGTCACATTTTTATTTTCCCAATACATTCTTCATTTCTCTTATCAATTCCTAAAATTTTCAACTAATTAAATAATAACACTGATATAATCATTGAGAAATTGTCACATTTTTATTTTTTCCAATACATTCATCATTTCTCTTAGCTACTCCTAAAAATGTTCAGCAAATTAAATAAATTTGAGTACCAATTACAAATGTTCCCCAAGTCTTCTTCTCCAGCATTTGTACTCATACTCCTGCTGGGTAAAACAGACAAAGCCATAGACATGTCTTTGGTAAGGAGTAAAAAAAAAATCTTATTTATTTCCTGATTGTGTGATTTTTAATTGTCTTTTTTCAGAATACCAATAATTAATAATATTTAACCTGTTCCTTTTGGCTTCCTTCCTGGCATTCAATATCATGTTCTTACTTTTATGAGGAATGAGAAGTGGGAGTGTTTAAAATATCACTACCATCTTAGCAATGCTGCCAACATCAAGTTTGAGTCTTAACATTGCACTGGTCTGTCAATTTGAACAAATTGTGCTCCCTGACATTTGTTTGCTTGACATTGTTCCCTGAACAATATAGATAATTCACAGCTTTCTTGCATACACAGGAGTATCAGCTCTTGGCCCAAGATGACTATCACATTATTAATAGATCAGAACAAGTTGTAACTCTACGCCTCAGAACAGGACACAACCGACTCCGCAGTCACATGTACACAAAGTTCAAGATTGGCAACACGGACATGTGAACATGTGAGCAGGCAGCACAGAGTACCAAGCATATATTTCAAGATTGTTCTGAGTATGAAATGCTGAGGCAGACATATTGGCCAGAGGAAACAACACTGGAATCGAAGCTCTATGGGCCACTATATGAACTACAAATGACAGTGAGTTTTATTAAGGAGACAGAATTACAAATATAGACATGTTTCAAGTGAACGAAAGAAGAACAACTCTTGTCCAATGTGTCCAATATCTGAAGCCAGGCTCCTACTTTGAGAGGGGTCGGTTGCAGGAAGACATTTGTGAGCATACTGGTTTTTGTCCTATTCGAGATCATGAAAATCTCTTTAGTTATTTTTGTGCTGGAAGTTTGAGACATCCTGAGATGCTGTTACACAGGTGGCGTTGGGTAACTCCATCTTTAGATTGCTTGCATATATTAACCAAATACTGTGGTTCAGTGTTTAGTGCACAGACTTCCTAATCCGGTGATTCAAGTTTCAATTGCTGGTTAGAATGGAAATATTTTAAATCACCAGCAGTTCTTAGGTCAACCAAGCCTAAGGAAATTGGTCCCATTCTTCTGGATATGTAAAGGTGTGATGCTGACCATATCATCCATTGGTATGCTGTCAGTCAATGAAAAATATGGGCCTAGCATGGTATTTCCCGATACACCTCAAGAGTAAATAATTGAAACTTTACTTTTACTAGCAATATAATATATTTAGATTAGAGATTATAGATAGACATAAACATACTACTTGTCATGTAGACAGGCTAAACTGTGTATGAGAATAAGAAGACATAAACATTATTTAGACTATTTACCATATACAGACAGATATTTTTCTCACCTTTAGCAGCAAATTCACTAATACGTTTCAATAACTGAACACAAGAGTTCATGTTTTGTGAGACCATTAACTGACTACTAATGAGTTTCTCTCTGATCTCCTGGAGATTTTGTCTTTGCTCTTTTACTGTCTTGTTCAGACTAGATATATGTCTTAAAGTGGACATGTACTTTTGCCTGGAAAAAATTAATAAGATAATAATGTCTCACTTTAAAATATTTCCAAGTAGTCACCGAGGCTCCATAGATGGAAAGAGCACTATCAAGAAATGCACACTTAAACTACACATATTAACACAGAAGACATCAATATACTTAGCAATGAAGAACAAGAACCACAGGCAACACAGGAAGAGGTCTGGAACTCAATACACAATTTTAAAAAGGCAAATCCCCAGGATGCGATGAGATAACAAATGATCCAGGCAGGCGGAGAAGAAAGTGTCCTTATATACCATAGCCTATGTAGCAATATCTGGTAAACTGGTATTTGGCCAAAGAACTGGAAAAAAAGTTTATATACCTTTACTGAAAAATGGGGACCTACAATTATGCACTAACTAACAGAACTATCGCTTTGATATATTAAGCTAGTGAAATATTATTACATATCATAATGAAGAGAACACAAAATAAGACAGAAGCAGAAGTTCATGAGGCACAGGCAGGTTTTAGATCCAGCAGTGGCACCAGAGATCATATCTTCAATATCAGAATCATTATATAAAATGCAGGGAATTTAGACATACATGGATGTTTCACTGACTACACAAGGGCATTTGATTGTGTATCACCAATTATGGAAAATTATTGTCAATATGGGATTCCAAAACATCACATATGTTTAATTGCAATGCTGTACCACAAACAAGAAGCAGCAGTAAAAGTGGATGGAACACTATCAGAATGGTTTAATGTACAGAAAAAGACAGTATGTACACTGTCACCATACCTCTTCAACATCTACACTGAAAACATAATGCAAAACGTAAAAGATGACATGACATATGCTGACTTCCAACCTCTTACCATCGGCGGTCAGCAGGTCCTAGAAATCGAATATGCTGACAACACAATTTTCTTAACAACAAACGGAGATGGTCTAAAGTAAATATTACTATCAACAAAAAACACAGTGAAGCACAAAATCTGTTCTTAAATATGAAGAGAAAAATATTATGGCAACGGATAAAGTGAAAGTACAACCAAAGATAATGATTTACAATTTTGAACTAGAGGATATAAAAAATTTCCAGTATTTAGGCACAAACATAAATAGCTCAGGAGACTGCTGTAAAAATCAACAGAAGTTTTGCAATGGCGACATTGGAACTTGTGCAAATGAAAAATATTTGGCAAGGTACCAGCAGCATAGCCAAACTATGTATGATCAGAACATGCATATTTCCAGTGGCAATACATGGTTGTGAGGCATGGATATTAAATAAAACAATAGCAAAGAGAATCGCTGCTTTCAAAATGAGATACTACAAAAGAATTTTACGTATACCATAGACAGCTAAAAAAACAAATCAAGAAGTGATAAGATATATAAACGTCAAAAAGGGCTGGCTACTTATCAACATCCTAACAAGAAAGCTGTGGTTTTTTTTGGGTCATATAAAGAGACATAACAGCAAGGAAAGATTAATAGCTGAAGGCAGAATTAACAGCAATAGGGGAAGAGGGTATCCAAGATGACAATTGTGCAGTGATATTCCAGATTGCTTAAACATGTTTAGAATGAGCACAGTGAACCCTATCTTGACTGCAGTAGCTCAGAGCAGTGCATAGGTGGAAACCTGCCTTCCTAGTGGTGTGATAGTTATTCTCTGGCCCAAGGTGGGCTAATAACCCACAGACTTCCCAGCAATATAATGCCTGGTTCAAAGGGCATGAGCCCATGGACTGTTGGATCAGCAGAGAACCAACCTCAAAAATGTTTCTAGCTGCAGCAGATCAACTCGCTCAGAATTGCTGAGTGTTCAGACAATCCATAAGAAAGAGCATGTTCTGGAAAGAATATGTCATATGATGAATCACTGAGATCCTGACTTTGGTCTGGGAGAAGAAAATTGTACCAGTGTCATCTTCCATGCATGTACCGGTAAATCATCTGAATTACCAAATTAGTACTGGAATCACAATTGCAAATTAACACTTTCTAAATATCTTCCTGAATCAGATAATGAATGTTAGAATTATCAAAGAAACTTTCTTCCAAATGTTTGTAATTTTCAAATTCATTGAGTGTATTTTTCACCATAGTATGGTCAAGGAAAAATGACTACACAAAGAAAGGCCACCTGTATCAACCCACAGAAAGCAGTAATTATGCTTCTAAATGTGTACAAATACAGAATTTTAATTTTTAGATGACCGTTAGACTGCCTGAACTAGCGAATCAGAGTATTTGAACACTTTGAGGTGCTTTCAGGGATAAATTATATGAATACATAGCCAATCGCTCTTTGAGGAAATGTCCCAAAATAGAAGTAACTTTTCATCATGTCCTTAAGGATGCTTCAGCAGGAAAGGGATTGATTAGGAACCTGCCTCACAGCACTGGGGGGGGGGGCATTTTCATAAATGTTCATTTCGACAATCCATCAGCCATATAAAGGTGATATAGTCGGCTGCTGGTTATGCATCCTTCTGACCTTTCAGATAGGAGAAACTTTCTCCTGGTCACTCCCATTTCTATAGCTCTCTGAACATGAACATTGTCTTTTTCAGCTTCCTCTTCATCATTATGTAGTGCATCAATAACAACGCAAATTAACTCTATATCTTTTTATCACTTAACCATTTATTATAACATTGCCTGCCAATGCAACAGCTCTATTTTTGCTTCTGGCTCCTGCATGGCCTGGTCAGTAGATCCATAGATCTATGTAGGAATAAGTCATACAATTGTAATTATACAAATTTCAAAAGTTGTTAAAGTATAGGTCTGACAAATGTATAAAGAATATTGTCACAGAACCATGAAACGAAACACATTGAAGATGATGGTAATGAAATAATTCCTTTAGTTGTGAGCAGGAAGCTCTTAACAGTCCATAGCCTTTCTGACAAAAGCATAGCTCTGTCTCAGTTGAGTAACAGTAGTGGCATTAAACACATATCGTTTGCTGTCTCAAAGTCATGGTACTTAAGGGGTTTTATGATGCATGTTAAGTCTCCACAGGGAGACATTCCAGTGTTACAGTATCACAGGATCACCACATCCTGATAGGTGTTCAGCATATACTTCTGAGCCAACTATTTCATCATTCTTCCATCACATCTGTTGATCCATTCACAGTGATGGTGCACATAACATTTCCTACAAACTAGATGTCTGCCACAAAAAGACAAAGGTGCAATGTTCACTGGCCTGCATCATTTCATCATCCATAGGGACCATTTGATAGAAGACAAAAAGTAATAAATCAAGGCAATACATGCAGTGACGATTTTTTCACAAGTGACAGGTTGTCAGCCTATCCCCCAACTTTCCATAGTCGCCTCCTACAACATGCTGGAAAGAAGATAGTGCTCCTATTCTTTGCACCCTGAACTAGAAGTCCAGGTTGAAAACAGCCAGACACCTCCCTCTCTCATAATGTGTCCAAAAAATAAAGATTGTCTCTTTCTGATATTATTAAGTAACTATTGTCATATATTTGATTCTTTCAGCTCCTCTTTGTTAGTCTTTCTAGCTGTTCATGATACTCTTAGCATTCTTCGATTGAACCACATCGCTGTTTCCTCCATTATCCTGTTTATTATTTACATTTATAATCAGCCAAAAAGTGATATGTACCAAAAACAAAACATTATACACAAATTTGTAACCCTATCAAATAACATTGAGCAATAGTATAGCTCAGAATAGGATATTCATCAGTAACACATCTACAAATGCTGATTTTAAGCATCAGTATAAAAGTTGTTTTAAATGTATCGATTTAGAAATTGTCTTGACTGCATCTTTTAAAAGATGTTATGCATTAAATCAGTTAACAAAGGTGACCTAACTGTACCAGTCAGACCTGTAATCCCTTTTTCTATTATGATCCATGTGGTTTATCCCATTTCATGTTCATCTTCTCATTTTACCCTTATCTCTCACGCTGTGAATAGTTCCCCAAAAAAATTCAGACAGAATACTTACCTGTAAGATGCAATGGAATCTTCCAACTTCTTATTTTGCTCTTTTACAGATTCAATTTCTGCATTCAGAGATGACAATCTGTGCAGAGAGAACAGGTAGATTTATTAATTTGTTATCGTTTCAAACAATATCCAGTAGACATGCCCACTATTTTCTGACCTGAAAATTAAAACCTGACACCAAGAGACAACAGTGGAAGTGAATTGGTGGGGCACCCATGAGAACCTCTTGCTAATAACTGAATTCATGGAGGTAACCTTCATTCCTGAATAAACTGCTTGTCATAGGAAATTATTTGCAGAATAAGAAGGTTTTTCGTTCATTTTTGGAACGTGTAGCACCCCCCCCCCCTATCTGAAAATGTGATTATTTTCCTTGGCAATGCCTGTGAGTTTATGTTTATCCTTTATTAATTTTAATATAAATTTATTTAGGGTTAGGGTCAATTATGTAATACAAAACCTCTCCAAACCCTAAGCCTAACCCTAAAAAAATTAATAGTAAAATTCATTCATTCATTTTCCTTTTGCGCAGAAGTAAGCGAACAGGGCAGATCTCTCCAATTCTGTCTGTTCAAAGCTATTCTGTGCAGTTTTTGAATAGTATGGATATTGATTGTTTTACTTTCTCTAAGTATTGTTCTTCTGAGTGTTTTTTGGTCTACCTATGGCTCTTTTGCCTGTAGGTATCCATTCAAGAGATTGGTGGTGTATTCTGTTGATGACCATACGTAGGACGCATGTGGTTGTGTCTGTAGGTCTCACCAATGTCCCACTAGACAAACCATCCATGCAACAGAAAACCTTAGTAGATGACATGCCGTTATATTGAGGTTATCTTCTTATAGAAGCTTCATGGCATGTCATCTATACAATTATGCTTTTTTTTTTTGAAATGTGTTTCATGTTTACCTGAATATTAATGTATGCACCCTCTGTGGTTGGGAGGGAGCCAGAGATAAACTGTGCAGCACTGGGAAGGAGGAAACTGACAGCACTGTTTTTCCTATGGCTGAGGCCCATCATAGAGGCACAGTGACTCAGGACGTGACAATCCTTTTGACTTGAACATTTGGTTGCATGCCTGGAGCAATAGAGAAGTTCGGCATAACCAAGTCAATTGGTGGCGGTGTATGAGCACAGTGAACCCTATCTTGGCTACAGTGGCTAGGAGCAGTGCATAGGTTGAAACCTACCTTCCTGGAGGTGTGATTCTCTGGCTCTTGCCCGGGGTGGGCCGAAAATCCACAGACTTCCCAGCAATATAATGCCATTTAATGGCATTAGGTCAAAGGGCATGAGCCCATGGACTGCTGGATCAGCAACCAACCGCGCATAGGACATGCCCAATGTAGGACCATCTGCGTTTTCTGATAACATCTGTGATGAAATTTTGATGTCTCTTCTCTGATTTTATCATTCGATTTGAATTCACTCCCCCACCGAAGACGGATGTGTCGGGCCATTGGTGCAAATAAAACGGCGACAACTCATTTCCATTCTCTGGACTATATCCTTCTGGAAATCTAATAGGACCATGGTCCTGATACAGCAAGATATACTAAGAGATATCCAGTGGGAGTTTGAGAATGAACACTGAAGAAGAAGAAAAAGAATTCACTCCAATGGGTCCTAGTTATCCTAGGAAGACATTTGTTCTTGAAACTCAGTAATTTCTTTTCTGAAGATAAAGAGCTTTTCCAGCTCTCGCAGCCATATGATAGCACTGGAATAATGCAGGAATTAAATAAGCGCAATTTCGTGCATGTGCTGAAATAGTAAAATTAATAATTGATAAATATCATTTGGCAAACATTGCTAAGGGAAATTAATAATCACATCGGGGAATGCATATTCCAACCAAGAAACAACTTTTCAAACCTAATTCAAATGTAGGAGCATTTAAAATACAATAAGCAGGAGACTAATAATCCCTTCTCATAATATATTTAAAAAATAGACTACCCGTTACATGAAAATAAATCTCAGATCATATTTAAGTACTGTATCAGCACCATACATTGGCTACAATAAGTTATAGGTTGCACACCTTATTTAGGAATATAGGAATGTGTGTTTTTGTCAATAAGGATATAGCAATGTGTGTTTTTGTCAATAAGGATATAGCAATGTGTGTGTTTGTCAATAAGGATATAGCAATGTGTGTTTGTGTTTGTCAGTAAGGGTATAGCAGTGTGTGTTTATTGTTTGTCAATAAAGATCTAGCAGTTTGTGTTTGTCAATAAGGATATAGCAATGTGTGTGTTTGTCAATAAGGATATAGCAATGTGTGTTTGTGTTTCTTCTTCTTTTTCTTCAGCGTTCATTCTCAAACTCCCACTGGATCTCCCTTACAGCAGGATCACAGTCCTACTAGATTTCCAGCAGGATGTATTCCAGAGAATGGAAATGTGTTGTGTCACCGTTTTATTTGCTCCAATGGCCCGACACATCTGTCCTCAGTAGGTTGTGTGTTTATGTTTGTCAATAAAGATATGGCAGTGTGTTTGTCAATATGGATAGAGAAATGTTTGTTTTTATATTTGTCAATAAAAATCAAGCAATGTTTGTTTGTGTTTGTCATTAAGGATATAGGTAGCAATGTGTGTGTTTGTTAATAAAGATATAGCAGTTTGTGTTTGTCAATAAGGATATAGCAATCACTCAGAATATTTTCCTGTATTTATTTTCTAAGCAATTTTTATGATTTGTATGTTGTGACTGCCTTCTGAATGGTCCATTTGTTTGCAGCTAATATTGAACCCAGTACAAGACCAGGTTAGATTGTACACACTTGTCTACCATTCAAAGGATCATGATGCATTACTGTCCAATGATAGGGAGCCGCGTTAGCGCAGTGGTTAGTGCACTGGCTTTGCATATGAGTGGTCCTGTGTTCATTCCCCAGTTGAGGTGGAAATGTTTTTCAGATCACAACGGTTCCCGGGTCGACCCAGCCTTAAATGGGTACCGGATTAATCCGGGAAGTAAAGACTGCAAGGGAGAGGAGATGGCTACTGCCCTCATTTGCAGAGCCTCTGAAATGTGAGATCGCTAACATCTCACACCCCTATGGCATTAATAAATGCTATGGGTTACTTTACTTTACTTACTGTCCAAAACCACCCCATATTTCTGTGTTTACTCTAAATTTTATATAAATAGTAGGCCTACTTTACTAAAGGTAAATATCAACGGTAAGTGTAGACATATTCAATAAAACCTGAGTATATTTTGTACAAAAAGCAAACAAATCTGTAAGCCTATAAATTGAAAGGTATGGATTGAGACACCTCATCACCTGTCACAGAGTTTCATACATTGACTGCACAAGATCTTAATTTCATGTATTTACTGTGACCATGCATTTCAAAATTACATTTAAAAAAAAAAAAAGAAATTGTTAAAAGTGCATGAGGCAAAGACTATAAATTATTTTTTTTAAAGAAAATTATATTTCAAAAAACAATATTCATACATCATTGTTCACACTCTTACAATTTAGAGCTTGTTTCCATGGATAACTGTAATTCTTCCTTCTGCTCTTTGAGCAAAGTGATTTCCTGTTTAAGCAGTTCTTCCCTCTCTACTTGGCCTTTCAACAAGTCTATCTCCTTCTCTGCTACATGAAGTTTCTCTTCTAGGGCCTTGATTTCATTGTGAATCAGGTAACTAACACCACAATATTTACAGATCTGAAAGTACAGTGTCACCAACTTTAGGAGTGGGTAAACAAAAGTTATGTTCCACAAATTATTTGAATCATTATCTAAAATATTCATTATCATTGTTAAAACCATCACAAAGAAGAAAATAAAGTAGAATGTAATGAGATGTATGTGATTTATGAACAAGGTTAGATAGAAAACTTCAAAAACTAAATAGAATCTTACACAAACATAGGTTATGTTTACATACTCCTCAAATTTGACAATAGAGTGAATCATGACTGTAGTAAAACAAATCATTCAAGAGGTTTCCAAGTAATAAAAGCTAGTGAAAATTTTCAGATCATACAATCAATAAATCCCCTTCATGCAATATAAATCAGGTACATCCATGTGTTTCCAGACTGAGAGGAGAGCACAGAATAGCAACACTGTTTACCTTCCATGCATGTCGCAAGAGGTGACTAAGGATTCTTTAGGGTGGAGTTGGTTGTCCCATTCCATATGGTGTCTACGTGACCCATAGCCACGCTTAAGTCTGATGTGCTAGGCTGAAAGGCACATATATCACAGCAATGCTGTAAACCATGACACAACACATTCCATTCTGACTATATCCTGCTAATCTGCAAAAGTTTGAGAACAAGCACAGAAGAAGAAGAATCTGGCACAAACAGTTACAGTAGTCA
The DNA here is from genome assembly GCA_034231615.1 of Meghimatium bilineatum. Classification (NCBI taxonomy): domain Eukaryota; kingdom Metazoa; phylum Mollusca; class Gastropoda; order Stylommatophora; family Philomycidae; genus Meghimatium; species Meghimatium bilineatum. The sequence continues at coordinate 32,960,688 of CM067300.1, read as the reverse complement.
CTAAACATAGCCTTTTAGAAATAGAGGGTTGGACAGAACTATTTGCCTACAAATAATGTCTAAGAAAAATAAACGGTTTGGGCATATATAAAAATCGTGACCTAGGACAGTATACAAGACCTGTTATCAGAATAAATTAGGCCTTGATTTGTTGCATTTTTTATTATTATCATGTTACCGTTGCTCACTATTTATATATGTGGAGTCACTTTGGCTATTTTTGGAATTCTACTCCACATATACAGATAGTGGCCAATGGAACATGCGAAAATAATCAAAAGAGTAATAAATGAAGACTTAATTAATTCTGTGCAAAGTCTTCTATTACAGATGGTCATGAAAATGCATAAAACTTTATTGCAATGTTGACACTGACATTCTATGATCTACAAAGAAAAATAATACAGGAATAACTTACAAAAATTTAAGGGTAGATGATGAATGTTCTCATTGATATTAGCATAACTTGGAAAAACCTTGAGAAAAACATTTAAAGATAGAACAGAATAGAGAAAAAAATGTGTTCCATAGCATATGCTCTTATGAGGGCCAGTGACTTAACTGAGTGCAACTGTCACTCTCCACCAGTGTCTATTGAGCATAGGTGTAGGGAATATATACCCATATCTTCAACATCAAGGACTGGACAGGGTGTGAAGTTTCAAAACTCATCAGGATGGTAGAGGATAGAGATGAATGAAGATCTTTCTGCATCAGATGTCTCAATGCGACTCCCAGTGGTACTTCTGTTGCGGGTTATGGGTTTTATTATTAAATTATTATATACGTCTTCAGTAAGGGGGATTTTATCTTTAAAAAATTAACAAAAAAAGGTAATCTGCCCATCTTCTCTTATTGTGCAATTCCCTCTTTGTCATGCAAAATGTGATGAATTTTTGTGAAAATCATCTTTCTAGTCCTAAACGTCAAGTTTTTATTTCGGGAGGGGTAGGGTGTGAGTGTTTCAACACCTCTAACTTTTACATAGGTCTATTCTTCAACCATGATTATAATATTCCAGTTATTCTGTTTCTTTGGTATAAGTTTCAGTTAAACTCATGCTTAATCAGCAACTGTCATGCTATGGTTTGTATAGATGATAGATGTTCTCAATCCCAACAATTCTCTGCCACCAGTGTTAGTTATCATTTTCACCTCTGAACCTCTTTCATGCCCCATTTTCAGATTGTAGAAAATCTTATATTTCTCGATAGGCCCTATACTTATTCTAATTAATTTTAATATTGCTAGGATTTCTTCAAAAATTATCTAAAAATGCATGTATTTCTATAATGTGCCCAAAACAGATAACTGTTTATAAGACATACAACAGATATGGAAAAAGAAGGAACAGATAATAATGAAGAAGGAACAGATAAGAATGAAGTAGGAACAGATGAGGATGAAGAAGGAACAAATACAAATTAAGAAGGACAGATAATGGTGAGGAAGAAAAAGATGAGAATGAAGAAGAATTAAGAAGGAACAGATAAGGATGAAGAAGGAACAAATAAGAATTACAAATGAACAGATAAGGATGAGAAAGAAACATGAGGATGGACAAGAAACAGATATGGATGAAGACGGAACAGATAAAGATAAAGAAGGACCAGATAAGGGTGAAGAAGGAAAAGATAAGGATGAAGAAAAAAAAGACCAAAAACCTTATTGAAGATATAGGCCTATTAGAAGTAGATATTCTTCTTCTACATTTGTTCATCTGCAAATTTGCAGAATTTAGTATTTTTATGTCATGATTTAGAGATTAGCTATAGGCCTAATATCTGTGCTTTTCAGCCTGATACATCCACCTTCAGCATGACCTATGGATCACTTTGAGCCTAAGTGGGATGGGATAGACAACTCCACCCTCCACAAACCTCATTAGTTGCCTCTTATCACATGACTGGAAGGTAATAATGTCACTATTCTGTAATTCCCTTTCAGACCCCGGCACCACATGAGCGATAAGTAGATGCTCGAATGACATGGAAAATATATCGCAAGATAGGAAATAATAAATATATTGCTTATGAAAGAGGACTGAAAACTGCTTACAAGATATATAGGGCCTATAATAGATAAGGATGAAGAAAAAACAGATAAGAATGATGATGTAACAACAGATAAGGAAGAAGTAGAAACAGATGAAGATGAAGAAAGAACAGATAAGAATGAAGAAGTAACAACAGATAAGGATGAAGAATGTGCAGATAATTTATTGTTATATTATCTTATAATGAACAATTCTATTCATACCGTGTCATTTCTTGCAAGATTCTTTATTTCCTCTGGCAGTGGATACTGTGGCGTGTAGCGTGCAAATTTTTCTTCTTTATTAGACATATTTGGTAATCTTTAATTTGTCTTTGTGTTTTATTGCCTTTGGTTTGGAAATTCAGATTTCTTCTTCTTCTGCATTCGTTCTCTGATAACAACAATGAAAATACATGTGATTTCCGTTAAGAATCATGAAGTATGTTGTGCTGCTAGTTCCACAGCAGAGATATGTTATTTGCACCTTTATAGGCCAAGAACATCTGAGGCCTAGATATCTTAGGTCGAGCACATTCGTTTTCCTAATGCTTTTAATTCGGGTAGTGGGCTTCCCTAGCCTGTGATAGCCTTCCTATGGCGAATGTGTATTGATTCTACAGCGTGACGGTTTATCACCCACTGTGCCTTGAACTTTTCAGGAAAAATATGTCCCTGGGTAGCAATCTCCATGGTGACCGGTAGTCAGAAATTTTGGCTTGGGTCAACTATGCCTATCTTGCATGAGATGTTCAGCTGCCAGTTAAATTGTCTCACATAATTAGATGTATTGTGCCTGTGCCTATTGGGTACTGAACCTTTTGTATCTGCGATCATGATTCTGGTATAGGAAAGCATCACCGGTAGAGTAGGGCCAGGGTTTGTTCGCCCTCTTAGCCGAGGTGTCATACAAAAACTTTCTCCATGAGTATGATTCCGGTATAGGAAAGCATCAATGATAGAATTAGGTAGAGTCTGTTAGGAACATTGGAAGTGAGAAGTACGTTCTCGAGCTGAACAGCACTTTAGTTCTGAATTCCATTTAACGTTTTCATTTGCACGTAGAGCTGCCCCCCATTGCTGCATTCTCATTCTACTCAATACGAAGTTTTTTTGGACTCACTATTTGTCGTGATTTCTGCCCATTTCATTGGCCACACCTCCAATACTCGAGCCGGACTGAATGCGTCACTATGTGTCTACTGTGATTTTGTATGTTTTCGCACAGATGTTATGGGGATACTGCTTGTCTTTTGCAGTTAACTCTCATTCTATCTGCAGCCTCCATATTTCTGTGACACAATCCCAAAAGTCTTTGCCAGAAGCAGCACTAACCCCATGCTTCTGTTTCCAGGGTGCACCACAGGGAGATACTTTTGGGATCTTGGTTATCTTCTAACCCTGGGTCCGCCGAAAGCAATGCGGTACCTTTTGCACTCCAATTCAGATTTATGAGAGTAGAGTAAGAGTGTCACTACTGTGTCACAGTCACTCTACACTAGACAGAAGACACTGACAGAGTAGAGTCACACGACTCACAGTCCATTCATTAAACCTAATTCATTCAAATAAAAATATTATATATTATATATCAAGCATAGATTTTAGTACATTTATAAAGTAATAAATTCAACTACTCCCAAATATTAAATTGCTAAAGTTTTTTTTTTACTAATATCACTAAAATAATGCGCGTTTCAAAATCCTTGTCGAGATTAATTTCAGCCATCTTGAAACTAATGAAAACTGTGGTCATATAAAAAATAATAACCTGTGGAACGTGCTCTGAAACAATAAATAGCTCAATTCTAATCCAATTAGCTATTTATAAAGATTTTTTTTATATACAATATACGAATGTGAAGAACACACAGTGCAGGATTTACCTATAAGCTAAACAAGCAATAGTTTAGGGCCCCACTTTCATGGGGCCCCCAAATTTTTATTTCATTTCACTATCTATATGTGTTGTGTTGCGTGTTCGTCCATCACAAATGATGATGACCATTTGTTACATCCACTTTTGAAAATTCCATTAGAGTACTATCTATATACTTCTTAATTGTTAAAGGGCTCCATATCTCAAATAATTAAGTTCTTATCAAGTCTAAATCAGACGCCGAGAACACCGAATAATCATCCTCGTTAGCAAATTTACAAAAAATCTTACCGATAATTATTATGAAAAGGCAATTTTCGAGCTACGCCAGCTGAGCGAAAGGCAATCACGGTTGAATTGATCATTTGTACCAACAAATAAACATCGACAAAGAAAAGTTGACATTAAAATATTGGAGGATTATAGAATACAGTGGAGTATGTATCGGCAATACACGCCAAAATGCTCGGCGTCACCTCCCATGGATGCAGAAGATCTGGCCTTTGATCTATTAATAGCGATTTCATTGTTCTGTCTTCTTCATTGACGCTGGCTTCAGGCCAATCATACGCTGAGAAATAATTTATGATGACGTGTTTCTCAGAACTGTAAAAGGATATCCCATATCTGTTATATTTTATCTGTGCATAAACTGTAAACTATTAGTTGGTATTTTTTTTTGGGGGGGGGGTGTCATTAGTATAGAGAGTAAATTTAAATATTACAGCAAAGAACTCCCCCGGAATATATTGAATAGTTTAACAAAACAGTACCCATTCTTTGATAACGCATAGGCATATGCAGATAAGACAAATCATTTATCCCCTAAAGAATTCCAGACATATTTTGTTGTAAACGGCCTAGACTCAATCTATTAAGAAGTAACAAAACTATTCATTTAGTGTTGACTATACCTACCACTACAGGCAGCTGTGAAGGAAGCATGAACACGCTGAAGAGAATCAAAACGTATCTCAGAAATTGTATGAACAACAAACACTGCCATGTTGGAATTCCTTGACGATTGAGAAGATACTATTAAGTATCTTTTCAAAAGAATCACAATTTATTGTGAGGGTACTGGGAATTTACCGTGACGTGTGGTCGAGATATTAGGGCGCTGGTCTCACAACTGTGAGGTCCAGAATTATATTCCTGGTAAGGACTGAGTTTTTTTGTGTTAGAGGGTAAATTTAAACATTTTTTCCTGTACATTACGTGAACACCAGTTCCCTGTTAACATCAGAAGGTAGATAGATACCCAAGTGAGATAAAGAGCCGAACAGCACAATCCTCACCAGCATTCAAAAAAATGAGAACCATTTTGTGCAATGGAAGACTATCAATGCAGACCCGAATTCGAGTGCTGAGATGTTATATTGAACCATTTATTTTCTATGGTTGGGAAGCATGGACTGTAAACAATGAAATTCAAAGCGAATTAGAAGCTACGGAGATGTGCTTTCTGATAAGAATGATGAAAATACCATGAACAGCTAAGAAAAATAATGCAGAGGCTCTCATTGATGCTAGCGTAAAAAGATCAATCATATCAAACATTAGGGACAGACAGGATTTGTATGGCATTTGCTGAGAATAACACAGCTTGAACACGTAATTACCACTGGAAAGATCAAGGGGAGAAGAGGCAGGGGCCGACAAAGAGAAAAGTTGCAAGACGGACTATTATTGGCACGGTAGAAGTTCACCAACCGAGATTATTGACACCACAAGAGACAGAGAGTCGTGGAGAAACATGATCGCCTACGCCATTCGGTATGGCACTTGATTGATTGACATGACGTTACGACAGCAAGAACACTGTATAACATCGATTCTAACGCATGGATGCATGTCTTAGACAATACATAAATAGGAGAATGTAAAATTATAGACAACAAATATGTGGTTCTATAGAAGAATGCTGAGAGTATTATGATCAGATAGAAAAACGAATGAGGTGCTGAAATGGTAAAATACGAGACGGTGGTTATTTAAAACTATTAGAAAGAGACAATCTTAATTTTTTTTTCGATATACTATGAGACAGGGTGGTCTGGAGAACAACAGACAAATTTCAGTGCCAGAGAGATTGTGGACGACAACGCGAGAGAATAACTGATAGTTTGACATCGTGGTTTGCAAGAATTAACAACGGTCCTAATGAAATATACTGTAAATAGAGAGTTGTGGAGATTCAAGATCGCTTGCGCCATTTGACACGGCACTCAATGATGATGATCATAATCATGATGATGATGATGGTTTTGAATTTATTAAAGTTAGAGCCAAAAAAATATTCAGACAAGTGTATGTCAGAATAAGAATGCTGAATCACGCACAGTTAATATTCACATGAAATATAGCCCCAACAAAAATATCTACATATTTTATATCATTAGGGCTACTGTGTAGAGCGATATGTACATTGATTTGGTACGCATGATTTTCAAGATTTAGCAGACGTTACGTGTGTCTATTTAAAAGTTAAAATTCTATTGCATCAGAACCCAGATTATTGTGTTTGAAAGTCAGTGTTAGTTCTAGTGATACCAACAATCTTGGTGCCTAAAATGAATACGTATTGTGGTTTCTTGGTTCATATGTCCAAGAAATCCTTAAACCATGCAAAACATGTATTATTACAACAGCATTGCAAGTTCGTTAGTCATGGAATAGCTGGATTTTCAACGTCTGTTGCAGTTCAAGAATCGGTCGTATCGTCTGCTCCTCGGGGTTTACTAAAACCTTTATATGTTCCTCAGAAACTTCTAATGAGCCCGGGGCCTTCAAACTGTTCACCGAGAGTATTGGCTGCAGGGTCACTACAAATGATTGGACATTTACATCCTGAGTTGATACAGGTTTGATCAACAATATTACAGCAGAATTAAATAAGTTTTAAACTGTCATTATTTATTGTCTATCCCCAGGTAGAGTTGTAGTTTCCACACTTACCGTTAAGCGTAGGAGGTTTGTGAAGATGTAGTCTGCGTTCCAGAGCCAGGTGTGTTGCTCTGGTTGAGGTGTAGCCATGTCTGTTCAGGATGGTCTTGATCTTGTCTATCCACTTTTTTCTAGGTCTTACCTTGGCTCTGTATCACGATTCCATCTTTTTATAATCTCTTATGGGAAGTTGATCGTTCATCCTCATTAGATATCCAAATCATTTTATCTGTTGTTTCTCTATATATTTGATGCAAGGTATGATACCTATTCTCTTTCTGATGTTCTCACTTCGCATTTTGTCGCGTCTATTGACTCCAATAGCCTCCATAATACATTTCATTTCTCAAGTTTCGATCTTTCTCCTATGTGTATATGTCAGTTGCCAAGTCTGGCATTGGTAGCATAGAGTTGGTATAAATATGCTCTTAATCATTTGCTTCTTTACTTCCATATTGATTTTTGGGTGAAATAGCAAAGGTGGCAGCTGGTATGTCACAGAATTTGCATTTTGACATCTTCATTATTTATTATGTATCAAATTACAGAGGTTACTCATCTGTAAGATGGGTATAAATAAGAAAACTAAGAGGTACTAGCAACAAAAGAACTATTACAATAAATAGAGATAAAAACAAATAAAATATTTAGAACATATTAAAAGACATGACACCATGTTGAAAATATTACTTGAGGGTAGAGTCGAGAAGAAACCAACAAGAGGTAGGAGGAGATATAAGCGAGAGGAAAACATTACGAGATGGACAGGTTAAATTCTAGCAGAGTGCACCACCAAAGCAAGAGACAGGGGATGTTGGAGGTCCGTTGCAGCATCTTCGTCTCGGAGACGGCACCTGTTAATGATGATGAGTGTGTGTATAATTTTGCATGTGTTAGTGATTCGAATATGTATTGCCAATCAAGTAATAAGGTTATTGTATTGAACATTCATCGATTAACGAGCGTATTATAAACAAATCAATTTTTCTTCTGCGCTAGCTATTAAACTCATATTGACTTGCAGCATGAGGTCCAGAGAATGGAATCAGTTATGCCATGGTGTACAGCTTGACTGAGATTTTTACGCCTACATACATTCTACATCATACTTATGCATAACTTTTGGGTCACTTTGTGCTACGTTCTGGAATAGTCAACTCCATATACAAGCGTCATTAGTCTACTTTTACGACATATTTACCGCATGCGGTTGCCTCTGTGGGTCTCACCATTGGTCCACTAGACTAACCACCCATGCAGCAGAAAACATTAGATGACATGCCGTTATATTGAGACTCTCTTATGGAAACGTTGTAGCATATCATCTATACAATTATAGACCCCGTCAGAGTAGAAGACTCCTTCAATAGGCATTGCACTAAATCAAAAGCTGAAGTCTCCTGGTATGAAAGAAAGCTCATAAAAACCACCTTACTGCACATATGAAGTAAGATCTAATCGCTCGCATTTTTTCGGGTTCTCAAACAAATAAACGACACATTTTTTCAGATTACATTGTTGTTATTCTTCGCTGCATTTCCAGCTCTATCAACACATGAGATATAGGTCATGACCGGGTTACTGCTTTTGCATATCGCTCTGAATTTGTACATGTACTTTTATAATATACTTTTCTTCTTCTTCTTCTTCTTCTGCGTTCGTTCTCAAACCTGCAGATTAGCAGGATGTAGTTCGGAGAACGGAATGCGCTGTGTCATGATCTGCATCTTGCTGCGACATCAGCGCCTTTCGAGCTGATACAATCTTCAGCATGTCTTCTAGGTCTCTTTGACCCTATAGGGGATGGGACAGCCAACTACTCCCCATAACCTCCACATCTGCCTCCTACGACATATATGGAAATTAAACAGTGTAACTATTCTGTATTTCCCTTTCGGGTTCCGGAAACACAGGAACAGAATTTAGGATTAAATTTGGGAATTAAATAAAGCGTGTTTATTTTCCTGAAGTTAGAAGTGTAAAAATAAAAATGTACCACACATGATGAGGAACGATTCCTTCAACAACAGACGCCAGTCCAATTTGGTTATATTAAAGCTCTGACAATATAAATACGTTAGAGATTCTGTTCGAACTACGACCTCTGAAGTATAATGTACCGTTACACTTATGCAGTTCTAATCATGTTTGTACTCAGATTATGGATGACGTGAAAGAAGGGTTGCAGTATGCCTTCCAAACTAAAAACAAATGGACTTTCCCTATCTCTGGAACTGGTGAGTTCATCTTTCTCATACGTTCAATAGTAATTAAATATTGAGAGAGAGAAAAGTACAATCCCAGATCAAGTGCCTACCACGCTCACAGTTTTTAAGTATTGCGCTGATCGTAATTTTTTAGTAGTTTGTGGTGTCATCGCGGAATTCAATATTTTAGTAGTTTGTGTGATGTCACATTTTCAGATCATTTATATTAGCGAAATAACTGCTGTATCGATAAACATAGGAAGAACTTAGCTTCTGTCTCCCTTCAGACAGAGATGTATATACTTTAGGAGAGGGTGAGTGTTAAGGTTATGATTATGCGTAAACCTACGGCATTCTACTATCTCTAGATACATCGATCTTTTGCCGAATGTATTGATCTGTGCACTAAGCACAGAATCTCCCCCCCCCCCCGCCTCCCTTGGATGACCCTGGTTGCGAGGGAGGGGGTCTCGCAGTGCGCAGATCGATTCATTGGAAAGCAGTCCCTAACATTCACGATCATCCATTTTCCTCCTATGCGCATTCGTTGCATTAAATCGTAGCATAATTTTATCTCTGTTAACATTAGTCATTATGTTTTTCTGAATTCACAGTCTGCTTATGACGTAATGTCAGTGAATATACGAAAACTACGCACTATAACACACTTGCTGTGTACATGTGCATGATATCAAAATTCGTTCACATTTCGTATAGTAGTTAGGCACTTGATCTTGGATTGAACCGAAAATAAATATATAAAGTGTTTAATATATATTTACGCTGGTTTTACGCTGAATAATATATAGGGTCTACGTTTTGATCAAAAGGTCTTTATCAAGATAGAGGTTGGGGGGGGGGGCGAACAAGTCGTGTTACGTCTCTTATTTTTACTTATATCAATGTTGTTGCATATTTTCTCCATCTGATTTTGTGGTTCCATTCATTGTGTATGTGTTCGTCAACAACTTGATAAAGACTTGTGGTTGAAGCGTCAATCCTGTGTATTGTACAACGTTAAATTGCTATTTAACACTTTTTTATATTTTCGTCTGCAATATTTACTGATCATGCTGTGCACAGTTTTACTGTAGCTTCCCTCTCAATCAATTTTTAACGTACTTTAAAAAGTAATTGAATGCATGTGTGTTTACAACCAACTGTTATCGTGACGTTTCAAATGCAGCAGTACATCCTTGTATCTAGTATGTAATACGTCATGGATGAATAGAGACAAGGATAAGAGTTGGTTGCAAACAAATGTTGCTGTGAGTTCCCTAACAGTAGATATATTTTCTAGCTATTTGCGTACTGGTAAAAATTGTCTCAATGACGTTATAACAATTATCGTCCAATTTATAAGACCTACTGACTAATAGGAAATCAAACCTTCTTAATGACTGTTGACAACTCCTGTGATTTTCATTGGTCACTGCAATTATGCTTTTGTGTGAGAGCCAATGACAATTAAGGGAATAGTCAAATGAAATTAAGAATATGCGATTTCCTATTAGGCACACACATGCATAGCTCGGAGACTGCGCTGTCGAAATCAAGGGAAGAATTGCAATGGTGACATTGAAACTTGCGCAAATGAAAAATATTTGGCAGAGTACCAGCAGCAAACCCAAACTAAAAATGATCAGAACAAGCGTATTTCCGGTGGCAATATACTGTTGCGTGGCATAGACATTAAATAAAACAATAGCAAAAAGAATGGCTGCTTTCAAAATGAGATGCTACAAAAGAATTTTACGTATACGATGGACAGCTAAAAGGACAAATCAAGAAGAGTTAAAGATAAAAAAAACGTCGAAGAGGGCTGGCTCCTTAACAACACCCTAACAAGAAAGCTGTGGATTTGTTGTTGTTTATTTTTTGTTGTTGTTTTTTGTTTGTTTTAATTTTTTAATTTTGTTGTTTTTAAAAAAAATCATATAGAGACATTACAGGATGAAAAGAATAATAGCTGAAGGACCTATGAATAACTAACAGACCTAATAATTCAAAATAAGTTGAATAGCAGCACGTGGATTGCCGGTTTCCTAAAGGGGATCAAAGAATTGCGACACTATTTACCTTTTATGCATGCATAAGATGCGAATTATTTTTGGGGGTGGAATTGGCTGTTATATTCTACATAGGGTTAAAGTGACACAGAAACCATGCTGAATTGAATGTGTTAGGCCAAAATGTGCAGATATCACAGTTGACTGTAAATCATGATACAACAAATTCCGTTCTCTGTACTACATCCTGCTAATCTGCGGGAGTTTGAGAACGAGGGCAGACGTTGAACAGCAATGTTGTATAGAATACGCTTCCGTGTCTTTCCATACCATTGATGTATATGGTGATGAATACTATGTACGGACTGTAATTTTGATTTGATAAATTGTACTCGAGGGGCGATGTGATCAAAATCACTCCTACCGTTGTATTATACCATATTTATTCTGGTACCAATTTCTTGAGACTGGGTCGGCGTGGAAGCCGTTTGTATTTTTAAAATGTGCAGCCTATATTTTCAATCGAACAATGACCAAACCACGAACGTGTTGTCACAGCTTACTACAATTTGAGTACATGTGTCACATTACAAGTATATGTGACTTTGAAAAGGTTGAAGGGATTTCTTTTTAAAAAAGAGGTCCTCGCAGAACCGTATATAGGTCTTCGATAAGGGGGATTTTACCTCTAAAAAGTGAATCCTCTTTTATTGGACAATTCTCTCTTCTTTTTTTTTTTTGGTGACATTTTGGTGACCGTTTTTTTTTAAATTCTAGGGGGGGGGATACCTGCTTTTTTTTTACTTGCTCTCTGGTAGTAAATGTCTCTTTATGGTTGTCTGAGGTGGGGAATTGTATCTTCAAATTTGTTGAAGCATTTTATGTATTGTCTGATCCATGAAAAATAAGCCGCTCAATGGGTCTATGATATAGAATATGAAGGCCGTCTGAATGATACTGGAAGAAGTAGAACAGATTGAACAGAACCGAGTGGTTTACCGAGTGGATGTGAAGACAACGTTCTGTAAAGGTCACGTCTCACAGAAGAATGTGTATATAGTAGTAAGCCTACTGTCGTAAGAACGAGAAGATATGGGATTACAAGTATTTCTCTTACGTTTTGAATTCCTTGTCTAGTTAAATTTGATATTTTTCTTATATGGGGGGGGGGGTTAATCCCTCACCCATACCCCTCTTCATATAAGGTCCTCTAAAGATAGGCCAATTAAGCTTATCTTTCATCCATGTTAATCCCTCACCCATACCTCTCTTCATATAAGGTCCTCTAAAGATAGGCCAATTAAGCTTATCTTTCATCCATGTTTCTCATTCAAGGGGAGCAAAGAATATCGACATTGTTACCTGCCATGTATGTTGTAAGATGCAACTTATGTCGACTAAGGAAGCTTTGGGGATGAAGTTGACCGCCCCATCCCGTAGAGGATCAAAGTTACCCAGAAACCATGATGAAGTCTGATGTGCCTGATCGAAAAGCGCATTAAAGATGCTCACCATGGTACAACGCATTCCGCTCTCTGGACAACATGATGCTAATCTTCATGGGTTTGAGACTGAATGCAAAAGAGGAGGAAGATTATATTGTCGAGAGACAGTGAAGTTAAGCAAATTGGTATAACGTGAGTTGGAATCAATATTTCAATCATATCAGATGCATCACAATCCTATTTATAGGAGCTATATACAATATGTATTACAGTATTGCTACAACCATTGGTAAAATTGTGCTATTGTGTCGGCTTTATATAGGTCATGCAGCGATGGAAACAGCTGTACTGAATGTAATGGAACCTGGTGAAGTAGCTTTGGTTTGTCAGAATGGCATTTGGAGTCAAAGGTTCGCGACAGTTGTAGAGAACAATGGTATTATACATTTTTATAAACATATATCTTGCTATAAAACGAATTAATCTCTTTCATTGACAAATAACACCATTACGATTCTTAATTTTCTACATAATCTAATCTCTACTTGATCTACTTTATTATATTGTATTATATAGGCATGACCGGGCTACGGTATAGACCTCTGAACAGAAAGGCAACAAAATTTCATTTGTGACGTTTTTTTTATTACTGTCGTGATTTCCGCATGACCTTCTGCATTATGAGACCTCAACACAGATTTAATTAGGCCTTTATTTATGACGGACTTTTTTATATTATTGTCGTTATTTCCGTTGGTCAATATTTATATACTTGAAGTCGCATGCAATAAAATAGCCAAGGCTACTCCAAGCATAGTGACCAACAGAAACACGACAATAATAAAAAAAGTAACGAGTGTAGTCCTAATTAATTTTCTAAATAGATCTTCTATACTGCAGATTGTCTCAGATTTTCATTGACCACTATTTATATACTTGGAGTAGCATGCCAAAATAAAAAGCCAAGGTCGACTAACGAATTGCACAAATATAATAAACAAATCAGTTCAATACAAGAATCAGTGTACACATCAAGAGACATTTTTCCGAGTTTTTAATTTCATATTTTATTGCACTGAGCTTCTGTTACTGGAAGGTTTTAAAAAATGTAACTAAGGATACTGATCTAGCGATTTGCGAGCAACACACTGGACAACCACCCCACCCCCAATCCCCACTCAGTGTGTAGCGCGCATATCGAGTGATCAGGGGCTCTCATCATTAAACGTGTAGAACGTTAACTGTGTCGGAGTATGTCTATATCGGAATTTCGTTCCGTTTAATTATGTTAGCTTTTTGTTACGTAGAAATCTGGTTACTAATCCTTGTATTGTACCAAAAAAAATCAGTCTTTCAGGTCAAGTATACTTTCTGTACAGGGGTCTTTACTGTCAACAGTCGCGAAATAGGCTACATAATTGCGTTTGCTGTTTACGTATTTATTGAATAAATATACTTTTGCTGTGGAGCTGTCAATAAATTTGTGGAGAGTAGATAGAACGTCACAGGTAGGCCCTAGACCAAAAACCATCGAGTGTCATCCACTGGCTTTACCGTAAAGACCCTTCAGAAGAATTAATTAGGCCTTCATTTGTAACGTTTCCTATTATTGTTATCTTTTCGCTTGGTCACTATTTATATATTTGGAGTCGCTTTGGCTATTTTTAATATGCGATTCCAATTACACAAATACTTGCCAACAGACAACACGAGAATAATCAAGAAAAGGAAAGAAGGAAGGCCTAATTAATTCTTCCAATGAGTCTTCTACACTACCGAAGGTCTCGGGCCATCCCATGCCTGAATATTTGTTTTGGGAGGGGAGGGCGCGAGTTCGATGAAAGTAAACATCAAAATTACTATCTTTATACACCAATAAAATATATTATATCGCTCTCCAGTCAAGCCACGTGATGCTACTTTTTGTATTTTTTCCATTTTGTTGTAATCCTTAATCTTTGGTAGTTTTTCTGCGAAGAGTCTCTCTTTGTCTCCCTCATTATCTTTTGCCATCTGGTACCAATTTTAATTCTTGTAGTCACAGTCTGTTTTCATTCATTCTAAGTATGGTCGATTAAGTCCATTTTTTAAAATTATTATTATTGTAGAAACATATTGCTATTTTTAGTCTCTTTTCTTACTTGCATGTTTGACTCAAATTCTTCATAACCAATATTTAAGTTTTCTAAGACATTTATTTTCAAATGAGCTTAATTTCTTCTCCGGTGCTTTCGTTAGTTTCCAACTTTCGCAACCATACGTTAATACATATTGATGGAGTTAAACAGTTGCTCTTTGGTATATTTATTTATTGTTTTTTTTTTAAATTCCCAAATGTATATTAGTTGGTTTAATGCACTTAATACCAATGCAATTCTGGTAGAAACCTTTATTTTTCGTGCACCTCCATCTTGTGTCATTTTACTACCGATATAAGAAAAATGTATATTACACATATTTAAATATATTTTTTGTGGACTAATTGTATCACAAATAAATCTGCATATGATTTAAATTATAGGTTTCTTGAGTTCATGTTAATCAGTTGTGGCCTATTTTTTACGGAACTAAATAGTCTCATAAAAATGTAACCGGCGTTAATGTGCGAAACTCAGTAGGAGGAGATAAGCAGTTTTAACAAAAGCATTACATTTATTGTGCCCCTTTATTTGAACGAAGTTGAGGAATAGAGCTTGGAGGGGAGACAGCGTATTTACAGTGGGTTTTTTTTGGAAGGGTGGGGAGGGATAAATTAGCTGTTTGTGCCGTGTCACGGGGAGGGGGAATATTGCTGTTATATTTTTATTTTTGGAGGAGGATATTTAGATTTTAGGAAAGGGGGGGGGGGGTGTTAAGATTGTGTTCGATTTTTAGCTTTACTCAGTGAATTTTAGTGAATTTCACACACGTGCCGATCTTTACATGCGCTGGTGGTGTCGTCTTCTATTGCATTTCCACTGGATATGTCAGTCATTATAGTAATATACGGTCAGTTGTGACCGCATATCTTTTCTCGATGTAGCAGTCCTTGAGTCTGTAAAAAAAAAGTACAGCATCTTTCTATGTAGATGTATATGGCAAACTCAGTAAACAGAAATCTATGATTGCATTAACCATGTTGGTTTAGCGTCATGTAGTCTGTTAATGACGTGAGATTTCTGGGACAACACGAAAGATGCACGCAAACTATAACAGAAATTGCTTAGTTGTGCGCATAATGTTATTAAAAAAATTTAAGTTAGACACCCATCACGTGATGAGGCCACATTTGCCTAACATGTACCGAATTACGTTGTTTTTGGGGGTGGGGTGAACATTCCTAATAAACTTATTTGCGAGCGTGTATGATGTACTTATATAATTCACATCAAAAGTCACCAATAGACCTAATATAAATAGGTTGGTTAAATCAAACATAGGCATATACGTAATTTTTATTTTTTATTTTAAAGATTCTGTTCCCAAAACAATCATCCGCCCAATGGGAGAGGTCTTCAGTCTTGAGGAAATAGAAAAGGTAAGTAATTATAGTGTATGCCAATACAAATGATAGCAGGTGTGAAACATAAATTAAAATGAGAATAGGAATTGCTAAAATGATATGAGGAAAATATTAACATCTAAACAAATTAAAAATGAGAATTATAAAATGTTACCTCTACTCTATATTAATGTATAACTCAGAAACATGAATCAAACATCTAGCAGACATAATTGATGTCTTTGAAATACTTCATGGAAAGTGAAGAAAACAAACAAAGAGGTTCTAACAACAATTCATATGAAAAATAATTATAATTATTAAAGGAAATAAAGAAAAAACAAATACAGTATTTTGGACATATTAAAAGATATGACACCTTGTTGGAGACCTTACTTTAGGGTAGAGCAAGCAATTGGTAGGTTGTTGCAAGTGAGAGAGAGAAACATTACAAGATGGGCAGATTACAGTCTAGCAGAGTGCACCACCAACGCAAGAGATAGAATGTTGGATACCCGTTGCTACCAACCTTAATTGCGGAGGCGGCACTTGATAATGATGACCATCACTTTGTAAAATATATAGAAAAGGATTCGAAGTAGCACTTTGTTGACAATTATAATATCAGCTTCCCCTCTAGCAATACGGCCAAAAAAAATTCTGCTGAGACTCAAAGGTCCAACTGAACCTCCGCGTGATATTTCCAGTCTGCAACAAGGATATTGTTATTTCAATTGGTTATAAACAGACACCACTGAATTCTATTTTTAAAAATCCACAGGTGATTGTTTTCTCTCAACAGACAGCCTTACAGGAGTTGAATAAGTATGCATCCCGACTTTTCCTGCGACTAAATAGTTCAACTCAAACCTAGCAGGTTTCCTTATGAAATCTCTTGATTTCATCAATCATAGATGCACCATCTAATATATTGCAGTAATATGTATTAACTAAATAATTTCAGAAAATTCACCTTCAGTGAAAAAAATAGTGGCGTTGGTCATGGATGGCAGAAGCTGAAGACACACTGCTAGATAAATCGTGTCGGATATGAACTGGTATCACAGCAGAAGTTACAGCACAAGAGGTCGCCCAGCTACACTCGAGACCACAAGACAATTATATATACAGATTGCCCAGTCAACAGAAATACAAATAAATGCGGTTGGAGTTTTGTTGCCTACAGAAACGGCTTGAAGTTGGTTGAGAGATCATCTGCATTCTCGACTATCACATTGAGCATGAGGATGGAAATAGAGGGAGTTACAGCAGCACTGTGTTGGTTGATAACTGATACATAAATCCATTCGTTAATACTCACACTTTCAAATAATAATGCAAAAGATAGAAAAGAACATGCTGAGAAAAGGAATGGGTTGTGTTATTGAACAACTCAATTGTACATTGATATACTGCATGGGTCACACTGGAGTGACCGCGGAAACGAAAGAGCTGAATCATTGGCAGGCAATGCTGCGATCGACGGCACAGTAATGAGAAGAGATAAAGCTGACTTAATTAAAGCAGTTATAATAGTTAGAAATTCATTGCAAAATGAAGATGTTGACAATGAGATTGAAAATGTACACATACAAAGAATAACAGAAATGGAAGTGGTTAGAGGTGAGGAAAGAAAATGTACTCTTTTTCTATAAAGAACCGAAGATTGCGTAATGAACACCTGGCTGGGACTTTTGAGTTTACATACACTCGAATGGTTACTGGGACGGAGAGCGGAGCACTTATGGGAATGTCCCATGTGCTATGATGCTAGTTTCTACTCAAGAATAAGTCAACCTTCAGTAACACTATACATCCAATCGCATTTATTGTGGATAATCTACATTCGAACCACACATAGGTTCGACGAGCTATGTTTGTGAGACTGGTCCTCTAAACACTCTACCACACAGCCTAACATACTGAAAGTAGATGTCTCTACCATCTGGATACGCTGTAAAACCTGATCTAAATTACGCGTCTCCCTATTTTCTTCGATCAATTGTTAAACATTCAGTCCAATACTGGTCATGTATAGAGCAGTTTGCTTTATGTCATCTTGGGTTCTCCCACAACTTGTATCAGAGAAGCTCCAGTGAGTCAGATCATGGTCATCTTCAGGTCATTCTTCTGCGTGCACTTTCAGACTTACGCATTGATGTATAATATGTATATACAAAGATGGAATTCTGGATAAAAACACTGAATTGAATGGTTATTTTTAGCTGAAATACAGAATTATCGTCCAGAAGAATAACTGTTATGGCTTAGAAGAATGACTGTCAACCTACAAAGAACTGGAACTGTTAGTAATTAGATGGTGGATACACTCAAGTGGAGATTGGAGCACCTATGGATGTGTTGTGTCCAGAGTGCAATGGTGATGATCCGACGGCGAACTAGCTAACAAAATGCTAAGACAGAGAATGCAATTGCAAAATATTTCTCTCACCAATTTTGCATCAATAAATTTTCATTTTAATAAATCATTCTAATTTTACGTAAGTCCAAATAGTTGTTAACTTTATTCTTCTTCTTCTTCTTCTGCGTTTGTTCTCAAACTCATGCAGATCAACAGAATGTAGTCAGGAGAACGGAATACGTTGTGTCATGGTTTACGGCATTGCTGCGATATCTGTGCATTTCGGCCTGACACATCCGACTTCAGCATGGCTTTGGGTCACTGGCCCTATATGGGATGGGACAGCCAACTCCATCCCATAACCTCCTTAGTCACCTCGTACGACATGTATGGAAGGTAAACAGTATTGCTATTCTTTGCTCCCTTTTCGGACCCCGAGAACACACAGGCGGTTAACTTTATTATGAATTATGAGTGAATGTTGTTATCAGAACAGACTGGAAAAGTCTATGAAACGATAACAACTATGGTAATGTATTATTGTCATTGATTACTAATAGGCTCTATAACTGATACATTAAAAAAAATAATGTTAATGAGAAAAAAATAAAGGAAACAAACTTTTCTCTGTTACTGTTCAATACGCCTTCCTCATTCTGTAAGGCATATTAATTTTTCCTCATATAGGCTCCTATATTTTTTTAAGTGATCTTTTTCCACAGGGATTACAGGAGCACAAACCATCTGTTGTATTTATTGTTTATGGAGAATCATCTGGAGGCACTGCTCAGCCATTAGAAAATCTTGGGGATCTATGTCACAGGTATGAAGTAGTAGTTAATACTAAAAGTGAAAGTTTAGTAAATATTGCTTTTCCTATGGATATGACACTCTGCTACTTGAAGAATCAGAAATAAGCAGCGAAACTAGCATAAATCAATCAAAATGAACAGAAATAGGTGCAAGTGTCAGCAATATTAGTCAATATAACAAACTAGCAACAAGACACAGCAACAGACAACGTTTCGATTAAAAGCCTTCATTGAAAGACAACAAACGTAATAAACAATGTGGGAAAGCACATTTGAGACTAGTAGGAAGAAGAGATTAAAACGTGGTAACTTATCACATTATAGTCAAGAGGAAACCAGTGGTAAAATGACATGTTCACACACTTTATTTACCAAGTACGTTGTGTCCAAGGTCACTTGATGGATACTGGAAGATCGAACGTGGATAAAGAACAATGACCAAAGCTGGAACATAAAAAAAGATCACCGCCTCAGGTTGGAAAAGACAATAGAGAATAATCGGACGTAATGCAGGCCCATAGATGAGAAAGAGAAGGTGAGGACAAGGACTAGGGTAGACAGGGTTTGCAGGGGGGTCAAAGTGACCCAGAGGGTGGGATTGGATAGAGACAGATAGAACCGAAAAGTGCAGATGTCATGATCACACAAACCAACCCAGACCCGACTAAGATGCATAAAATAATGGAGAGATAGGTGCACGGACATAGAAGGTATAATAGAATTTTGCTCTCAATTGTTATTATTTCTTTGGTCCTAGTCTTGCATTGTTCTAGTGTGAAGTATATATTAGTTGGGAGTGTCTTCTTGCCCATTTATTTTTATATGCTAATGTATGTTGAATAAAGAGGAAGTGTTGATTTTAAGCAGCCATTCATGGACAGATCGGCTGACAGTCATTCCTATATATTTTTTAAATTCACATTTTGTAACTTTTTTTTGTTCTAGATATAATGCTCTGTTAATTGTTGATGCTGTTGCCATACTTGGGGGTGCACCTTTGTTTACAGATGATTGGAGTAAGTATTGTAAATACACGAGAAGTAATCTTGAAGTCTTAGTAACATGCCTGTCATCTAGTAGACATTTTCTGCATTTTCTATGGAAAATCATCACATACCATCTCCACAACAAACGATGGCTACACAATACCATGTTTAAATTATTATGCGGATATCACATATCATCAAATTTGTCTTCTAGCTGTTTATTCATTATCCATATTTTTTCATTCTCAGTTTTAGGTTGTTTGAGTACATTTGATCATTTCTGTTTTCATTTTAGCATCTGTTTCAAATCTATCATTATTAATTATGTGCACAATATACAGGAAACTTTTTATTTATTGCAATATCTCTCCATGCATTTTTATGTTTAGCATTCATTGATTATCTTCTGGGGGATGGAGTTAGCTAACCCATCTCATAGAGAGTCAAAGTGCCCCAGAAACTATGCTGAAGTCGGATGTGTCAAGCCGAAAAGCACAGATATCGCAGTCAAGCTGTAAGCCATGATACAATACACTCCATCCTCTGGACTACATTCTGCTAATTGGTGTTTAAGAATGAATGTTGAAGAAGATGGTTATCTTCTACACTCCTGTTTATCAGTCTTTTGGTTTTTGAATGTTCATGTCTAATCCTTATTCTTTGCTTGTTTTGTCCACTAGTTCTTGTAGACTTTTTATCTCTGTTGCCTCTCCATTTTATATAGACTACATTTGAATAATAGAAAAGATCAAAGTATAGTTACACACCAATTCATTCGCCAGCAACTGAACAAACATGCAGGTTATCAAGAACCGCTTTTGCCAGTGGTGAAACAGCATAAACTTGTTTGGTTTGGACATGTAACGAAACACGACACACTTTCTAAAACTATTTTGCAAGGAACAATTCAGGATGGAAGGAGAAGAGGCAGTTAAAGAAAATCCTGGAGTGATAACATCGAGGAATGATCTAGGCATGATTTGTCTATACTCCTCCAAATGGCTGAGGATAGAAATGTTTGAATAGCTGTTTGTGCTGCTGTTTCCAATGTGGCACCCCTACTATTCTGATGGGTTATGGGTCTTGTTATTATTATACACCATGCAGCAAATTGTAAACCTACGAAGACAGTTTGCGAAGGGTTTATTGTGCTTTTGTGACTTATACAACTATCTGTCTTGCTTCATGTTTTAATATTTTGCCATTTTGGTATATATTTAAATAAGTTTCTTACCTTACTTTTATTTTATTTTTACTTTATTGATGTCATATTATTGATTTCAGATATTGATGTCATTTATGGTGCAAGTCAAAAGGCGTTGAGTGCTCCTCCTTCTCTGAGTCCAATTTCTTTCTCTCAGAGAGCTAGGTTTGTATACAGATTATTTCATGTTGAAAGCAATTTATAGTGTTACAAGTACTCTCAGCAGATGGAATATTACTCTGCTGAAACAGATGGGGTAATTATGTAAGAACTCAAGCACAAGGAAGTCAGTTTTCTATACCTTTTAAACCTTTCCAAAAAGTAATTTATAGGTATTCATTATTAGATATTAGCAATAACTTAAGCAAATTAGTTATTTGATTTCTGCAATAGTTTGTAAAAACTCTGGTATTTAATACTGTGCAGTAGTTATAACAACTTGATTCAGACCAATGAAATATTGATGTCATAACAGAGATTCGCTATATACAATATATATGGAAAAAATAATAATTGAGGATTTTAAAGTGTTATTAAATAAGGAAATGCATTATAAATGTGTGCGTTATAATGGGATTCCACTGTATCAACAAAATGTACAATAATGCAATATTTTTTAGCAGTATAGAAATTAATTATAACAATTTACATGCACTCATTTTGTCATAATTTCTAGTAGTAATTTATATAAAATCAAAACTTGCTGTGCAGACAAGTTAAACTGCGAACGAGAAGAAGAAGATAAAATAAATCATTTATATCAGCATCAACTTTAAGAAACTTATTATT
Organism: Meghimatium bilineatum; assembly: GCA_034231615.1. Taxonomy (NCBI): domain Eukaryota; kingdom Metazoa; phylum Mollusca; class Gastropoda; order Stylommatophora; family Philomycidae; genus Meghimatium; species Meghimatium bilineatum. Next base: position 32,938,534 of record CM067300.1, on the reverse strand, counting down.
TTATATTAGCAGCAATTTATTCAATTAATAACTGACAGAAAAATGACAGAATTTAAAGATTGTAAGATAAGAAATCCCTAACTCAAATCATGTTTTCTAAAGTCAATGATGCTATGATCTAGTCGTCACTAAAGAGAAGAAATATTTACATGTCTTCAGATGCAAATTTATGAGATTCTTAAAAACTAGCATCACACGGGACATTCCCATAAATGTTCCATTCTCCTTTCCAGCAACCATTAAAAAAGTATTCAGACAGCCCCAGTCAGATGTTGATTATGTGATCTTTGGACTTTCCAGAAAGGAAACACATTTTCCCCCTCACCTCCATTTCTGTCATTTTTTTGTATCACATCCAGTATTGTTTTCTTCATTATGTAGTAAATCAATGACTATCCTTGTTAGATTGGCTCTATCTCTTTTCAATACTGTGCCATCAATTACAGCATTGCCCAACTTATAAAAACAAATGTATAATTTAGAGATGTTTTATCAGTAGTCAAGCCATATATAAAGGGGCAGTAGTCAACACCCTCCCCCTTAGAAAATCAGAACATGACTTCTATGAATTTAACCACAAGGTTAAGCCCCTCCCTTAGTGACTTTTACAAAAATTCCATCACATTTCTAATCAAAAAGGGAATTACAAAAATTCCATCAAATTTCTCATCAAAAAGGGTTACACATGCAAATGGGCAATTGAGGTAAAACACCTTCCTTACTGATAACGTATCTACAGCCCAATAGTGTCTATTGTGTATCTATCCTAACTCCTGTCATATCTTTTATCAATCTGCCTCATTGTGAGGATTGCTGTAATTATGTTATCTGTTGTACCATAGCAAATTTCATTAATCATGTATTTATAATATAAAAAACTACAGTATTTCTTATCCTCAGGGACAAAATTGAAAATCGAAAGACAAAAATTCGATCACACTATTTCAACACTATTGGTCTGTCAGACCACTGGGGCTGTAATGAACGACCAAGAGGGTAAGTTCATAAGATAATGTATCCTATACCTGTTGTTCTCCAGAAATATCACTCTATATTTCAGTCTACACTTAATTTAAAAATCGTTATTTGAACCTGAAAATTCTGCACAAACATTGTATAAAGATTGTGTCACCTATGGTCAATAATAATAGGCACCTTTCCATCTTTCTGGATGATAAGTAGTATTGTTGTGCTATAAATAGAATCTATAATTCATGGTCAATTTCGCATTTGACTCTTTCAACACCTCTACACTAACTAACTATGTAAATTATGTAATTTGCTTTTCTTAGATATCACCACACAGAACTTGTTGGCAGTGTTTATATGTTGAGAGAGACATTAGCAGAGTTGGCAGAGAAGGTAACTAATAAAGCTTATAGTACATATGTATGTGTGTGTGCAATATAGATATGGTTCTAAATATTGTCATAACCAGAAACTATGGACTGAAAAGTTGTTTTCAGCTCCAATTAAATGCTTCTAAAGCTATACTGAAAAGTCTTTGACAACAAGGTTTAACTTCTTTTTTTTTGTGTGGAGTAATTGTTTTTTACAAACAGGACGATAAGGTAAAAGTTGTCCCTGATAAATCCAATATAGTGTGACTTGATAGCCTTAGATAGCAACTTCGAGAAGGAAAGCTGATTTCAAACCTCATTTGCCTTGTGAATATAAACATTCTTGGTGTCTCTCTTGGAGTAAAAACCAAGACCAAATACATTGTAAACGTATCCGTTTGGCTTTGTGTTAGTGACACTGGTAATTCTGCTATGCCATTGGTGCCACACTTATCTGCCTTTTCAGTCCTTGGAAATGCTAGCAGCCACCTTTGAGTTACTTCTTACTATATGCTATGTAGGCAACTATTCAGAATCCTCAATGTGTAATATTCACAGACTGCTTTATGTTTTTATCAATGGATGTCTGCATAGAATAGAAGGTTTTAATTTTTATGATTGCATCACCAATGAGGAACATATGAAAAGAACTAAATGGGCACTAGTAAAGATAGAATTCTTCTTCTTAAGGATTCATTCTCAAACACGCTCAACCTTTCTTGTAGCAGGACAATAATCCTGCTATACTTCCACAAGATATAGTACACAGAATGGAAATGTGTTGTGCCACCATTTTGTTTGCACCAATGGTCCAACACATTCATCTTCAGCAGAAGATCGAATTCAAGTTGTTCTGGAGATAGATCGAACATACACTAAGAAAACCAACAGAAAGCATTGTAAGGCAGGCATAGTTCTAGAATTCACAAGGAAAAGAGGAAGATAGAAACACATGAAGGAGAGATGTAGAAACAGAGAGAAATAGAAACACATGAAGGAGAGATGTAGAAACAGAGAGAAATAGAAACACATGAAGGAGAGATGTAGAAACAGCAAGAATTGGTAACAAATGGAAAGAATGGAAGCAGTAGTTAAATATAAGACAATATTGAAGTGAGGACCTATGTTCCTCACCGTTTTATTTGTATCAATGGCCAGACACTTCCATCTTCAGAAGAACCCATACATTCAGAATACATGTACAAAGTTTTCAACATGAATGATAAAATAACAATAACCTACAAAATTTCAGAAAAAAAGTTTAGTTTAGTAAAAATCTGTAATCCTATAGCAATTTTATGAATTTATGTCCATTCTTTACAAGTGAAGATAAGCATGGCTTTATCACTACCTGTATTCATTGTATGTTTACACTAGTCCTCAATGAAATGAGAACAGATTACTTTTTGATTCACTTTATTAATGTAAAAAGAAAGATTATTGATGACAATATATCTATTTACAATATCTTAGGGCTTGGAAAAGTCATGGAGAGAGCACAAAGCTTGTGCTGAATTATTGTATGAAGGCCTGGAGAAGCTAGGTTTAGACTTTCTTGTAAAGGACAAAGTATGTAATTTGTTGCATGTATGTTTTCTTATGATCTTTGAAGAGTATGAATTTGAACCATTTTTCTATGTGTTTGTGGAGATAAAGTGCATACATGTCAACCTGGTGAGATTAACCCTTGTACAAAGGATCCAAAAACTATATTAAAAACCTTAGCCTACAGAATATAAAAAAAACCCTTACAGAGCAGATAAATATAGGGGCCTATTTATAAATTATTTTCATTCAGGACAGGAATAACAAATTAAATATAGGGTAGCCGGGGGTACGATTTTTTTTCAAGTCTATGGATTTTTCCGGTAGGACACATGACTAGGTCTAGCGAGAAACGTCCATTCTATTACACAATGAAATTTGACAGTTCACAGACAGGTCATTTTCCAACCATGAGGTAAATTTGTTTTTCATGGGTCTTGAATTATTTTTTTTTTAACTTTTTACTCCTTGCCTACTGTTATCATTACTGTCATGTATTTTTACATGTTTAAACTGAAACATATATTGTATTGTTAAGTTATTAAGCACATTACATTGTCAAAATACTTTGTTTTTTTTGTGTGACATTTTATTGAAGTTGCTAACCATATAATTTTGGGAAAGATGGTGCACAGTTAGTGGGGCAAGATGGCGCATTCAAAATGTTATGGAAAAATGCAGATGTCATAGATGCTGATCTAAAGCTGGGAGAGACTGATATATATGGTTATAATGATCAACCTACCTTACAAACGCATTATTAGCTTTAAAACGGAACTTACATACTATTTTTATTAGAAATTTTGTTTTCAGAGTTAGTTACAAAACTAGGTCTATCTATTTATTCTACACACTTCCTGTGTGTTAGACCTGTTACAGAGGTGATTGCCCTCATTTTATAATGGTTTGTATCACCTTTTTTCCTGCGCCATCTTGCCCTAAAAAATGGGGCAAGATATTTTTTTTTTACATATGTTAGAAAATTTTCATTATACTGTCTACACATAGTTGTATGTTGTCAATAACATGCAAATGTAAGATAAATGGATAAGCTATACACTGATACCAGTTTGGTCTCTCATAATTATGTCTAGTTGTCAGAATATGCTAAAATGTGAAAAGTGTGCCATCTTACCCCCTGCTACCCTACCCTCTCTGAGTAGAAGACTTTTGCAATAGGCATTGCACTAAGCCAAAAGCTGAAGTCTCTTGGGTATGATAGAAAGCTCTGAGAAACCATCCCACTGAAGATAACAATTAAGAGCAAGTTGCTTGTAATTCCTGGGGATAGCAAACAAACAACAAATTAATAATTAAAAGTATATGTTAAATTCTAATTGATTTTTGTTTTAAAATATTTTTTTAGAATCATAATGAACACACTTCTTTAATATTGTTATATAAAACTGTAAAATTTGGTATGTGTTCCTAAAATTAAACCTGACTTTGAAAATGTGTCTACACAGGTTGTCATAGAATTATTATTGTTAAAACAGATGACATACTGGGTACTATTTTTCTGTGGGGTTTTTTGGGATGTAGAACGCAAGTTGTACAATGTAGGCCTAAATTATTCTAACATGCCAGATTTATTAATAAAAGAACTACATTTAATACATTGAAGCACTAAATAAAATTAATACTCATAACACTGTCAATAGAACATTTAAAAAAAAAATACATTTAATAACTTGAGGAACAACACACAACTAATCATTATAACACTGTGAATAGAAAGCAACAAATGATCAAATTCTTCAGAGCTAGTAACAGAAATAACACAGAAAACAATGATATGTACATATTAAGATTACTCACACATTTTTATGTGTATTCATGCACTAAATACAACAAAACAATTTGCACTATGGAAACCTGGGTAAACGCATTTTCAAAGTTGGGAAAAATATATAAAATGCACTTCCACCACATTCATTCTCATACTTCTGCAGGCTAGCAGGATGTCTGGAGAAATGAATGTATTGTGTTACAGTTTACATTTTTAATGCGATATCTGTGCCCCCCCACCCAAAATCCAATTTCAGCACAGCTTCTGGGTCAGTTTATCCTTTGTGGAACGAAAAAAATATTCAACTCTATTCTCAAAACCTAATTAGTTACCTCCTATAATATGCATGGCATGTCACAGTTTTGCTATTCTTTGCTCCCCTTTCATGTCCTGGTAAAACACTGGCAATCTAAAGTACTAAAAAGATATGAATCTGAAAAAAAAATTTTTTTAAATGTTACAAAACAGTTGTACGGCCTACATTGCCAAACATGACTGAAAATAATAAAATATAAGGGAATACTTATAGGTTGACAGATATAAATGGGTGTGTGAGTATGCATGTAGGAAAGAAAGCTTCCTAGTGTTGTTTCCACTGACCTATCACTTTGAAGATCTGATTCATATTTTTGCATCACTTTTTTCCTTCTGTGATCAGATTCTCATTCTCAGCAGTCTATACAGATAGGTGGGTTGTCTTCATTAATTCAGCCATTCACAGAACGTCTCAGACAACTCTTCTACCCCTGATTCCGAAAGGCAACCACGGGTTTCAACGAATAGATAGGTAGATAGCAGAACGTCCTCTTAGGTGCCCCACAGCTTCCAATTTTGTCTCTTGAAGGTGAGGTTTTAATCCTCAGGTCACGAAAGAGTGCATAAATCTGCAGGACATGTTATGGAGTCTAGAGATCCCTACTTACTTATTTAATCCAAAGGGTTACAAGATTTTACTCTTTATTCCTTTGCCAGGGGGTAATAGGTGCATGTCTATAGGGACCCTTAAGACATGCCTGTGTATCACAAAAAAATACTGAGCCCTATCACAGATGGCCAATAAGCTTGGAGGTCATATGTGCAAATTGAGCATATTAATAGACCATAAAATTCTAAAAGTGTATGAACAACAGTTGCTCTAGAAAAATTAAAATAATCAAGCTTTAAAGTTATAAAAATGTTAAAAGAAATATACCAATAACCTTACATTCCTACTCGTACAATTATTTTTACCCACCTCTCCATCCCCTCCTAAACTCTATATATCTGTGACTAAAAGGGAAAAAGAAACTGTGATTATGCAGCAATTTAATACCACAAATGGGCATTGGAGGAGAAGGGGGGTTCTACAATGTGCCTAGAAAGAAGACAGTGACACTTTTTTTTGCACCCTGTACTAGAAGTCCAGGCCCTGGTTGCCGCACAGACATTTATTTTTTCATAAACATGTAGTTTTTTTTGGTCTATTACAAAGTGATGAGCAGAACAGAATTACAAGAATATTCCAGAGGACAAAAAGCAATAAGGTGTATCCCCAGAAAAAATCACTGTATAAAATATACATTCATAAAATTTCTCTACAGAATATGCGAAACCCATGTGTTACTACAGTCAAAGTACCTGATGGTGTCAGCAGGAAATATGTTACTGACTATATAATGAAAAAGTAAGTTGATTTAACATTCTTGTATTTGATTGTGATGTTACATAAAATATTTCTTTGTCTTCTACATTTGTTCTCACACTCCTGCAGATTAGCAGTATGTAATTCAGAAAATGGAATGCATTGTGTTCTGGTTTACATTTTACTGTGATATCTGGGTCATTCAGCCTGACACAAGCGATTTCAGCATGGCTTCTAGGTCTCTTTGACCCTATATAGAATGGGTCAGCTATCTATACCCGCAAACTCCTTAGTTGTTTCTTATGACATGCATGGAAGGTAAACAGTTTTGCTATTCTTTACGCCCATATAAGACCCTGGTGAGTGGGTGGGTGTTACATTATATATTTTTGCACCAGTGTGTTGCCATGGCCCTAAAGAGGAGTAAAGAATAGCAACATTGTTTACCTTCAATGCATGTTATAATAGGTGACTAAGGAGGTTATGGGGTAGAGTTGGCCGTCCAATCCCATGTAGAGTCCAAGTTGCCCATAGGCCATGTTGAAGTAGAATGTGTCAGGCCGAAAGGCACAGATATTGCAGCAAAGCTATAAAGATAACACAACGTGTTCCATTCTTTGTTCTGCATCCTACTAATCTACACAAATTTTAGAAAAAACACAGCAGAAGAGGAAGTACAAAGAACCAAATAAAAATTGGGTAATTACATAATTTTTTCCCCCCAAATAACAGTAATCAATCATCCCAGAAAAATGAAGTTATGAAATTTATTTTTTAAAGGAATTGTACCCCTTCCCCCCCCCCTTCCTTAACCAAATTTGTATCCACAGCTGTGTGTTAAAATGTTCAAAAATCTCGTTCTTCAGTTTCACTTATGGCTCAATCTTTCCTACCCATTTTATGCTGAATAGCCTATCTTTGTAAAAGATGAGATATCTTTTTTTTTCCCAAGTGCTTTGTGGTCCTCATCAGAAATTAATTTCAGCTTGCTAAATGGATACAGTAGGCTATTTCAGTCTATTGTGACCTGTATTATGTTTCTCTTTTAGTTATCAATCTTCACTGGATCTCTCTTGTAGTAAGACAATGGTCATCCTAGATTCATGGCAGGATGTAGTCCAGAGAATAGAGATGTGTTGCTTAATTCTTTTATTATTTGTGTCAATGGTCCAACACATCAAACTTAAACAGTGGTAACTAATACATTCAGTGCCTTTATGAATTCCACTGAACAGCGAACATCCAAAGCCATATCACTAGTAGGTAAAGTATAGGGTAACCATGCAGTGGATACCCTCTCACTGTGGAATACCTGGAAATGAAAAAGCAGACCAACTGGCTAAGGAAGGTGCTGCCGAAGACCAACCAGATATACCAATCACCTACCATCAGAAAAAACAGATGATCAAGTCAATAAGAAAGCAACAAACACCAACACAAGATGACTATCATATTATGAACAGACCAGAACAAGTTATAATTCTACGTCTCAGAACAGGACACAACCGACTCCGCAGTCACATGTATACAAAGTTCAAGATTGGCAACACAGCCATGTGTACATGTGGACAGGAAGCACAGAGTGCCAAACATATACTTCAAGAGTGTTATGAGCATGAAACGCTGAGGCATACATATTGGCCAGAGGAAACAACACTGGAATCAAAACTCTATGGGACACTGTATGAACTACAAAAGACAGTGAGTTTTATTAAGGAGACAGAATTACAGATTAGACATGTTTCAAGTGAACGAAAGAAGAAGAAGAACTAGTAGGTAAGTACCTTGCAATCCATTTAAGAATTTTCCATACAGCAGGCTGATCACCCATCTTAAGATTAGCCACTATCAAATTTGCTTGACCTTGTGTTTCTATGAACTATTGACTTAACCACAGACACCCACATATTGGACTTAAGAGACTATAATATGTTCTTCTCTGTTACACTTGTAAAACTAAATATATAATTTAATTTACATCAGTATACAGCATTAGACCAATAGTTCAAGCAGGTGTTGCTGAGGTCCAAAGAAAGAAAAAAAATAGTGACACCATAATGTGGCATACTTCCGACTCAAAAGTGTTGGTTGTGGGTTAACCAATCTGAAGATGGTAAAAAAATTACAAAAAATTCCTGTTCAGATATCAGAAGTGTTGAGTCTAAAGGTGCAGATATTGAAGCCAAGTTGTAAACCACAATTCATTTCATCCACATTAGTACCTGCAAAACAGCATAAGTTTGACATTGCAGAAGAGGAGCGCCCCCCACCCCCAATTTAACTTTTGATAGATTTCTGTCACTTTTCTTGTGCATTCATTCTCAAACTCCTGCAGATTAACAGGATTTAGTCTGGGAACAGAAAGAATTGTCATCATTTACAGCTTTTCTGCAATATTTGCACCTTTCAGCTGGACACATCTGACATCAGAACGGCTCCTGGGTCACTTTGACCCTCTGTCGGATGGGACAACCACCCCCCCCCCACATCCACCCTCTGAAACTTCCTTAGTCGCCTCTGTCATAGCAATTAAGTGTCATTCTTTGCTTCACTTTCGACCCCATCAACACACTGACAATTTCAGTCAGCACTTCTGAGAGCAAAAAAATATCAATACCTACATCACAATTATTACAGATAATAACATTTGACTTTGAATTGTGATCCTTTCTAATAGCCTGTTATCTTATGTAGAAACGTAATTATAAATATGTATTACCCGGTAATGCTTTTCTCTAACACAATGAGATAGGGAGGGTTGTGAGCCCATCTATTTGCATTGACAGTTTTGTGTGTATTTCTGGTTTGTTTTTGTTTCTTGATATAGTTCCCTATTGGACTGTAACGTGGAAAAGGTCCTTCATTAATTTGTTGTCATTGACATTATTTTTACTATTTATTAATTACCAGTGACAATTATACATTATCATAGTTGCTATCTTTTGTAGTTACAGAATAGACATACCTGGCGGACTTGTAAAAATGGTTGATGAAGTCTGGCGAATTGGAATAATGGGATACAACAGCACTGCAGATAATATTGAACTTGTACTAAAGGCTCTTGGTGAAGCTATTGACAATGCCAGAGGAAAGTAGCATTTTCCAAAACAATAAAAGATACTAATTAATATGTCCATAGTTGGTTGTCATATGCAGTTTATAAATTATTAAAATTATATATTTGCTTTGTTGTCTTTGTGGCAGAGTTGATAGTGAGATCGCCTCGCAAAAGCCGTCTTGATGAATTATCTGGTGGTTCAAAAGCTGAACAACCACATTGTATTGGTGATACAAGTAGAAATATTATCGCCACCTAAACATTCAACAATAGTTGAATAGCAATGTCCTGTACATGATATGATATATATTTATTTTGCTATAAATCCTGCCTAGATTATTATTTAAAAAAGGTTTTCGCCTAGATTGTTTAAAAAAATGTTTTATAATACTGATAAGTCTCGTAAACATCCATCTGTTGCTGGGACCTGAGGAGCGAGCAAAGAATAGCAGCAGTTTTACCTACCATGCACGTTTTTTAGAGCTTAGATATCCATCAGATCATCCCTAGGGATGATAAATTTCATGTGGGCAGGGAGATTGTCACGATGAATAATACATTTCAAATATAACTTTTATAATACTGTACAATGCTTATACCTGTAAGTTTTCACCTTACATTGTAACCCATTCAGCCATATTTGTTGTTGTTGTTCTTCTTCAGCATTCATTCTCAAACTCCTGCTGAATCTCTCTCCAACAGGAACATAGTACTAATAGATTTTCAGCAGGATGTAGTCCAAAGAATATCTTTAAAAATATAGAAGAAACACCAGGACTCAAGATCAATGGAAAAATAATAAACAACATTAGATATGCAGATGACACTGTTCTTTTAGCAGAAAGTGAACATGAACTACAAAGACTAATAGATCAAGTCAATAAATCAAGTAATGAATATGGACTGGATATAAACATTCAAAAAACAAAAACCATGATAATCAGCAAAGACACAGAAGAACAGGAGATAAACATAAACATACATGGAGAGAAACTACAACAAGTAAAACAGTATCAATATCTTGGACACATATGATGGCAGATGTGAAACAGAAGTTAAAAGGAGAATAGGAATGTCTAAAAGTACCTTCAATGGCATGAGGAAATTATTCATATCTAAACAAATTACAAACAAGTTAAAAATGAGAATTATAAAATGCTACATCTATTCCATATTAATGTATGGCTCAGAAACATGGACACTAAATAAACAATAAGAAGAGAAAATTGATGCCTTTGAGATGTGGGTATATAGAAGAATAGGGAGAACATCATGGAAAGAGAAGAAAACAAAGAAAGAGGTGCTAAAGACACTTAATATGAAGAAAGAACTACTAAGAGAAATAAAGATCAGGCAAATAAAATACTTTGGACACATTAAAAGACATGACACCCTATTGAAGACCTTACTTGAGGGTAAAGTCAAAGGGAAGCGAGCAAGAGGTAGGCAGAGATACAAGTGGGAGAGTAACATTACACGATGGACAGGTTACAGTCTAGCAGAGTGCACCACCAAGACAAGAGACAGGAGATGTTGGAGATACGTTGCAGCCAACCTTCGTTGCGGAGACGGCACTTGATGATGATGAGTCCAGAGAATGTAAATGCATTGTATTGCCGTTTTATTTATGCCAATGGTCTGACACATCCATCTTCGGCAGAGCCATATTTGTTGATGTAATCCTTACATTAGTAGTGGAAGAACAATAGGCATGTGGGCCAAATTCAGCCAGCTAAGAGATTTGTATTGGTCCTTCAGGCAGATTTAAAACGTCTATATACATTTACTCCAGAACTAGTTTACTGCACACTCTTGACATCTATTTTGTCATCGCTGATCCATTGGTCTATGGACTCATTCCCTCTGTTGTTTTGTTCCATATAAGATGCTCCATTTATCTGGCAGAGGAAGCATTTTCCTGGCATCATCCAGAGCTGGACATTAAAAAAGTGGCGATCAACAGTTTCATAGGGATGAGTGCACAGCCGGTACCCTGGAATGTGTTGTGGTTGTATACTGTTCAGGTGAATGTTCAGCTGTATATGTTGTGTGCCAAGTCAGAAAATGATACTCTGGTCTTTTCTTCCCAGAAGATTGATTTTGTCTTTAGGGTTTCGGCTAGTCATATATTTATAGGTTTCCTTCCCAGTGCTTCCCATGGCGAATCAGCTCACCCTTCTTCTTCAGCGTTCATTCTCAAACTTTCGCTGGATCTCTCTTGTAGCAGGACCATGGTCTTATTAGATTTCCAGCAGGATGTAGTCCAGAGAATGGAAATATGTTGTGTTGCCGTTTTATTTGCGCCATTGGCCTGACACATCCATCTTTGGCGGAATCTATTCATCCTATTCTCTTTGTTCATAGTTTTCAACATCATTTTAGTTGTGTGCATGGTCGTGTGTGTATATGGCTGTTCTTGTTGTGCTCTCTTCTTTGCTAGTCTGTTTGCCTTGTCATTGCCAGGTTTGTTTGAGTGGCCAGGAATCCACTGCATAGCAATGCTGACTTCATAAGACGTAAGCAGCTGATTTACACGGTGATATAGTTCAAACAGGTCAGGCTTACAAAGTCCATCACATTCTAGTGCTTGAAGAGCCAATATAAGAGTCTGTAAAAAAATCATGTTGGTGCTTTTAATGGAAAGGCATCAAAATTGATCTTCAGGTGGTACAAGGTAACTTCTAGTGCTGTTATTTCAGCTTCATAGTTAGAACATATATCCCCACAAGCATCAAACAACTCATCAGATGTTTTATCTGGATATTATATATAGACACCGTAACCTGCTTTGATGGTGGCTTTGAAAGCAGACCCATCAGTATAGACATGAATCCATTGTTCTGTTGTTGTAGGTGTCTATTGTTTTCTGTGTTGCTTTCATTATACTTACTGGGTCGGAACTTTTTGTTACATTATACTTAATTTCCGACAATTTAAAACGTGTGTGGTTGTAAACATTTTTCTACTCTCTGTAGTTCTCGTCTCTTGTCTGGGAGGTGATAGCTGTCTTTTATTTCATTGACATGGCTGAGGACTGAGTTTTGTTTTATTCTGTGGTTTATTTGCCAGTTTTCTACAAGTTGTTTATTTGGGTGGTCTTTGTTCATTCTTTTGCTTCTTTCGTAAGCCTCCATTGCAGGTATATCTCTGGGGACATTCTTCTCTTTGTAGTTTCTGTGTATCTAAACATAGACTGATACTTTCTTTGACTGCTTAGTGACTCCTGGTAAAGATGGAATAGAGTTTTCTCACAGTTTATTTTCAGCTTTGATGTTTGACAGTACTTGTATAGTCTTCTTAAATCTCCATTTAGTCTTTTGGCTGCACTTTAAACATTCTCATGACTCCACCATATTGTCAGCTCATCAGCATAGATGGCATTTTCAGCTTTGATATGTTTGGCAAGGTCATTCATGTAAATGAACCAGAGGGTGCAGCTTAAAGCAGAACCCTGTGGTAAGCCTAAATCTAAACTTCTTTAGATGATATTGCACCATTTATCTTTGTCTGGATTATACTGTCAATGAGGAAGTATTTTATCCAGTTATATAGCTTGCCACTAATTCCCACCTCAATCATCTTCATCAAGAGAATATCATAATTCATGCAATTATAAGCCTGTTGTAAGTAAAAAGAAGATGGCTACAGTGTGTTTTTTTCCTGAAATCCATCATGGATTTTCTGTCAACCTAAATAGTTGGTCTTCTGTGCAACTGCCTTTTCTGAAGACATAGCAGAGGATGTTTGAACTCTCAAGGACCAGTAAAGTCACACTTTAACCATTATTTCTGCCAATTTCCCAAGACATAATGTTAGTGATATGAGGTTGTAGCTTTTGGGTTCTATCTGGAGGTTTGTTACTTTTCAGGATGGAAAGATATGAGCATTTCTCCACTTTTTAGGCAGCTTTCCATTTCTCCGAGCCATATTTATTAGTTTAAGGACTACCGGTACTTCTTTTCCTAATGTGCTCATGTGTGTTAACATTTCATTATAAATTGTATCTGATCCAGATTTTCCTGGCTTTAGTTTCTTCATCCCATGTCGGAGTTTCTGCATATTGAAGGCATCTTCAAATATAGATGAGCTAGTAGTTTGGGCTTTTTAGTACTGCTTTTGTAGGTACAGACGCTTCTTGTCAGCCTCGGAGAGCTTCCCTGCTCTGTTCATACTGGCAAAAAAATGGTTAAAGTGTTCTGCCTTTTTTCTTGTTGTTGGTGATTGTTCTGTCTCCATCATTTATAAGTTTATCATTTGTTCTATTTTACCTAGACAAATTGTTTATCAGCGTCCAAGCATTTCTATCATTTTTCCTTAGATATAAATTAGCGCATGTTTTTTCTCATTTATCATGTTTGGCCTTCTTCACTATTAGTTTTACTTTTGCACATGTTTTGTTGTAAAGGATTTTTGCTTCTTATAAAGGTTCTATCTCAAGAACTTATCTTGCTTTTTTCTCTCAAGAACTCCAGCTTGCATTTATTTATTGTAAAATGGTTTGTAAGATCTACTCTCTTGGGATGCTTTGTAATGCTGAATTGAGGATTACATTTGTCACCATAAAAATAAAGTAATAATATATATTTAAGGTGTTTTAATTATTACAATAAGATTCTTACTAATGTAGTGCAATCTCTTAATATGTATTCCAAATATTCATATTTAAACCATTGAATTAAACTGTCTATCTATCTATATATATGCTGTGGTCCTTGTTTGCCTTGCGGCATCAGGGATGGAACAGTTCTCTGGAGATGGCCTTCTTGTGTGCTGTTTGTAAGCTTGTTCCTGTGGCTTCTTTGATTTCTGTGATCCATCTTTTACATGGTCTGCCTCTGGCTTTATAACCGTTATGTCTATGTGTCAACGCCATTTGTGGCATGGTATCTGTTGGTAGTCTGGAAGCATGTGAAAACCACTTGATCTGTTTTTTATGTGTTCCAATACTGATATTGTTTTGGTTATCTGTCTGATGTTATTGTTTCTAATTCTATCTCTTAATGACACTCCGAGTATTCTTCGTAGACATGTCATTTCTGCTGTCACCATTTTTCTTTTGTCTTGTGCTGTCATTGTCCAGGTTTGGCACTGGTAGCATAGTGATGGAATAATAAGTCTTGTATAATGCAAATTTAGTGTCTATGTTTACATTTTTGTTCTTGAAAATATGTAATCTGTCCTAGGATCTGGTATGTTTTGTTGCATCTATTGTGTATCTCTTTACTGGTTTTCCCTTCTCTCGATATAATGCTTCCTAAGTAAGTGAACTCATTTACCTGTTTAAGGTGTTTATTATCGATGGAGATAGTGATGTTTCTTTCTTTCTTTGCTATTGCCATTATTTCGGTCTTTTCAATATTGATCTTCATGCTGAATTTTTGACATGTTGTGTGGAGTCTGTTCATATGTTCTTGCAATTGTTCTTGTGATTAGTACTTGGTTGTCTGCAAAGAGTAATTTGTTCAATTTGTCTTTTATGTTATCTTCTTCATTGGTACTTCTTTAGTGTACAGATGTAGTTGATATGTTATAAAAAGTAGAGGGGATAGGACACACCCCTGGCGAACTCTTGATCGAATTTGGAACTTATTGGACACAATTAAGTTGTGTCCAATAATTAAACTGTGCATAATGTTATTCAAATATACACTTTACATATGGGCTGTTTCATCAAAATCAGAATAGCAATAACTATTTTCAAGGTGAATCGCATATTGGCAGCTGCTTTTTCAATAATTTAATGGCATAAGCAGTAATGTATCATTAGTTGCAGTTTATGTTGAAAATATCAAATGGCTGGAACAAGGAAACTATTATTATGGTGAGGAAGGGTGTGTGTGGTATTACAACATTTATGTCTTGAACAGTGGGAGAAAGGTTGGAAACCTATGGACTAAATACATTCTTTGTAAAAACTTGGACCTGTATGTCCCAAAACTGTTCAATTTGGCCAGTTACCTACCATAAACCTAACTATAAATAATACAAGTCAGGAACTATTGTTTTTATTTTTTATGTAAAAATTAACTATTAGTGTAAGCACTGTGTACCAAATTTGCAGACATTCTAGCGGATACAACACAATGGATCTCATATATAGATCTACTGTGAAATCATGACTACCATTCTGTCTCATGAGGAGAGTGCTATATATTAAGTGCTTTAAAAAGAAGCATCAATGTGATCCTTAAAGAACATTGTACAACAAAAGTGGATTTTTTGGCATTGATCCTTAAACATCCACTATATCCCTCTTATGGTTGGACAATGCTCAAATTCCTACTAGATTTCAGAGAATACAAAAGCGTTGTGCTCATTTTATTTGCACCAATGACCTGAAACACCTGACTTTGGCAGTAAAAATTAATTAGAACACTTTAACATATATTTGTAATTGTTTCATTTTAAATTGAATGATCATCATGTGCTGTGTCAACTAGCGTAGATGATCATGAATTTCTACAACTATGTCCAGTACGCCTATCATGATTTTTGCTGACCCTTTGCCATGCAACAATGTCTGACTAAATAATATTTACTCACCCTGTCCTTTCTCAGTCTCTCTTACCAATGTTACCATGTTTCCCCCAACCTCCCTGTCTCATAACATGTCCAAAAAATAAAGATAATCTTCTCACATTTGACTCAAGACTTTGTTAAGTTTTTCTAATTGTCTGTGGTATCCTCAGCATTCTTCTGTAAAACAATATATTTTTTTCCTCCAATTTTTCACTACATAGTTTAACATTTATTAATAATGGTAACATATATTTGCTTATTCACTTTATATTTGTGTTACTGTGACCTTTGCTTCTTTTTGTATTATTCTCTGATAGCTTGGTTATTAAATACATTTTTAATACAGATATCGCATATGGAACTGACCTACAACCATAAAAATGTATACTTCTAGTAGATGATTTGATTGTAGTGAAACTTTTCTTCCAGTGAAAATCTTTCCAACATTCATCTTGACAGCTATAAATCTTTCATGTTGTATGTTCTGTTGTCCCCCACACAGATTAAATGCATCTTGACTTAATATATTACTTTTATCTTCTATCAAATAATCCTTATGGATGAAGAGATGCAGGTCAGAGAACATTGCACCATTGTTCTTCTGTAACAGATTCCTGGGTGGCAGGGAATGACAGATGTATCATCACTGCATAAGCAACAAATCTGAAAGAATTAAATAGTTGGCCAAGAAGTAAGTATATGCTATGCTCCTTGCAGGATTGATGATCCTCTGTAGAATATACTACAATCCTGGGGTGCTGCCACACTGGAATGCCTTTATCAGGTGACCAAACATGCACTGATAAGCATACCTTTGAAACAATCTTTACATGATTTCAATTGTCACAACAGTTACTCAACTGAGAAGGACATATGCTTTTGTTAGAAAGACTATAAGTTGTGAAAAGTTATTAAACCACAGGTGAAGTTATTATTTCATATTTATCATCAATATGAATAAAGCCTTGTATAGATTGTTGAAAATGCAACATTTAAGCTATGCATAGATAGATAAAAATAGTTTTAACTGATATTATTTGTTTGCATAAATGGTTAATATATTTTTAAATACTAATAAACATTTTATTACTAATTCTTCTTCTGTGCTCGCTCTCTGATAACCACCATGAATAAATTGTGATTTCATAATTTCCGGTGATATGTTCCACCGGGGAACGTGAAATACGTTGTAATGCTAGTTCCACAGTAGAACTGTTATTTGCACCTCAGGTGGCTCACTCTGTGGCCCAGACATCCATTTTCGTCATGCATTTAATTCGGGTAGTGGGCTTCCCTAGCCTTTGACAGACTGCCTATCTGTCAACAGTTGTCTGGTGTGTATTGACTCTTCACTGAGACGATGTCATTTACATTTATTTTGCACGAGGTGTTCCGCAGCCAGTGAACTTGTCTTGTATAGACATTTTGTGTCTAACCATCGGGTACTGAACCTTTTCTCATCCACGAACCCGGTTCCGGTTTAGGAAGAACTCGACAGAAGAGATGGACCCGGGCTCTTTCGACTTTTTTAGCTGAGGTTTCATTCACAGACACCGTGATCCCCTCATCCAAGTTTAAGTCTCGCAAATGTGTTCTTGAGCTAAACAACATTGTCCCATTTGTGCCTGAGCTCATCGGGTACTGAACCCTTTCTTTCCACAAGCATGTTTCTGGAATGGGAAAATTTCGACAGTAAAGTTTGGCTCGGGCTGCCTTCTTGGCCGAGAGCCCACGATTGGGTCCCTGCCCATAACGAGCACCGGTAACTAGATGCTTATTTCGAGCTAATAGAACTTGTTCCGATTTCCTTGGAATGTTTTCCCTATTTGAGAATGATACTGCGCAGCCCTCTCATTTTGCTCAGTATCTTTTCATCTCTCACCATGCATGTCTTTTCGTGTCAATTACATTGGCCACCCCTCCAATGCCCGGACCAGACTGTCTTGAATAGCTGTATGTGTTGTTGGCACAGAGGTGTCGGAGATATTGCTTGTCTGTGCAGTCAAATCTCATTCCATCTACAGCCTCTACACTCACAGACACGAGCCTATTAGTTTTGGCCAGGAATACAGCAAGAGTAGCATTTTAGGATCTTGGTTATTTGCTAACCCTGGGTTCACACAAGAGCTTACTAATGTATTTAGTTTTTGATGTATTTATATCTGTCCAGTAAATCAATCAATAAACCTGTAACTCTTCAGGGTCGTAGGGGTACCACATTGGATGCCTCAGCACACAGAGTCCTCCAGCTAATTCTATCCTCAGCGATGCGGATGAGTGTGGAAATATCTTGCCCTGTCCATTCCTTGATTTGACCTCCTCTGCTTCTTCCACACTCGACAGTTCCCTGCAGTATTGTTTTAATTTTTTGTACTTAAATACTCAAAATCTCATCTAGGCTAAGAGTGTGTAGCAGTGTAGATCAGTCACCTGCTGCATATAATATTAATGATCAAAAAGCGTAGGTGAATTATGCTTGATATGTCCTAGGACATAATTTTAGACTGCAAGGACTATGCCCCATATATACAGGTGGCATATGGGAGTGTGGTGAAAAGCAGTTATGTGTAGGGCATGCTAATTGTTTGGGAAATCCCAGAATCAGGCAAACATGTTCTATATTTCTATTATCTTTTCTGTTTTTGTTTTTATGCGTCACAGGGTTGAATGATGAACGGTTTTTGGGCTATGGCACATTTGGTCACAGTAATATTGTGATGTCTCAGATGATAACAATGATAACTCTTTCAATACATCTTCATCTTGGATCTTCCTCTGCCTCTAGCAGTTTGCATTCTCATGTATACTCTTTCTGCTTTAATATGGGTTTATTTTCTTTAGGTGGCAGAACCATTTCAGTGGGGTTTTTTTACAATTTATTTGACCAAAAACTTCTAACAGTTTTAGTAATATCTTTATTCATGTTTTATCTGCTTTTGCTTCATTTTGGACCCTGACTTTATTCATGTTTTATCTGCTTTTGCTTCATTTTGGACCCTGACAATAATGTATTTATCCTCTCCTAGTTGGAGGCATCTCAAAACATTCATACCATTGAGAGTTGATGTCTTCTGTGTGAGATATCTTCTTCTTCATCGTTCATTCTCTAACTCCTACTGGATCTCTTGTCACAGAAAAATGGTCCTACTAGAATTTCCAGCAGGATGTAGTCCTGAGAATGGAAATGCGTTGTCAGTTTTATTTGCGTCAATGGCTCGACACATTCATCTTCGGCGGTGTGTGAGATACAAGCTATGGAGACATCCCCAATTGTATAAAAGGACACAAAGAGGCCTATTGCTCACAATTCCTGGATATCGAAACAAACAATAATAAAGAGTATACATGAATAATGGTTCAGTACTGCTGCATGGAGAAGTAGAGCCGTGAGAGGAAGTTAGAGGTATTTCTAATGTACTTTAAAATGACTTGCAAATTTAGTTGCTACAAAAAAAGTTGTCATAGTCATCTGATGACTGATAAATGCATTAGCAGCATATTCCAACTCTGTATTCTCAAGCTTAAACTTCCAACTTTTTCTATATGTCTCTTTCTGCACTTGTTCCTTCTCTTCTGTGATAGTACTTCATCATCACATAACAATTTAATGGTTGAAACATACAGCTGTAGTTTTCAATAGTGAAAACGCATGCTGTTGCATCTGTCGGTCTCGCCAATGGTCCACTAGACAAACCACCCATGCAACAGAAAACCTTAGTAGATGACATGCCATTATATTGAGGTTATCTTCTTATAGAAGCTTCATGGCACGTCATCTCTACAATTGTGCTTCTTGTGCTTTTATTTCATTGTTGCAATTTGTTTTATGCTTTGTTATTTGTATATATGTATGCACCCTATGTAGTTGGGAGGGAGCCAGAGATGTACTGCGCAGCACTGGGGAGGAAGAAACTGACAGCACTGTTTTTTCCTATGACTGAGGCCCATGATAGAGGCACAGTGACTCAGGATGTAACAATCCTTTTGACTTTAATATTTGGTTGCATGTCTGGAGCAATAGAGAAGTCCAGCATAACCAGTAGTCAATTGGCGCAGGGAATTAGCACAGTGAACTCTATCTTGGCTGCAGTGGCTCAGAGCAGTACATAGGTTGAAACCTACATTCCTGGTGGTGTGATAGTTATTCTCTGACTCTTGCCCGGGTTAGGCTGAGAATCCAGACTTCCCAGCAATATAATGTCATTGGGTAAAAAAGCATGATCCCATGAACCGCTGGATCAGCAACCAACCATCAATAGTGAAATGGCAAAAACTGGTCAAAAATTATATTTCATGGTACAGGTTGAAGGTGGAAGAAGCAAAGGGAAAGAAAATCATGGTCAGACAATATCAAAGACTGGACAGGTCAAGATTTTTCCGTACTCATCCTCATCACTGAGGATAGAAATCACTGGAGGAGTCTGCATGTTGATGCATCCAATGTAGTACCTATACATCTGATGGGTTTTTGATGGATTGACATATTTACCTTTAAAATTGATGTGTATTCACATGTATTGCAGAAGCCAGAAAGGGAGGCAAAGAATAATGTCCTGCTATGTATGTTGCAAGAGGTAAAATAAGAGGTTTTGGGGGTTGAATTGGCTGTCCAATTCCATAGCTGAGTGATCCAAAAGCCATGTATAAGTTAAGTTAGATGTGTCATCTGAAAGTTATAGTCAAGCTGTAAACCGTGATACAATACATTCCATACTCCTGACTACATCCTAATTCTGCACTAGTTGTGGACGCAGAAGATGGCGATTTTCCTCTCATCAAATTCATTCATGTGCATTTACCATGTACAAGAACAGCATTCTCAACATGGGATTACTTATACACACAATAACAATCATAGAGCAATCAATGCAGTCTAACAAATAAAATAGACAAAAGCTACATTTTAACCACAAATATTTTATTAATCAAAAGGATACAAGACACATTAAAGACAAAACACTGCCATAGTGAGTTACAAAACAGTAAACAAATGCTGACGACTACAAACATGATAAATCATTACACTAACATACCTTTTAATTATCTTGTTAGAACTAACAAATCTTTGAATGCTTACTCATCTCTTACAAAATATTGATAAACAATAGCAAAGTAATGCACATAAAATTCTGTTTTATAATCAAAATTACACAGATTTAACAATTAATAACTGCAACAATGTTTCTACCCAAAGAAAATATGCTTTTGGGAATTATTTGTCAATGTTAATTTGAGGTCAATGAGATATTTTTACATTATTTTCAGATTTTCCATTGAATGTGGGCAATAGAGTACATTATCTAACTTTCTGTAGTAATACATTATTTTTATAATTTATTTTAATGAAACTGATATCTTTATGTGTGGTGTTATAATTGAGGTATCTGTGGCATAGTTTTACGCCATTTGCACTGTGTTCGTGGAGTAGCTAGGTTGATACTGTGCCATGATGCCTTGTTCACAAGTGCATTTTTTAAAGACAACCCTCGGCGTTATCACCTGAAGCTGTGCAGTTACGTGCTACTAGCAACACTTTTGGCAGGTGACATGGTGCTTTGTTGAGAGGGATGGAGCCCATATTGATAACCTGAGTACAATAAGTCAATCCTCTATACCTTTTCTCACTTCTTGTGATTGTGATAAAAACTGCTAAGCAAACAATGCCTTGTGGATTATTTCGTGGAAGAAAATATGCTAATCCAATATAATATACACCTATAACCAAATATGAATGGTAAAGTGACCTAGAAACCATGCTGAAGTCGGATGTGTCACCCCAAAAGGCACGGATTATCACAGATGAGCTGTAAACCATGATACAATGCAATCCGTTCTCTGAACTACATCCTGCTAATCTGCAAGAGTTTGAGAACAAACGCAGAAGAATAATTCATATTTATCACTATTTCTAATTATCTATTAGATCTTTTAACATTTTATTACTCATCCCTTTTAGTATCACTAATGAATGTTATCACATGATGTTCATGCATAGAATAAACATGTTATCAACTAAACAAAAATAACCAGAGTGCCAGAGAAGATCTGAGAAACAGCTTGTGGTCTACGGTAACACATACAAATAGACAATATAAATAAAAGATAAGTAGGGAAATAATAGAATAACGTAGCAATTAGATGCTATTCTGTAAAATTTATAAAGAAACAAAACTGCAAATACAGGCACATTCCAGGTGTTTAAAAACAAAGAACGATTTTCTGTTATTTGTGTTGATGACATGTTCTTACCTATCTATGCTTATATTATTGGTTATATCTGTTACTATGGCCAGTATCCTCCTGTTTCTCAGACCTCTGACATTATGATTATTATTGATTGACAAGGCTACCCTACGTATCTTCATTCATATTTTGTATCATCAACTAAACACGGTATGTAACATCTGCAGAAAAACTGCAATCCGACAGGTAAAACTTAAAATCGGGTAATGAAGTTTGGTTAATCACTGGAAACAAAGCGGAAAATACACACAAAAAATCGACGCATCTGCAATATGGTCTTTATCAAGATACACCATAACATACAGCAATTAAAGATAGGCACTGCCCACAATCATATCATTACAGCTAAAAGGGATAGATGTGATTTTCCAGTGCTTTCAGTGATTAGCAAAATGTCATTATCCTATTTCCAAGTTTAACCTGGTAACTTCTTCTGCAATCAGTTTCCTATGATCAGAAGTCTATTACAGGCAGGGGGAATTCAGTTGACAGCAGGAGGTCCTCATGGTTGCCCCACTGCTTCACCTCCAAATCTGTCCTTTGGTGCTATATTTTAGTCAAGTCGTCAAAGAGTGGACATGTCTGCAGAATGTATTCTTCTGGAGTCTGGGGACCCTTTTGACATGGACATTGGTCAATTTGCACAGCCTTTATTTAACCTGTTAACTAAACACACAAGTCTTATGAAACTGTTGTTTTAACGTTTTAATCTGTAGCAGCCCAGCTAAAAATAGTGCATATTACGTCTCGACACCTAGTAATTTTTATGACAGCATGTGTGTCTTTTTTGGAGTAACGTTTTTATTTATTGAGCTATTGATTTCAAATTCGGAGACAAGAGATAAATGAATGTTGATATGATTTGGAGGTGTTATTTGCTTGTGTGTGTCAGTGTTATTTGCTTGTGTGTGTCAGTGTTATTTTGTGTACAATCAAAATCAAGAAAGTGGACAAACGCACAGGAGAACTTACAGCGTCAAGGTCATGCGTAGACCTAGTTGTAGAAAACACGGCTCCTCAAATTCCTCATCGTAAATTACTTCAATTACATCACTATTAAATATTATAAACATCTCTCTCAAACACCAAACATTGATCTACAGTAACTGAAACACTAAAGCTTTAAAATTTGTCTTTTCTGAATCATAATCCATGAAGACATCGTGAAAAATGGCAGCACCGAAGCTAAGCTTACGCAGTTTGGTTTCCAAATGTGAAAGGCCGAATAAATTACAACTGTGTATTATATCGCTGCGGAAAACTAAAGAACAATAACTCTAGCACAGACTTACTATAAAAGCATGATGGGAAATAAACATGGACGATTGTTGTCCATGACTACAAATGGCTAACTCAATGTAAACTTTTGTCAACATTGGATATCTATCGTTAGATGACATTTGTAGACTACGGATTGCTATAGGTTAAAGAGATAGCAAATAATTCAAGCCATACAAGATTACTTGTATGTGCTCTTTAAAAGAAAAGTATGTAAACATTATTAAAGTTATCACTATTGCATGTAGTAATAATAACAGTAATAACAAGGATAAGAAATTTAAAAGATAAAACAGAAAAATAAGGAAAAATGGCAGCATTTTGGATTATATTTCATGTTTTGAATAAGAACAATTCTTATAAGTGCAGATTTATTTAGTATTGTGTAATAATTCTAGTCCAACTAAGCTACAGGGTGTAACAGCTTTACCCATGCTTCTTCTTCCTGGCAGATGGTTCTCCTGCTGGAAACGCCTACAATGATCTCTAATGAGAAGATCTCTTACTTTCTCTTCTTACTATAAAGTGTGTCAGCAGCAACATCGAAAGCTTCCTCACCAATGTTCATCATTAGAGAGCTTGTGTTCAGATAAATCCTGTTCTGGGACTGCGCAATCTGTAAGACAACAAACATAAATATACTTCTAACCATGTTTTTGTCTTATGGCATTTGTTTACGTGAGGGAGAAGGGAGTTTTGGGGTGGCTGTCCCATCCCATCCCATAGAGGGTAAAATTAGCCAGAAGCAATGCTGAAATCAGATGTGCCAAGCTGTAAACCGTGACACAGCGCACATTCCATTCTCTGGACTACGTCCTGTTAATTCTACAGGAGTTTGAGAATGTACACAGAAGTAAAATTAACAATATCTGAGAAAGTTCTATAAAAAAAATAGGTGATGTTCTGATGGAAAAAGCACAAGATTTTTACCTACCTGGATAGTATAATTGACAAAGCTAGAAGAACACAGGCATACAAGACTGGATAACTAAAGTCAAAAGACATCTTTTATGTGCATGTGAAAAAAGATATGGAGAAATAATATATCAATGACATAAAATGGTATGAAGAATGTGCAAACATTAAAAGGTTTAATCAAATGAAGTCTACATTAGCCGTTAGGACCTCCGTCGCGGGCAGATTCGCAAACGGATGACGTCACTAAAGGCACGTTGACATATCGATATGACCGTCGCTATACTTCGTTTCATCAGTATGGAACTGAACAAAGTTAGATTCACGTGTTGTATAATTTGCGCCATTCAAAACTAAGAATACATCACTACCACCTCGCTCAATTATTTACCACTTTCATAATATTGTAAGAAATAGGAGTATATAATTAGGATGGCGTCTAATCGAAATATCTCTAGGTCTAATGTTGAACTGCATGGTGTCATAATGGATCGACATCCATCTATGTGTTTTATGAGTTATTTTTGTGTTTTATTTGTTGTAATATTATCAGAAGGTTCACTTAGTTTATTTATGAAACAACAAATACAATAGGTCTTGATAATTTATCAGAGGTGCCAGGTATCCATTGGAAATTTCAGACCAAGGAAACGATGGTTGACAACATTAACCTTAGGCACGCTAAGGGTGTTATGGATCCCCTAAAGTTCTAGCTCATTCTAAACTAACGGTGTCCGGACACACCTATAAAGATGACGTGTTTTTTTCACGTAGCACATCCCTATTTTGTAATGAACATAAACTGGGACATGCGCAGATGAAGCCTATTCCATTTTCACGTCCGGCATCCTCTTTGCGACACAAATCTTGTAGAATAGAGAGGAGTAGTTCGTTTTTTCCTACAGACATCCAAGCAATCAAGTTTGTTCATCATGGATTCAATTTTCTTCGAGTTTATTATGGATGCTGATTCAGATGAGGAGGAAATTGTGCCGTTCCTTGAAGCAGATATCGCTCCAGTAGATGATGTGGTGTTAGATAGTGGTAATTCTAGTGACACTGATTCTGTAGGCAGCGTGGGTGAAGATATTTTCGAGGATGAAATTGTAGAAAATTTGCATGTCCCTTCGGCATATAGCCATGATTGGCTTAGCAACTTCGATGAAGTTGTAGGACCTATAGGCCTAGCTGATAACGTTAGTGAGGTAGACGTGTTTCGTCTGTTTATTACAGATGATATTGTTAACATGTTGGTGACTGAAACTAATCGTTATGCTAAGCAGATTAGTGAATTGAAGGGACAGGGTGCTGGCAATGCATCTCGTGTGAAGTTGTGGAAGGAAGTCACAGCTGATGAGATGAAAGCCTTTATTGCTATGGTTCTATTGATGGGATTGACCAAACGTTCATCCTATGATTTGTATTGGTCTAATGATGGTCTCCTTGAGATGCCTGGGTTCAGGAATGTCATGAGGAGGAATAGGTTTTTAGCTATTCTTTCATTCCTGCACCTTGTAGACAACACAACAGCTGTTGCACGAGGGCAACCCGGTCACAGCAAGGCGTTCAAGATACAAGGGTTTGTTGACAAACTTATTCCTCTGTTCCAACAATATTATGGCCTCTCCAAAGAAATCAGTGTCGATGAAAGCATGATTGCTTTCAAGGGTAGGACTAGTCTTATGCAGTACATGCCCAAGAAACCCTCAAAGTGGGGTATAAAGTCTTGGGCACTGGCTGACTCGAAGAC
The DNA here is from genome assembly GCA_034231615.1 of Meghimatium bilineatum. Lineage (NCBI taxonomy): Eukaryota > Metazoa > Mollusca > Gastropoda > Stylommatophora > Philomycidae > Meghimatium > Meghimatium bilineatum. The sequence continues at coordinate 32,912,476 of CM067300.1, read as the reverse complement.
TATCTCTGGAACTGGAAGCTGTACCTTGGGAAGGAGGATGTCTATGACAAAAAGAAGGGATTGGCTCACAGTGTTGTGAGTAATTTGTTGGCCACAATGCATGGTAAGGGCCATGTTGTCTACATGGACAATTTCTTTTCCTCTCCAGCCCTTTTCAAGGAGCTTGCCGAGAACCAGATAGGTGCTTGCGGCACAATACAGTTGAATCGCAAAGGGGTCCCCCATGCGCTGAAGGGTCTGAAGCTCAAGGCTGGCGACCCACTTCGTACTGATATCGATGACAACATTCTGTACATGGCATGGTATGACAAGAGACAAGTAAATTTGATGACATCTGTACAAGGAGATTTTCAACTCCTGACTGTGTGGTCTGTTCAGATCGGGCAAAGAAACGCCACCAGATTAAGTATGTGTGTTCAGTGTGTAAAGTCGCTATGTGCCCATATCCCTGCTTCAGTAGATATCACACGATGGTAAATTTTAAAACAGATTGTTCGTCTGAGCTACACAGCAATTAGGATAACTACACAGCCAGTAGTTGTACTCCAGAGCTGCATGGCCAGTGGGTAAGTCATTTATGTTTGGTTGTTATTACGAGATTTAAAATAAGAAAAATTGTATTCACCTTTTCATAATTTCATCCGTAGGACACATAATAAAAAACCAATTACACACACATTTGCGGTATTCAATGCTGCTTTTATATGTGTAAAAGTTATTTTAAAAGCTCAAATAACAAAAAAATTATTGTGTTTTACAAACACCCATATCTTTTTTTGCTTGTCTTTTGTTTTTATAAAAAAAATGTCTTCACCTTTTCATAACTTCATCTGTAGGACACATAATAAAAAACCAATTACACACACATTTGCAGTATTCAATTCTGCTTTTATATGTGTAAAAGTTATTTTAAAAGCTCAAATAACAAAAAAGTTATTGCGATTTACAAACATCCATGTCATGTTGTTTTTGTCTATTTTTTACGAAAAAAAGGTCTTCACCATTTCGTCACACCTCGAGAAGGTCTCGTAAAAAAAATAAATTTACAGACATATTTGCGGTATTCAATTCTGCATTTAAATGCAAAAAAATTATTTTAAAATATCTAAAGAGAAAAAATTTATGCCGTTTCCTTCAGCATCAACTAAAACAAACACAAATTTTCAAAAAATAATTCAGTGGCAGGGGAAGTTTTGTGATTTGTAAACACAGCTTGCTAAAGGTTAAAGATAACATGAATACGTCGTTAGAAAATTAAAGCCCCTCGCCCAAGACAGAGAAAGGTTCAGGGAGTTTATTGGGAAGACAACATTCTGGAGAGAATACATCGCATGACATGCCAGATATCAGCATTGAACACAATTACGTCATGTCTTCCTAGACCTAATTATAGAATGGCCAACATCAATGTTATATCTAACCAAGTTTTATTTGTTTGTTCAGTTCATATTATGTTAGTTCAGGTATGAAATATATATATATAAAACAGGTTTAGGTATTTAAGAGGATTTTATCAGTGTTGCCACACATTGCTCAAGTATTATGTGCGTCAAGAAATAACTTTTGCTATTTTTTAAATGTAGTTTTTTGATGATTTTTTTGCCCCAATTTTCAACTTCACAACTTACCCACAGCTTTCATATCAAACATACAACAACACCAAAAACATGATTATATACATTATTAACTTCTTTATTTACATGTGAAAAAATTATTTGAAAATCTATAGGAACAAAAAAGTTATTGCATTTTCCAAACACTCACCAAAAAAATGCATTGTCAAAAAATATGGCGGGCCCAGGGGCAAGATTGGTTATTTTATTGTGGAGCTCTAAAGATTAGTAGACTAAATACTTTGCTTACCGTTCTAGCAATATTCTGCGCAGCGCGGATTTTCCTCAACTTCAGATATCCAGGGTTAGTGCTCATTGCTTCACCAATAAGTCGAGCAGCTTCTGCCTCACCCTCTGCTTGGACAACTTTCTGCTGCTTTTCTTGGATGGCTTTCTCAACAATGAACTGAGCCCTCTGTGCATCTTGTTGGGCAACCTGTCGCAAAGACAAACATAACATTTATACTCAAATTGATAGTACAAATCATACACCAACTTTATAGGCAACAACAGATCATCATCTTTCAACTTAGAACTGTTTACTGCAGACTACAGGGACACCTGTATCAGATTGTGGCCCACACAAATGAATGACCATTTAGAACATGAATACTGACCTTTGAACATATACACAGATTATGAAGAATTGAGAGGCAAGACACAGCCACACTGGACTGAACTGGGGCGAAAACTTTGGGGTATCCACTCTGACCTGGAGAAAACTGAGAGCTTCGTCCTGACGATCTAGAAAGACCAAAATATCCTCAATGCAGAAGAGGATAGTACAATAAAGACATCATAATAGACCCTAGTCAGGAAAAAGAGGAATGTTATGATCAGATAAAAGACAATAAAAAAGAAACTACATGCACTGGATGAGCCCTTTAGTATCTTGCCATGATACAAGGACATATGAAACATGTCCACAATGCTACATAGAGAGATTGAAAAGAACTTCTTGGGGGGACCTAGAAGAACTACAATGGATTGCCTCCTTCCTAAACCAAACAGTAGTGTAAGCATGAACATGGACACTGCTTTTACTTTAATTGGCAGATCCATCATCATCAAATGCTGTCTCCTCAACAAGGGTTGGCTGCAAAGATCTCTAATATCCTCTCTGTCTTTTGCTTTGATAGTGCACTCTGCTAGACTGTAACCTACCTCATGTTTCTCTCATAATTGTATCTCTGACTACCTCTTGCTCTACCCTCAAGTAAGATCTTCAACAAGGTGACACATTTTTTAATATTGGCAGATATTTATGTCATGGCAGATTCAACATTTTATAGATCACTGTGAAAACACACAAGTTTGCATAACATAGCATGACAATGCTGCTGATGAAAATGAAGCAACCGAGACTAACTAATAGCTGTGACACATACCATCCACAACTAGTCAGCAGGTCAAGGTTGTCTACTATTGGCCTACAAGTTTGGTACAGGGATGGAGTTGTTTTTGTGGTTAAAAAAATGGCTAAAAATGTATAGAGGTACAACTTCACTGTATTCATCATTTCCCTTAAGTACTCCACCCTCTGAGCAGAGCATAGCAATCAAAGTTGTGGTACGGAGTGACACATGATGATAGAACACCAGCAACCTAGCCCGTGTGTCATGGAAGAATTTGTTCCCAGTTATCTGCATTCAGTCATGTGCAACACACATGACTGAGGAATACAAAAAGACAAGTGCTACCATATCATTCATTCATTTATGCTAGTGAACAAGGGAAAGAGGGTATCTTCTGCATTCATTCTCAAATTCCTCCAAAGGATATGAAAATGTAGCCAGGATAACAAAATATGTTGCATATGAGTTATAGCTTGGCTGTGATATCTGTGCATTGGTTGCCTCTTACAACATGCAAGGCAGATCAGAGTGTTAATATAAATTTGCTAAAAATGAGGTATGGCATAACAATATTAAAAATAGCATAAACATTTTCTATAAGCTAAGCAAACTCCTTTTCCCACCAATGAGTATGGAGAATAGTGTTAGCCGGTCATATTTCTCTGTAATCAACAGGACTCAATAGAGTCATGTGGTCAATATTTTACCATCATTTTTAATAACAAATTAAAGGTCCCACTATTTTGGAATTTAACAAAAAATATATTAAATACATTTTCCACAAAAAAACTTATTGGACATGGCATGTTTTAAATGTTCATACATAGATACCTAGAAGAGCACATCAAATACCTGTTTTGCTTCAACAGCAGATGTGTACTCTTTCCCAAAACTAAGTTCAGTAATGGAGACATCATCAAGAATGATGTGAAAGTCCTTAGCACGCTGTACCAGTTCTCGTCTGATGAGCAAAGAAACTTGCTGGCGCTGTGTAATAAGCTGGGAGGCGTTAAACTTGGCAACAACACTTTTCAGAACCTGAAAATCAATTTTCCAGAAATTTATGATTTTTGGAAAGTCTCAACATCACAATGTAACTATAACATAAATAACTTGTTTTACTTTTGTGTTCTCAAACTACCACTAGATCTATCATATAGCAGAATAATTGTCCTACTAGATATACAGCAGGATGTAGTCCAGAGAACAGAAATGCACTGTGTCACCATTTTATTTGCACCAATGGTTTGACACAACCAACGTAGGAGTTGGTAACTAATGCGTTCAGGGTTTTTATTAATTCTACTGAACAGCGGATGTCTGTAACCATATTGGTAGTAAAGTAAGCCAGCAATATGAGAGAACTGGTTCTTGTACTTAACACTGGTCACCAGCTCAAAGCTAACCATGTTCCCACATCTTTGACCTTTTTTTTTACATTTTGCATTGATATTGACATAGTCACAAATGACCACAACTTTGCTTTTATATGATGGGGTCACTGTAACTTTAATTCTATAAAATGAGTTAAATACAGTCAAATCCCATTATAGCAACTTGGTTCAGGTTGATGTATGTAATAACAGAAATTTGCTATATACAGTATAAACAATAAAGAATAAATGTACGTAATTGGAAATTTTGAAAAGTGTTATCAAATGTGAAAATTTGTTATAAAAATATGCTCTATAGAATTCCTTTGTCCATCAAAAATTTGGGTGGCCCCTTCTCTTTCTTGGAAACTGTCCTTCCATAATTAATCTTTCTAATTCATTACCCTTTTAAATGTATCAAAAATACGGTAGCTTGCATTTTTTAATGTTATCATAATCTTCTACTATGTTCAGACCTTTGCAGAAGTCTACATTGTCGCCCAGTTCATGCAATTTTTAAGACCATTCTATAGCATAGCATTTCATGGCAAATGTGAATCTCATCCACGGGTAATGTACCACAGGCATGGAGAGAAGCAATAATGATACCACTCCTCAAATCAGGAAAAGATGGCAACACAGTCTCCAACTACAGGCCCATCAGCCTCACAAGCTGTCTATGCAAAACAATGGAACGCATTATCAATCTAAGGATACAGTGGTACCTTGAAAGTGAAAACCTTCTGGTATCACAGCAAGCAGGTTTCAGACAGTGCTACTCTACTGAAGATCAGGCAACCTACCTCTCCCAAGAGATTGAGGATGCCTTCCAAGATAAGAAACTCGTACTAGCAGCATAGATAGACCTCAGGAAAGCATTTTATAAGGTCTGGAAAGAAGGGCTCCTAAAGAAATTGAGAATTGCAGGGTAGGCTCAAGAATGCTCAAATGGGTAAAAGCATACCTGCATAATAGAAGAGCCAGGGTACAATTAGATAGTCGCAAAAGCAAGAAAGTTCTACTGCGTCATGGAGTCCCCCAGGGAGGAGTCCTGTCACCAACTTTTCTTGGTTTACATCAATGACCTAGTTGCTGAACTACCACATGGGATCAAAGTGGCAATGTATGCTGACGACCTGATGATCTGGTGAATGGAAGAACACGCAACAGTGGCCACTAAACAAATACAAAGAGCTATCGATGCCCTAACCTTATGGGCAAATAGATGGTGCAACAGCATTAACACAGATAAGTGCAGCACTACACTCTTTACCCTCTCACCAAAACAAAAAGCTGGTCATATCAAGATAGATGGAGAGCTCTTGAAAGAAGACAAACCCACATACCTTGGAGTTACTTTTGATGATAAGCTGACATGGAAGCAGCACATAAACAAAGCAACAACAAAAGCCAGGAGGAAGTTAGCTACCCTGAGAAAACTAAGTGGAACCACATGGAGAGCCAGTGGAAATATACTCAGTAAAGTTTACCAGCATGGCATAAGACCACACCTGGAATATGGTTCAGCTGCGTGGTGTCCTGCATCAAACACTACATTACAAGATCTAGATAAAGTGCAAAACCAGGCACTTAGAATAATGTTGGGAGCAATGAAATCAACACCCATAGCAGAGATGCAGAAAATGGGAAGAATTCAAACACTTGGCGAACGCAGAGACACAAAAGTACTAATTCAAGCAGAAAAGTTTCAGTGTATGCCAAGTCATCCAATGAAGGAAAGATTCCAAAATCTAGGAATGGGGCGACTGAAAAGAAGCAACTTTATCCACCAAGCTAAACGACTCCGTAGACAACTTACAGACCTACTTGAAGTTGACAGCCCCTTAAGGTCTGTACCAGAACAAACCACATGGAGTGAAAGGCGTGAAATGTCAATATACATTCAGACCAATGTGAAAGGAATACTAAGCGAGGACGAACAGAAAAGTGTGCAGCAAAGGCCAGTCACCCTCAGTTTCCTGGATGAGGAATATCCACAAGATATATGGGTCAGAGTATACACAGATGGGTCAGCACAGAATGCTGTGAGGAATGGAGTTGCAGGTGTATATATAGAATATCCACACAAGCCTAGAGATACAATCAGAACACAAACAGGAAAATTCTGCAATAATTATGATGCAGAAATCCAGGCAATTAGTGTGGCAGCTAAAAAACTGCTGAACTCCAACTCTGGCCTACAGCCTATGGTATTCCTGACAGATGCAAGCTCTCCAGTCTGGAAAACTAACAGACTTGAAAAAAACTACTTAGCGAATTGTTGTACCACTATAGGGTAACCATGCAGTGGATACCCTCTCACTGTGGAATACCAGGAAATAAAAAAGCAGACCAACTGGCTAAGGAAGGTGCTGCCGAAGACCAACCAGATATACCAATCACCTACCATCAGAAAAAACAGATGATCAAGTCAATAAGAAAGCCACAAACACCAACACAAGATGACTATCACATTATGAACAGATCAGAACAAGTTATAATTTTACGTCTCAGAACAGGACACAACCGACTCCGCAGTCACATGTATACAAAGTTCAAGATTGGCAACACGGCCATGTGTACAGGCAGCACAGAGTGCCAAACATATACTTCAAGAGTGTTCTGAGCATGAAACACTGAGGCAGACATATTGGCCAGAGGAAACAACACTGGAATCAAAGCTCTATGGGACACTGTATGAACTACAAAAGACAGTGAGTTTAATTCGGGAGACAGAATTACAGATATAGACATGTTTCAAGTGAACGAAAGAAGAAGAAGAAGAGATATGCTAATGATACAGTACTGATTGAAGGGAATGAACAAGAACTACAAGCCTTGTTGGTCATGGTAGTATGAGAAATTAAAAACAAAGGCCTCAGCCTAAACAAGCATAAGGAAAGGTTGGTTCAAAAATATATACAGTCATGATGCAAATATTAATATCAATGATACATGATAAAATCAAGTATATTGACACCACTTTAACATTAGATGGGTTGTGCTCAATTGAGATAAATAACAGGAAGACACAAGTCAAATCATCAATTCTTTAAAAAAATCTGAAACTATGCAATGAAGTACTATCAATGTATATACAAATTCAAATACTAGTATGTTTTATCGTACCAATTCTCCTTTCTGAATGTGAATCATGGATGGTAAACAGAAAAAGTTCAAAGTGAGCTAGAGACTATTGACATGAGATTTTTTAGAAGGATTATGAAAATATTCATGGACAGTCAAGAAAACTAGTGTGGAAGCCCTCAGAAAAGTTGCCCCAAACAGCAGAATTATAGGAAAAATTTGAATCAATCAAAATAAATTTTTAGGACATGTGATGAGTAGAGTAGAGCAAACCTTGGAACATCTAGTAACCACCGGAAAGATCAAGGGAAGAAGAGACAGAGAAAGAAATTGAGAGAAGTTGCTGAATGGATTGTCACTGTAGCTGAGAACCAACTGAACTTACTAACAACACAAGAGACAGAGAGTTGTGGAGAAACATGATCATCTACACCACTCGGCATGGCACTTGATTGATTGATGGGTGAGACAGCCACTCCACCTCCCCCCAAAAAAACTTCTTTAGCTGCCACAGCACACAGGGAATAACCAATTCTGTTCAAATTTATTGGCTTTTTTTCTAGTTCTTCATTGTCAATAGTTACTGTAGTGTGGTAACAGGAATACAATAAATAGGACATGTAATGTCTAGTTGCCTCTTATGACTTGCATGGCAGATAGTAATGTTACTATTCTATGATTCCCCCTTCATGTCTTGGCAACACATGGGTTAAAATGTGACCAATATCATATAATATATAACATATTGAAATATATAACATCTGGACATCACAATGCTATAGTAAATTTTAACTACTGTCTACCTCATTGCAAATTGATGGCAGAACTCTTTCATCATAATCTGTACCAAGCTGTCTGTATATCTGAGGCAATGCAATAGCATTAGGCCGAGACAGAACTCTCAGAGAGATATTCACCATCTGAAGATCTGAAAATGGAATAGTAATGAGGAAACCAACTACAATGTTTTAACTGCTGCTTTTTTCCCATCCTAATACTAAATTATGTCATTAAGAGCTGTTAGGCATAGTGCACTGATTTAGCTATTATTAATGTTCTGAACTAACGGCGGTACACATGGGCATCTCCAAAGTCTGTTTCTTTCAGCACATGGTGAAGAGTATGTGTGCTGATAGTTCTTGTAGCACATTGATTATATATCTTCCTCGCCTACCATCCATAGGGCAACTGGGGTCTTGGACTTTTAGTTCAGAGTGAAAAAATAGGCCACCTATTATGAGGCAGCCTACTGAATATCTACACAGAGAATGTTTTTAAACATAAGAAGGAATGTCAGGACTCAAGATCAGTAGAAAAATAATATACAACCTGAAGTATGCAGATTACATTGTCTTTTTAGCAGAGAGTGAACAGGAACTACACAGATAGAACTACAGAGTCAATAAATCAAGTAATGAATATGGAATAGATATAAACATCCAAAAAACAAAAACAATGATAATCGGCAAAGCCACAGCACATGCGCTAAACATAAAAACACACACACCAATAACTTTTTGCTGTTGAACAGGACTTCCCGTAAAGGTCGATGACAACTATAAGAATAGGGAGAACATCATGGAAAGATGAATACATCCAACAAATAGGTTCTAACACTTTGTATGAAGACAGAATGATTAAAAGAAATAAAGATCAAACAAATAAAATATCGTGGATATATTAAAAGACATGACACCTTTTGAAGACCATACTTGAGGGTAGAGCTGGGGGATCAAGAGGGAAGCAGGAATACAAGTGGGAAAGTAATTTTGCAAGATGGACAATTTACAGTCTAGCAGAGTGCATCACCAAGACAAGAGACAGGATGTTGGAGGTCTGTTGCAGCCAACCTTCGTTGCGGAGATGGCAGCTAACAATGATGATGTAAAGAATAGGGTCACTGTCTTATTTCTAGGCATGTCATAAAAGGCAACTAAGGAAAGTTGGGGGATGGACTGACAACATGTTCCCAACCAACCAGTATCCTCGTCTAAAACACACCTATATAGAAATTCTTCTGCATTCGGTCTCAAACTTCCAGCAGATTAGCATGATGTAGTCCAGATAATGGAATGTATCATCCTGGTTTACAGTTTAGATGCATTATCTATGGCTTTAGCACAACACATCTTAGTTTAGCTGCGCTCCTAGTCACTTTGACTTTCTGTGGGAAGGGACAGCCAAATCCCACCTTTTTAACCTGTAGTAGCCCAATGTTGACATTTTACTATTTCCATAGACACCCGATGTCGACAAATGTCACCATTGAGGTAGCCATTTGTAGTCATGGACAACAATCTCCTATCATGCTTTTGTAGTATTTATTTGTTGTCCCTGAATTTTTCGCTGCTATATAAATATGATATAATTTGTTTGACCTGTGTTTGCAAGTCATACTGTGCAGAAGCCATATATATATATATATATAACTTTAGTGACACCATTGTTCGTTAATTCTTCATGGATTCTGATTTCTGACAAGATTTTGAAGCCTTCAGTGTTGACAACCACTCGATAATGATAATAGACAAGATGAATAGATCTACATTGTTATTTGCCGCTACAGATATGGATGGTTGGTTGGTCACATAAGAATGACACACACAAACAAACCACCATATCCAGCATCCACTTATATCTGTTATCTCCAAATTTGAAATCAATAATAAAAAAGTTATGCAAAAAAAAGCACATACAGGTTAATGGATCTTTTATGATAGTAACAGAGGGTATTGCTATTATTTACTCCCATCTAACCCTGGCAACACACAGCGATGAAAAATATACACTCTCATTGCTGCCCATGAGTTGCAGAGCACAAACGGAAGCAAAGAATAGTGACACTGTTGCCTGCTACGCATGCTGTTAAGAGGCAACTACTGAGATTTTTTGGGGTGTGGCTGGCTGTCCTATCACAGAGGATCAACGTGACCTAGAATAATAGATGTATCGAGCAGAAAGGCATAGCTACCACAGTCAAGCTGTAAACCATGACACAACTCATTCCATTCTCTGAACTACTTAATCTGCTTGAGTTTTAGAATGAATGAAGCAGACAGACTATATTGCCATTTCATCTTACCTTTGCTGCCAGTAGGAGAGGAGATTTTTCTAGGCCGAGACCGAATATCATATATTATAGGGTACTGGAACCAAGGAATCCTAGACAAGAGAGAAAAATGTATTAATTATTTGTGTTTATATATATATATATATATATATATATATATATATATATATATATATATATATATATATATATATATATATATATATATAATAAAGAGAGGAACTTAAAATTGCTAGTATTTTTCAAAATGTTTAAAAGTCTGTAACTGCAATAATTAAGACTTAAAATTCATGAAAATGTACACGTAATATAATAGTAATGTCCAGCATTTTTAGTCGAAATCAACAGATTTTGACTGCCATAATTTGTGTGCTATATGTAAAATTTTAAAAAATCACAGTAAATTAGTATGTTTGTAGTATCTCAAATACCTTTCAGTGAGAATTATGGACGTTCACTTATAACCCTGAAACACAAGTTATTTTAGCAATAAAGAAAATGTCACCATCCAAGAAAGTCTCACAACACTGTTCTTCTTGATTAGAAAATGGATTCACAGCACACTGGGCATTCCCATAAGTGCTCTGCCCTCCGTTCTAGCTGCCATCCTAGTGTATGTAGACTTAAGAGTCCCGGTCAGGTGTTGATTGTGTGATCTTCGGGACTTTCCAAAAAAATTTACTTTTCCTTCCCTCACCTCTAGATACTCCCATTTCTAACATCCTCTGTATGTGTACGTTCTCAGCCTCATTGACATCATCATCTTGAAATGAATTTATTACTGCCTTCATTAAGTCTGCTTTATCACTTCTCAGCTATGTGCCATCAATCACCACATTGCCTGCCAATAAGTCGGCTCTCTGGTTTCCTCTTACTCCAGCATGACCAGGGCAGTGTATCCATGTAATGCTCTGGACAATTGAGTAATTCAATAAGTCCCACCATTCTTTTCTCTGCACGAACTTTTCTATCTTGCGCAGCATGCTTTGAGTATTACAGAGTGTGTTGATGTCTTTGTTGTTCCATACTTTCCACCCACCCACACTGTGCCTGTAACATGGTAACTATTATCGAAGTTACGACTACAGGATTCTCAGGAAAAAATGAAATAAATACAATACTGTAATACTTGCTAATGCAAAATTGGTACTAGAAGAGCTGCGTTTTCATGCTAGTGGATTCCATCTCATTGTGGAATTTCTAGAAAAAGTAAGGACTGTCCAAGAAAAAAGTAAAACTGGATACACCATCATCTTATGTTCATAGAAATATTTTATCATTTGTTAAGCAGAAAATTGCATAATTTTTCTACTATACTCTGTTCACTTTAAGAGTGAAGTGGATCAGCGCTTCTGATTGGTTGTTGGATGCAGAACGCATTATAATCATAATACTTGATTGTTAAGTGCCCAATAATGTTTTTAAATTTCATTTTTAAATGTTTAAATATTGTTTTTAAATAATATTGCTTTTACTTGTCATCAGCTGTTTAAAAATCACCTGTTGTAATACAGGGTTATGTTTTGAACAAATTCACTCTTAAAGTGAACAGAGTATAAGAACTGGACACACTAGACTGTGCAGCCATTTCTATAAAAAGCTCAAAATTGATTACTCGAGTGTACATGCGGCTAAGTAAACAAAACTGAATATGTTCTTCCAAAATGCAAATATGATACACTAAGATGCACTGTGATCATTCAATATGAAGGTTATACTGTTTCAAAATATTGCAGTTTGTTTTTTCCAATATATAGTATTGTGTGGCGTGTGGCCGAAAGATTAGAGTTTTGGTTTCACACCTGTGAGGTCCAGGACTGAGACAATCTTGGATGCAAAAAACAAAATACCCACCTTAGACATGACGTCGTGACAGCAAGGGCATGTGGTCTCTATCAAACAAGTCACTCGAAACTTCCCTGCAACTCCAGACAGGAAAAAATACAGTATTGACAGACTTTGTTTTTCAAGCCCTTCTCCAGAAATGTCTTGTGAGCTGGTAGCACACTGTATCAGTCATCTTGGCTGATGTGATTCAAGACCATCAACAGTATAGAAGACCTGTTCGCAGAATTAATTAGACCTTCATTCTTTCCTTTTCTTGATTAATCTCATGTTTTCCTTTAGTCACTATTTGTATACTTGGAATCGTATGCCAAAAATAGCCAAGGCGACTGGGATGGGACAATCAACCCCATAGCAAAATTTCATTGTCTCTTATGACATTCTTGTACTGTAATAGTGTTGCTATTCTTTGCTCCCTTTTCGGTTCCACCAATACATGGCCAGTCAGTACCGGTAATTCCTGTGATTCATAAAACTTCAATATCCCCATGTTTCAAATGTTTATCTTTTGGAGCACAGTTTTTCTGCAATTTACCTATAAAACATTAGTCGATGTTTCAAAATAAAAGTGGGTTGCATATTCTATTTAGGAAGTATCGATCAACTCAGCATTATTTGGCTGTAGTTTATTTATAGGTGATATTATACATTCAATAGGTTTTCATTGTTTCATAAGTGGTCAAAAGTTAAACAAATGGGAGACTGCGCCAATATTCCTTCTAATTTTCTTCTCATGTGAACAAATCTGAAGATATCTGAGCAGTGAATATTTACATGAAAATCCCTATTTCCTAAAAAACATCTTGCTCTTTATGTGCGTAGGTGGTACATTTCATGAACTGTACTTTCTAACTATGTGCATTGCCACTCATGTGTGTACATTGGAGGAAATATTAGACTGCAGTAAAACTGAGCACAGTGTGTATATAATTTGTTTTTTTAATTTTAAATGGGTTAAATAACAGTTTTACATAAAGCAATTACAAGATGGAATAAATTGACATTTTGGCCAAAAACAAAAGATCTTTTGATCAAAACATCAATGTGTTCCATCTTGTATTTGCTTTATGTAAAACTGTTATTTAACACTATTTAATTTTCTTATTTCTAATGGTCCAGGTGCACAGTTGCCTGCGGTGGACTTGAACCTTGTACTTTGACCATCTGAATGTGCACCGTACCGTACCTCTCCTACACAGTAAGACATGTTTCAAAAAAAGGAAAACTTTTGTATCCAGTTTATGCAGAAGATAACACTATATATAAGACAGCACAAGCAATCGAAAGAACAAAACATACCTGAAATGCAAACCTTCCACATGTACTTCTGGTCGTATCCCCGATATCCTACTAAAGATAATGGCTCTGTGACCACCCTCAACTGTTGATGAGAAAACAAAACAAATTGGCGACAAAGGTGTATATTTATAGAACAGGTGACTACATTGTTTCATGTTTGCAAATTAAGAATATATAGCTAAATCAGGGTTACATTCATCAATCAGCCTATTCCACTTGACTTAAGAAAATGGGAGGATATATGTCTACATTCATCCTTTTAGTCTATTATACCTAGCGTGGATTTCAAGTAAACAATGCACTTAAAGGACTAATAATCACACTCATAATAATCACAGGCTGAGTGAGCTGGGGCTACGATCATATCGACAAGAGAGGTGAGGAACTTGAGAGCTGGCAGGATGAAAATAATCTCATCCTTATTAACCAGCCAGCTGACTCACCAACCTTCTACTCGAGAGCATGGCACACCACCTCTACACCAGATCTGGCATTCCACTCACCAGGCCTGGAATGGAACATCACACGTGTCGTTGGAAAGCAGCTTGGGGGTAGTGACCACAGACCAGTATTTCTGGAAATCCACAATGAATTTACCAAGGACAGCAGCACGCTCACTAGGTGGAACTATAAGAGGGCAGACTGGAAAATGTACCAGCATTTAACCAGTGTTCTAGCTAAGGACATGAACTTGGACAAAGACATCAATAGAGCAGTGAGTGAATTTAATAAATGTATACTACATGCTGCTAGTAAAACCATACCCAGGGGAGCACGCAAAAACTACAAACCCAACTGGAATGATGAACTGGAAAAGCTGCAAAATGAGATGGAAACATCTAGACAGCAGGCTGAGAACAGACCTAGCCAAGAACATCACAACAAATACAGGCTAAATTTCAAAGAGCCGAGTTACAAGCCAGACGGAGTAGCTGGAAAGAAAAAACAGTCGCTGAACCTAGAAAGAGATACTAGGAAATTATGGAAACTTGTAAAACAACTAAATGATGAAGGTACAGGGAGAAATACCAGGATCACACTTTATAAAGATAGAAACATTTTAACAGGTAAACATGCAGCTGATTACTTTGCAGAAGACAATAACATCAAAGTCAGCCCAGACAAACAACAGGAGGTTCGAGAGAACCAGCAAAACATTGGACATGGCGAACCTATACCTGAAGTCATGGAGGCACCAATCACAATGAGAGAACTGGAGCATGCAATATCCAAATTGAAAATGAAAAAGTCCCCTGGAGCTGATGGAGTGACCAATGAAATGATTAGAAACCTGGGAATTGCAGCAAGAGCAAAGCTACTGCAGATCTTTAACACAAGCTGGTCCACGGGTAATGTACCACAGGCGTGGAGAGAAGCAATAATGATACCACTCCTCAAATCAGGAAAAGATGGCAACACAGTCTCCAACTACAGGCCCATCAGCCTCACAAGCTGTCTATGCAAAACAATGGAACGCATTATCAATCTTAGGATGCAGTGGTACCTTGAAAGTGAAAACCTTCTGGTATCACAGCAAGCAGGTTTCAGACAGTGCTACTCTACTGAAGATCAGGCAACCTACCTCTCCCAAGAGATTGAGGATGACTTCCAAGAAAAGAAACTGGTACTAGCAGCATGGATAGACCTCAGGAAAGCATTTGATCAGGTCTGGAAAGAAGGGCTCCTAAAGAAATTGTGAAATTGCAGGGTTAGCTCAAGAATGTACAAATGGGTAAAAACATACCTGCATAATAGAAGAGCCAGGGTACAATTAGATGGTCGCAAGAGCAAGAAAGTTCTACTGCGTCATGGAGTCCCCCAGGGAGGAGTCCTGTCGCCCACACTTTTCTTGGTTTACATCAATGACCTAGTTGCTGAACTACCACACGGGATCAAAGTGGCAATGTATGCTGACGACCTGGTGATCTGGTGCACAGAAGAACATGCGACAGTGGCCACTAAACAAATACAAAGAGCTATCGATGCCCTAACCTTATGGGCTAATAGATGGTGCGTCAGCATTAACACAGATAAGTGCAGCACTACACTTTTTACCCTCTCACCAAAACAAAAAGCCGGTCATATCAAAATAGATGGAGAGCTCTTGAAAGAAGACAAACAACCCACATACCTCGGAGTTACTTTTGATGATAAAATGACATGGAAGCAGCACATAAACAAAGCAACAACAAAAGCCAGGAGGAAGTTAGCTATCCTGAGAAAACTAAGTGGAACCACATGGGGAGCCAGTGGGAATATACTCAGTAAAGTTTACTAGTAAGGCATAAGACCACACCTGGAATATGGTTCAGCAGCATGGTGTCCTGCATCAAACACCACATTACAAGATCTAGATAAAGTGCAAAACCAGGCACTTAGAATAATGTTGGGAGCAATGAAATCAACACCCATAGCAGAGATGCAGAAAATGGGAAGAATGCAAACACTTGGCGAACGCAGAGACACAAAAGTACTAATTCAAGCAGAAAAGTTTCAGTGTATGCCAAGTCATCCAATGAAGGAAAGATTCCAAAATCTAGCAATGGGACGACTGAAAAGAAGCAGCTTTATCCATCAAGCTAAACGACTCCGCAGACAACTTACAGACCTACCTGAAGTTGACAGCCCCTTAAGGCCTGTACCAGAACAAACCCTGTGGAGTGAAAGGCATGGAATGCCAATATACATTCAGACCCATGTGAAAGGAATACTAAGCGAGGACGAACAGAACAGTGTGCAGCGAAGGACAGTCACCCTCAGTTTCCTGGATGAGGAATATCCACAAGATATATGGGTCAGAGTATACACAGATGGGTCAGCACAGAATGCCGTGAGGAATGGAGGTGCAGGTGTATATATAGAATATCCACACAAGCCTAGAGATACAATCAGAACACCGACAGGAAAATTCTGCAATAATTATGATGCAGAAATCCAGGAAATTAGTGTGGCAGCTAAAAAAACTGCTGAACTCCAACTCTGACCTACAGCCTGTGGTATTCCTGACAGATGCAAGGTCAGTGCTTCAAGCTCTCCAGTCTGAAAAACTAACAGACTTGAAAAAACTACTTAGCGAATTGTCTTACCAGTATAGGGTAACCATGCAGTGGATACCCTCTCACTGTGGAATACCAGGAAAATAAAAAGCAGACCAACTGGCTAAGGAAGGTGCTGCCGAAGACCAACCAGATATACCAATCACCTACCATCAGAAAAAACAGATGATCAAGTCAATAAGAAAGCCACAAACACCAACACAAGATGACTATCATATTATGAACAGACCAGAACAAGTTATAATTCTACGTCTCAGAACAGGACACAACCGACTCCGCAGTCACATGTATACAAAGTTCAAGATTGGCAACACAGCCATGTGTACATGTGGACAGGCAGCACAGAGTGCCAAACATATACTTCAAGAGTGTTCTGAGCATGAAACGCTGAGGCAGACATATTGGCCAGAGGAAACAACACTGGAATCAATACTCTATGGGACACTGTATGAACTACAAAAGACAGTGAGTTTTATTAAGGAGACAGAATTACAGATATAGACATGTTTCAAGTGAACGAAAGAAGAAGAAGAGTTACATTCATCAATCAGCCTATTCCACTTGACTTAAGAAAATGGGAGGATATATGTCTACATTCATCCTTTTAGTCTATTATACCTAGCGTGGATTTCAAGTAAACAATGCACTTAAAGGACTAATAATCACAGGCTGAGTGAAAAGGCCTTTGGGTTAAGTTGATCCAGCTATGCTGAATAGAACCAAACACACAATTTGACTGGATCCACCGCAAAAAAATGATGGAATTGCTCAACAAAAAAAGAGAATTCTAATACCTGGACCTGAAGCCACTGTTTCTAGAATGTCTGTATAAATTTCATGACAATAAATTACAAATCAGAAGAGTTCAGGACAACCACAGGTATAAGACGGAGAGAATTTCAATCTTTTCATACTCTTCATGCAAGGAAAGAATTATAATGTATTCATTAGAATACTGGAAGATGAGACAAATATGTATTTTAGTAAAAGAGTCTGCTAAGAATATCATGGATAGGGAGATACAGACATCCATAAAGACCTGAACGAAGAAGATTAGCTTATTAAAAACCATCAGAAAGCAGCAGATATGTTTTGGCATATAAAATAAGTACAATATTTCAAACAGATTAATCATGGAGGTAAAGGTTCCAAGAAAGAGGAAAGATGTTAACGGACACAGGATGAGGACTTTTTGAATATGACACTGGAATGAGAGACTTACCATGTGGACAATGTTCTGTAAAGAGCATGTCTCATAGAAGATCTGCTAAAGATGCCACCTAATAACTAAATCATAGTAATACCTCCAGTACAGCCTACTACTCTAGAAGGAAACACTGATGAGAATAATGTTTATAAGCATCTCCAAAACAGAAACTGTAATGATAAAATTAGATAGAATAATCAGATATGTCCTATAATGCTAAAGTCGGATGATTCATCAGAAATATCAAAGCAAGCTAATACATGACTTCCGTTCTCTGAAATACATTCTGCTGATCAGGAGTTATAGAACAAACACAAAAGTAGAATATGTCCCATCTCATATAGGGTCAGTGACCCAAAATCGATGATGAAGTCAGTTTATTAGGTCAAAAACATAGATATCACAGCAAAGCTGTAAACCATGTCACTGCATTCCATTATCTGCATGAGTTGTGAGAGCAAACGCAGATGAAGAAGAATACCATGACAGTTGTAGGTTAAAAAAAACCAGGGTTCAGGCCCCCCAATCTGATGGAAAAGTGGTTTAGAAAATTTGAGGAACCAAATATTGGAGTGAAAACAAGTCTGACACTGAAAGAAAACTGTCAAATAAGATTGTTTGGCACTCTTCCAAATCGTTGTGCAGAAGGGGACACCAAGTATATATACTAAGAAAATGCTAGAAGTAGCAAGAGAATGCATAAGGGTAACAGGACAATCAATACAAGGTAACTGCATGAAACGTAACAACAATTAGACTTACGTAAAACACAGGTTTATATTTCGTTTCAATGGGACACCACAGAATATATCTAAAACTAGTGGGTAATGATGGGCAATGATGAGCACACAAGAAATCATAAAAATTACAATATACAAATCACATTCAACGTTTCAACCAAAAGGTCTTTATCAAAACACAAACAAAATCTTCTTTTGATGTTTTGTTTGAGTCTTGATAAAGACCTTTTGGTTGAAACATTGAATGTGATTTGTGTATTGTAATTTTTATGATTTCTTGTGTGCTCATCATTACCCGCTAGTTTTAGATATAGTCTGTGGTGTCCCATTGAAACGAAATATAAACCTTGTGTTTTACCTAAGTCTAATTATAAGGGTAATATAATTTTGCAAATCTATGATGTGTCCTCACTGCCACTCTGTAAGCTCTCAGGGTAAATTTGCTGTTTTATAATATTTCTAATGTTTGCGCGCCTCTCTCAGTGTGTAGCTTGCAGAAATAATGAGCACACAGTACAAGAAATTTTCTAATTATGTAAATATGAAAAGAAACAGATTATGCATAATTTTGTCTGTCTTGAATTAAACTCAGTGAGTGTCAGGATATGATGTCACAGCACCCATTAATTTCATTGGTGCTGCACGGAAATCCGTGACGTTGGCTAGTTAAAAATGTAAAGTGTGCTATTTATAGTGCAGTGTACACCTGAAATGCAAATTAGCTGCATTTTTAATATTAATTAGTTATACTATACATGCATATGAGAATCACAGCAATGATATGAATGATCAACAGGTCGTCTTGTCTGTGAATACAAAAATAGGCCTAAATAGTTTGTGGCATTTTATTATGTGATATATAGTAGGTACTTGGACAAAATTTTCAAAATAGTGCTACATAATTACAAATAATATAGTTAGATAGCCCTTAAAAATTGCAATTCAACGATACCTCAACCAAGTCTGTACGTCAATCCTGGAGAAAGTAATGAATTTTTTCTAATGAATTTGACATCAAAATAATTTACATGGAACATATAGGAAAATATAAATAAAACTTGTGACTACAAAATGTAGCCACGCTGATAATTTCTTAATTATCTTTGTTATTTTCAATAATACAATACACAAACTATACATTTTTGTTTGCGGAGACAAGACACTTATGTTGATCACATTTCTGGAATTTTCTGATGGACACAGAACTAATTGATATTCAAAATGGTTAATTTGCATAATTTAAACAAATGTTGATGTTTTAAATAATTAACTGTTGGTTTGGGCATTGTTTTACTCTCTTAAAAGTTACATATATAAAAAGAAAAATGGTTACAGAACTTAATAAATCTAGTTTAAAACACAACAAATGAAACACTATTTTAAACCCTGTCTCAAGAAATTTATAGCCCAAGCAAAATTTCCCATACACGCTAATCCCAGATGTCCAAGTACCTATATATAGTCTAAGTCTATATAAAATTTATTTTCATTATAATTATGCAAATTAGCCGCGAGTTTGAATATAACTAGTTATGTATCCATCTGAAGGCGCATTTGTCTATCTAGTCACTGTGAAATTTGACCTAGTTTTGCGGTATTCCCCAAAGCTGAAGTTGCGCTGATCCACTTTTCCCGCAGAAATGTGCCACGGCTTGCAAGAGGTTATGATATCACGGTTCGCGCGATCAGTGTTTAAGTGTGTTTGAATCGTTTTGGAGATCCGAGGTTAGTTAGTTACGGTTGTATGGGTTTTAAGGAAAAAATTTCATTATAATTATGCAAATTAGCAGCCAGGCTCAAGTACAGTATAGTTCTCCACTGTGACCTTTGCTCTAGTTTTGAGGTGTTACCTGACCTTTGTTGTGTGATTTGGCAAGCTTATGGGTAAGTACTTAGAGTAAGGTTAGGATTATAAATAATATTTCTAATGTGTGCATGCACCTCGCTCCGTGCGTAGCGGGCAGAAATACTGATTGCTCACCACAAATAATAGGAAATTGTAAAAAATGTGTACGTTGGAAAACGAACAGATTATAACATAGTTCGTCTGTGTCTAGAGTTGAACTGTGTGATTGTCGGATGTGGCGTCACGGCAGCCATTATTTTGATTGGTGTTACACGGGAATCCATGACGTTGGATCGTTAAATTTGTCAACATTGTGCTATTTATAGCACAGTGGAGAACTAATCTGTACTTTTACTTAGCAGCTTTTTTTAATATAAATTAGTTATGTGTCCATCTGAATATTCCATATGTCAATGTGATCAACAAAAGTGTCGTCTTCACGAAAACAAAAATGTATAGTTAGTTTGTGTATTATATTATTGAAAATAACGAAGATAATTCAGAAATTATCAGCTTAGCTAAATTTTGTGGTCACAAGTTTTATTTATATTTCCTATGTTTCAGTTTCATGTAAATTATTTTGATGTCAAATTCAAATTAATTCGAAAAAAATAACTTTTTTCAGGGTTGACGTACAGACTTGGTTGACATATCGTTGAATTACAATTTTTAGGGGCTATCCAACTATATTATTTGTAATTATGTAGCATTATTTTGAAAATTGTGTCTAATTACAAATTACTTTGTTATTCTAGTCTAGACTAATTTAATTTTTACATTCAAACTCCTAGGCATTAGCATGTAAGATAATTTTAGTAATTTTGTGACAAAATGGGTTATGTCCCTTGATATTTATTCCTTTAGCGGCCATTTTGAAACCCAAAATTGTGGTCACGCGAGATATGACCACTTTCTATTGTCATTTCGATAGTGTCCGTGACTAGAAGTACAAAGACGTTATACTTTTCATTTGTGGGACAAGTCAGAGGTCAGTTTGATCTGTTCTTCGAGTGGTTTAACATCGTAGTTTTTATAACAAGCTCTTGGACACGCTGAAGTAAGTGAATTTCATTAAAAATAGCTGATATTAGTGCCTTAAACATTACCATTTGAGAACAATTAATTTATTTTAATGTTCATAAACCATTTGTTCACATATGTATGAATTTTGAATGCTTCTTGTTCTTGTATAGACCTTGCTTTTTCGATTTCTGCAAACCTATGTCTATCCAATTTTTATCGACATGCTTGTCCGCCATTTTTATTTTTTTTACTGGCTGTTATTTCTTGCTATGCTGATAGCAGGTAACAATCATGTATTTAAATAAATATTCTTGTTTTAGTATCGTAATTCTCATGTCTCTCAGTTACATATTGCTTTTCTAAAAATCATATGCGCATCTGCTGTATAAATATCTAGATCGTGTAGTAACAATGTAAAATTTATATCAACATTTGTGAGTCTGTTCTGCCATGCCATTGCCATGACAACGGAAGTGTTTTTTATCAATAACATATAGGATTAATGAACATAAATTTGTTGAAAAGTCCTTAATAATTTTGAATTAGACCTATACCTATTTTATAAATATATAAGGCATAAGGCCTAATGATGTTAGTAAGTTGAATTTTAATTAGGCCTATGTAATCATTATTGGTACATAACTTTTAAGTAATTTCCCATGTAGTGAGTGAGCTCAAATTTTCTCACACAAGTCCTAAATTGCAAGGCAGCAATAGGGATCTTGCACATAAAGGATATTGGAAACAATCAGCTGAGTACCTGTCCTATATTTATATTTTTGCCTGGAGTTTGTGAGGCTTCCATTTTATGTATAATGAAATGTAATTTATTTAATATATCAATGAAATTTTCTGCATTTTGTTCTTTTAGATGCAGAAACTTATTTATATTATATTTTTGTTTTTATAGACGGCATGATGGCAAGCAAGAAGACTAGACACGATCTGAAGGCACACGTAGCTCAATTTGCACCTGAATACCCAGTAAAGAAAGGCTATGCCGCACAGCTGTTACTGGACCCCACCAATACCCCAGTAGATGTGATGAGGAAGATCCAGACTCTCGTGCTCGCTGCGGAACCAGATAAGTGTATCAGTGAATGTTCTCTTCTTTCATCTGTGAAGCGTGTTAAAATCAAAATGACGAAACATTTAAAGAATATGTCAAACAAAGATTGGTCTATACTTATGAAGTTATGAGTATTTTATCATAAATAACTAAAATATTTAATAATTATACTTAAATTGAAAATAAATTAGCCACCATTTTGAATAGTAATTAGCCCCAATTAAGTCTGAAAATGTGTGCAGTATATTCAAAAGATGTGTCTGGCATTTCCGAACACGAAAATGTATAGTTTGTAGGGTATTTTATCATAAATAAGTGAAATATTAAATAATTAGACTATTAAATTGAAATTAAATTATGCAAATTAGCCACCATTTTGAATAGTAATTAGCCCCAATTACGTCTGAAAATGTGTGCAGTATATTCAAAAGATGCATCTTGTCTTCCCGGACACAAAAATGTATAGTTTTATGCCTATTTTATCGTAAATAACTAAAATATTTCATAAATTGTTAATTCGGCTTCAATTCTTGGTCACAACTTTCATCATCAGTCCATTCATATTTTATTATATGTTCTCATGTAATTATCTTTTTGTTAAATTTCGATCAAAAAATTCATAACTTTTCACAGAATTGACCTACAGACTTGGTTGAGGTGTCGTTGAATTGCAAATTTCAAGGGATATCTAGCTGTGGTGTTTATAATGATATAAACCCAATTTGAAAATTTAGTGCTAATACGGTAGGGTAATTATAATAATAATACCTACTCAAACACTGCCACTAACTTACACTCAGTGACTACCGTGTTCTGGTTCAAGAATAAGAGGCGTTCACACACTGACTAGCAGTGCGGACAACATTCTGCAAAAGATTCGCCAAATATAACAAAACAATGATCATGAAAACTATTTTTATGAGGTTACATCAGACAAGAAATTAATAGGCCTATGACTACAGAGGGCAATGGAGTCAGTGATGCTGAGTGATAATGGAAACACAAAAATGATAGGCTACTTGCTAACCTGTATATATGGACTGGGTAAGACCGTATATTCCACCAGCTAAAGCAAAGATACCCAAACCGGCACCAATGCCCTTCGGTCCTGCATTTTTCAATCGCCCTGCAAGATCTGCTGCTTTCTTAGGGTCCATTTTCTATATTTAAGACAATCCTGTTTTAATCTACACGGCATGTGCTATAAAGTACTCAAAGGTCACTACAACGGAAGTGTGCCCTTCGAGAGCAACATACACAGTATTTGATGACGTCATACATGGGGGCTGAGCGCGATTAATGTCTGTTATCATCATCATCGTGTACCTTCTCCGTAATGAAGGTTGGCTGCAACAGACCTCCAACCTCTTGTTTTGGTGGTGCACTCCACTAGACTGTAACCTGTTCATCTTGTGATATTACTCTCCCACTTGTATTTCTGCCTACCTCATGTTCGCTTCCCCTCGACTTTATCCTCAAGTAAGGTTTTCAACAAGGTGCCATGTCTTTTAACTCATTGGGGACCGATCGCCATTATAACGGCTTTATAATATGGGTCTACAGTACCTTTCGCCACCTTAACGGTTTTAATTTTAGATCGATCATATATTGATCAGTTATATTTCGTTTTGCCCAGGTCAAGTTTTATGTTAACCTCTGAACATCCAGGAAACTTCACTTCCATTAGAAAACTGAAGACGACTCGCATGGCTGTAAAAGAAACCATTTCTTTGACCGCCACACGCTGTGTTTGTTATTTCTGAAATTCTGAAAAAATAGCAACGCCCACTTCTTCTAGATACAGTGCAGAACAAGCTATGGTTATGTTTCAGAGCTTGCTAATTAGTGAATAGAATAATGATGATTCTGATAGTGATTATAGGCCTAGTGTTGACGAAAAGTAAGAAACCAAAGCAAACTGTTGTAGGTTTTATTAAAAATTTAGCAACTGATTGCATCAGATCAAGGAATGTTAGTTCCTCTGAAGAAGCGTCTAATAGTAGTGATGAATCTACTGATTCAGAGGATTTAGCTGGTACTATTAGGCCTACTAATGCTACAAGTAGGACTATGCATCAAACTTCCACAAATCAACATGATAGGCCTAGGACTGATGCTGTGTGGCGTGAAGCCCTAGAAGGAGAGAGTATAGGAGTGTATCACTTCATATAGATACATTCTGGCAGCAAACTCGGCCTTCCTGACAATGCCTCACCTCTCCAGTATTTGTTATCCTTGATGACAGAATCAATAATTGACAATCTAATAGCCAATGTAAATTCTTATGCCCAGCAGAAATTGAAAATGAATACACCTCGAATGAAATATTCTACTTATTCGAAATGAATCCGCTCGACCAAGACATTTTTATGAAGTTTCTCGCCACCCTGATAAACATAGGTTTGGACCCCAAACATTCTATAAAAGATTTTTGGTCCACAGAAACACACAGAAGTAGCCCCTGGTTTGGATCAATTTTCAGCAGGACCAAATTCTTATTGATTTACCAATCAATGCTTCATGCGGCTGGAGCTGATGCACAGGGTAAATGTAAAATAGAGCCTTTCATAAATGAATTAGTTGCGAGCTTTCAGAATGCATTCTATCCTTCTGAAAACATATGTATAGATGAGATGGTTATAGGTCACAAGGGAAGATTTAGGCACAAGCAATATAATGCAAGCAATCAAAAAAAATACCATATATAGTCAAACAGACTCTGCGACTCCATCACCGGATATTTTTCAACCTGCTGGTATATTTTGGTGCGGACACAACATACAGGCTGGAAACTGACACAAAGTCTACCCATGCTGTCAAAATGGAAGCGAAGTATGGATAATAAATAAAAGTACCCAAGATAAGCTGGAGTCAACTGATATGTGGTTTTTAAGACGAATGATGAATATTCAATGAACAGACAAGAAAACAAATGTAGAAGTTCTCAAATATGCTGGAGTAAAATGACAAATTATAGCGAAAATAAGAAACAATCACAATTTTAAGGGTCCATGACGAGAAAAGTAAAACTTAAACATTTAGTAACTACGGGAAAGATCAAGGGGAGAATAGACTGAGGAACACAAAGAGAGAAGTTTCTGGGTGGGTTGCTACTGTGGCACAAAAAGAAGTCACGAACTGAACGTTTTAACAATATAAGAGACATGGTTGTGGAGAAGCATCATCACCTACGCCACTTATCATGACACTTGATTGATTGAATACTTCTTCTTCGTCGTACGCCTTGCGGCGGACCCTCTGAAAGCATTCCGCTGACCGTCCTGAGAAGGACGTATGAGGGTGATCTGCGTTGTGTCATGTTTTACAGCAAGCTGCGTTATCTGCGCCTTTCGACCTGACACATCCGTCTTCAGCCAGCATTTTTATGGGCCGGGTTGGCATTCCCGTATCTTCGATCCCTAGTACTTGGCCAGGCTACAGCAGGATTGCTGCACTCCTGTTTCCAGGCCCACTGCGTGGAAGTGTACTGAGGGTCTTGGCCAGCTGTGGTTCGCTGACCCTGATGCTCGACCAGCTATGTAGCGCCGGCCTGTGCACACTGGTGTGCATGATTGATTGAATACTATCACGATCATTGATATTCTCAAACTATACTCTCATACTATACTCTAGCCGCCATCAGCAGGTAGCATGATGAGGTAGCATGTCAAAATGTACATCACAGCCTTTAAAAACTCCTTCCCATCTTTAGCTAATCTAATCTTTCTGTAATTGTGATTTCATGCCTCTTTTCTAATTTCTCTGACATGATCCTCTTCATTACGGTTGTTTTTTTCTAGACTGTCATGTGTAGTATGGTGATAATATTGTAGTTTTCTGAAATGAACATTAATTTCTCTCTGGATGCTACTATTGATTGGGTTTTATGTTCCATTGTATTAACATAGAACAACCGTATGAGAAGTGAAGGGTGGTTTCAACGGACTTCCAACATCATCTGCCTCTTTATTTTGGTGGTCTGCTCTGCTAGACTGTAACCTCTTCCTCTCGTGGTGTTTCTCTCCCAGTTGTATCGCTGCCTACCTCTTCATAATTTCTTTTAAGTGGTCATCATCTCTTTGTAGGATTTCGTTTGTTGGTTTTTTTCTGGTACTTGTCGCTCCATCTTCTGTCAGCGTATCTGCCTTTTCATTTCATGGTATGTCAAAGTAGGATGATATCCATTGTTGTACTAATCTTCTTTGAATGCACACTTCTCGTATTGCTGTCAAGGGCTTGTATTACAGACATCGCACCAGTAAGACACATCACATGTTGACATTGGCTTGTTATGTTCTTAATTTTTTCCACAGCAATTATTAGGAACTATACATCTGCAGAGTAGTTGGAGCAGAAGATTCCAGTTGGTAAATATATGGTTTTATTGTCTTCTTATGGATATTTTATATACACTCCAGAATCTCCATTCTTCACTGCACTAGTTGCTGATCCATAGGTATATAATTGTATCTGGTGAACAGTCTTCTCTGTGAACTTAGACATTGTGAGACGGAGAATACACATTGTGTGTCTGTGAACTTACACATTGTGAGACAGAACACACATTGTGAGACAGAGAATACACATTGTGAGTCTTAGAACATGCATTGTGAGCCTGAGAACACACATTGTGAGATAGAGAACACACATTGTGAGTCTGAGAACATACATTGTGAGACAGAGAATACGCATTGTGAGTCTGAGAACATACATTGTGAGACAGAGAACACGCATTGTGAGACAGAGAACACACATTGTGAGACAGAGAACATACATTGTGAGACATAGAACACGCATTATGAGACATATAACACGCATTGTGAGTCTGAGAATATACATTGTGAAACAGAACACGCATTGTGAGACAGAATACACATTGTGAGACAGAGAACACACATTGTGAGACAGAAAATACCCATGCCTCTTCTTCTTCTTCTCGTTCGCAGTTTGACATGTCTACACAGCAAGTCCTGTTTTCTTAATAAATGCTGCTGTATTTGAAAGCTCCTCAGTTCTCCTATATATCTTTCTGTGGATATCCATCTCTGTTGGCAAGTGTTCTTCCCTTAACTGGTTTAGTGTCAACTATTCGGGTTGCATGATACCATGGCTGCTGGTGTGCCTCTTGGCCTGGTATCTCTGACTTCAGCACCTGTGCTTGCTTGGGCAAGATTGTGACCCTGCTCGATATTGGGTTGGCCGACCAATCTTAGTTTCCAGCCCCTGTTGGCTGGACTAAGCCCCATCTCCACGTCAAGGAGTTGGCCTCGATGGGGTATGCCTCTTGACATCAATGTTTCAAATAAAAGCACAGGTTCCATTCAGTTGTGTAACTGAAGTAACATGTAAGGCTGTCTCATAGGCATCTTTGTGTGTAAGTGAAGTAACATGTAAGGTTGTCTCATGGGCATCATTGTGTGCAAGTGAAGTAGCATGTAAGACATGACCATCCACTTCTGTAAACTCCGTATGCCCACCTTTTTCCTAGAAAAAAAACATTTTGTGTGTGTTTATATATATATATATATATATATATATATATATATATATATATATATCGCTCTACAGTCAAAAAGAGCGCATCATCTTGTGAAAAGAGGAGAAATTTTGCAGCCCAACAACGGAGAGTAGCTAGAAAGTCACGGATAGATCAAAATCTATCTACAGTGGTCATTCCATGTCCGAACTGCCCAAGAACATTTACAGATCGTATAGGGCTCATTAGACATCTACGAACTATTAGACATGGTCATAATTCTAACTGAATTTTCAAAAGTGGATGTAAAAATGGTCATCATCACTTGTGATGGACGAACACACACAGATATGTTTATTATTATGTTCATTATTACATGATGGTCAAGCAGTCCCTTGTGTAAACGTAGATTTATGTGTGTGTCATCAAGGAATAATTTAGATCACAATATGTTTATGTAATAAATCTCTGTTTTCTCATCCTCATGTTTCGTTATTACTTAACCCTTGTTGGTACCACAAACTATGGTATTATTATAATTAATTTGATTTAAGGTACTATTTGGTGAGGCGCGCTTCTTTCAAACGCGGACATGGTCCAATTTCTCTCCTCTTCTTCTGCGTTCGTTCTCAGTCTCCTGAATATTAGCATTATGTAGTTCGGAGAACTAAGTGCATTGTGTCATTGCTTATATCTTAGCTGCGATATCTGCGCTTTTCGGTCTGACACATCCTACTACTTTGACCTTTTTGAGGATGAAACAACCAACGCGAGTCCAAGACCTGCTTGGTCGCCTCTTACAACATAATTGGTAGGTAATAATGTCGCAATTCTTTATCCCCGCCCCCCTTTCTGTCCTCTTGCAACAAACGGGCGCCAATTTGGTTATATCATAGTTTTTTTAACCATAAAATAATAATAGAGTTCTGGTAATCCAGCCACCACGAGTTCGAGAGTAGGCCTACGTATTTAAGGGAATGGTGCAGAACCATAACCACCGAGTTATATATTCAATACGTTTTTGTCATCACAATGTTAATATTTGAATCATGGTGACTGGATTATCTGCAACAGTAAACCCCCTTCCCCTTTTGTGGCTGAAAGGCGCATACCTCGCCATAAGATACTTTCTTTATTTAAAAAAAAAAAGAAAAACTGAAGAATGGTGATTATTTCAGTAAACTGTGAATATACTATATATTCAGAAATATATTTATAACTTTCGTATTGTAGGAATGTCAAAGAAACTAACAATATATATGATGTCCCTATAATATACAGTTTACTCAATCTGTGTACTTTGAGTTGTAGGTGCTTAACATGACTTGCATACCACCTAAGGACAAAGATGGTGCCATAGACCCCACACTCTAACATCCACGCTTCCTTTTCTCACTTACTGTCTTTGGAATAAATGAATGTGATAATTTGTCATGTGTATCACGTTACAGAAAACCCAAACGTATCATCCATTACTCAATAACTTACAGCGACCATGACTAACCCTTATACATAATAATACTAGACAACACACTGTTAAAATTATATTCTTTACAACTCTCCCACATGTGTTACAATGATATTCCTTACAACTCTCCCACCTGTGTTAAAATGAATAAATGGTAGAAGTTTCTCTGGCAAAGAACGCCGCAATAAAAGCGAGCACAGGGTTCAAAAGAAACAATAGATTAATGCTTTTGAGATTGTTAAATAGTCCAATGTCAGATGAATAACTTCTAAATCCATAAATGTGATCCATAAATGTCTAGTTTGGTTGTTTGTTTGTTTTGCGTTCGCTCCATTGTAACCAGCACGGATATCCGTGCTATTTCCGCCGGGAGCGTGATTACGTTGTGCCAGTTATGCGCCGTGTAGGCCTAGCATATCCGATTTTGGCATGCCTTGACAATTCGGGTGGGCTCCCCTAGCATGTGACAGCCTCCATATCTGTCTCCAGGTACGCGTGTATGTGGGGACTCTTCGCCAAGACGATTTTTGCTCTCGTCTGACTCGTACGAGGTGTTCCACTGTCTATGAACTTGCCTCGTATAATTTGACGTATTGTGCCTGTGCCCATCGGGTACTGAACCGTTTCTCATCCATGAGCCTGGCTCCTTAAGGGGAAGAACTCAACAGAAGAGTTGGACTCTGGCTCTTTCGCCTTCTTAGCCGAGGTGTCATTCACTGACATCGTGTACCCCTTGTCCAAGTTCGAGTCTCACACCACGCGTTTGAGAGCAAGGCGTTCTCGAGCTGAGCACCTTGTCCCAATATCGTCTGAGCCCATCAGGTACTGAACCCTTTCTCTCTGCCAGTGTAGTTTTGCTGTAAGAAAACCTGACAGTAGAGTTGGGCCAAAGCTAAATCGTTGCCTCTTTTGTGCCTGAGCTCATCGGGTACGGAACCATTTCTTTCTGCAAGTGTACTTCCGGTATAGGAAAACTTGACAGTAGAGTTGGGCCAGGACATCCATCGGTGTCCCTTTCTTGCCTAAGCCCATCGGGTACGGAACCCTTTCTCTTCGCGAGCATATTTCTGGTTTAGGAAGGCTCGACATTAGAGTTGGGTTAGGTCTTCTTGCTTTTCCGAACGCCAATGAATGGGTCTGGGTCTCCGCCTGTAAGGAGCACAGGTAACTACAAGCTCGGCTCGAGCTGACGGAGCTTGTAGTTCCGCTTTCTAGAAACTTTTCACTTTCTATTTGCAGTTCACGCAGTTCTTTTCACTTTCTATTTGCAGTTCGGGCTGGACTGACTAGCTTCACTGTATGTCGACAGTGTCGCTATATGTGGTGATGCTGGTGGTGTCGGAGATATTGTCTGTCTCTTATGCAGTCAAATCTCTTTCCATCTGCTGCCTCCACATTCTCGGACACGATCCCCAAATGATTTGGCCAGAATCAGCTCGAGCTGCTGTATTTCTGTTTCCAGGGCAGTGGCGTAGCGTGGGTCAATGGCGCCCGGGGCGGAATCATAATCTTCTGCCCTTGTGGCATTAAAAATTATGTCAAGAGATTGTAAAAGACTGGACGAAAATATTTATTTGAAAACATAATAGATATATAAACAAAAATACATTATCATTTAACTTTTCGAGTCTTAAGGGAGGCAAAATTTAATTCTGTCCGTGATACTTTGTTCTATTGACAAAATGGCTAAATTACGTAATCTTGTGCAGCTCATGGTAGACCTTAAGTAATATTGTTTATTAACTTTAACTTTGAGAAGCTTCGTTCACATGCTGATAGCTGTTGTTAAAAATATGCGAAGCATTATCACGATATTCGGCTCGGCAATACGATAGCTGCTTTGCTGAATAAACTCCAGAAGCTCGAATGATCCCTTCATAAGTTTGTTTTGGTCTTTTGCATCTGCTACAGAGACAAAATTGCGCAATCTCTCTCTTTCGATTTCAAACTCTTTCACATCGATGTCACTGGGCTCTTCGAATTCACACTTGTATTCTGGGTTTAACGAGTTGCTTGGTGTCAAGAAAGTTTCTATGTATTTAACATCAAGCTCATGCAGTTGCTGAAACTTGGTCTTATATTATAACTAACCCTACTGTGTACACACAATAGAATAGTACTAAGACACATTATCATAGTAGACACACATATATAATATATAAATCACATCTACTCACATAGTCGACGCACGTGGGTGCAAGTTTTGTTTGAATGAGACTTCTATCTAGGTCTATATGTGAACAATAAATTATTGTCCTCCAACTGAAGCTTCCATAAAGGGGACTCTTAGTTCAGTTGGGAGGTAACAATTATTTCTTTTGTGTAATTTCTTGTATGAGGACAATTCCTTTCTCGTTCTCACAGGTGATCTATAGGGGGGGGGGCGTTTCAGACACGACACATTTATTACCCAGTGGCTAGTTTAAATTACCTTTGTCCAGACTTTGAGAATTGGGATCTCCAATTCACAATGAAAATACCCTAATGGGATCCTGTAAGAACAAAAGCTTTACAGATGATATCTTTACACTTAGACCAGGGACAGAAAGAGCCACAGAAAACAACATAGAATTATACATCACATTCGTCAACAAAAGAAGGCCTTCGACAGAGTGGACAGACAACAACTATGGAAACACTATCAATATACGGAGTACCAGAACATTTAATCAACACATGCAAGGGCATTTATGCTAATAGCCAATGTGCAGTAACAACAAATGCAGGTGTGTCCAATAAGTTCCAAATCCAATCAGGAGTTCGCCAAAGGTGTGTTCTATCTCCTCTACTTTTTATAATATATATCGACCACATCTATAAACTAACAAGTACCATTGAAGAAGATAACATGGAAGACAAATTGAACGAACTACTCTTTGCATAGGTCCAAGTACTAACAGCAATATCAGAAGAACAATTGCAAGAAAATATGAACAGACTCGACACAATATGCAAAATATTGCACATGAAGATTAAAATGGATAAGACCGAAATAATGATAATAGCTAAGAAAGAAAGAAATGTCACTTCGTTCATCGATAATAAACATCTTAAACAAGTTAAGGAGTTCACTTACTTAGGAGGCATTATAATGAGTGAAGGGAAAAACAGTAAATAGATATAAAATAGAACCAGCAAAACATACCAGATCCTAGGACAGATGACATGTATTTTTAAGAACAAAATTGTAAACATAGACACTAAAGTTGCATTATACAAGACCATTATTATCCCATCACTGTGCTACCAGTGTCAAACCTGGACAATTACAGCACATGACAAAAGAAAAATAGTAACAGTGAAAATGATAAATGTCTACGAAGAATACTCGGAGTGTCATTAAGAGATAGAATTAGAAACGATAACATCAGACAGATAACCAACACAATACCAGTATTGGAACACATCAAAAGACAACAGATAAAGTGGTTTTCACACTCTTCCAGACTACCAACAGACAGGATGTCACAAATGGCCATGACAAACAGACATAACGGCTTTAAAGCCAGAGGCAGACCATGTAAAAGATGGATCACAGAAATCAAAGAAGCCACAGGAACAAGTTTACACACATCACACAAGAAGGCCATCTCCAGAGAACTCGTTTACCCCTGACGCTGCAAGACAAACAAGAGATACAACGTATATATAGATAACTATGATATAACTCACAATGAAGACCTTACTTGAAGGTAAAGTCAAAGGGAAGCGAGCAATGGGTTGGCAGATATACAAGTGGGAGGGTAACATCACAAGATGAACAGGGTACAGTCTAGCAGAGTGCAGACCAAAACAGGAGACAGGAAATGTTGGAGGTCTGTTGCATCCAACCTTCGTTGCAGAGACAGCATCTGATGATGATGATGTCTACCTGTGGAATTTCTAGTTTCTCCTGAATGACCAATGACAATTTAAAGGTCTCTCTTCTCTCCCTTTAAGCGCTCTAATTGCAATTGCATGGTCAGTGGGCGTCACAGCGGGCACGCCCCTTTATGGTTTATTGAGATCTTGCAGAAAACTAAAAGGTCAGAAAGTATCAGGTTGCGATCCGACATGGAACGTTATAAGAAAACCTGTCTCTCCCACAAAAAATACATAAAAAACCGTGGATGTCGATGTACGCCCATACAGCCGTACATCTTGGGAAAAACCATATAATATTCGGCGATTTAGGCTGGGAGTGAGAGGATTCACAAAATGTACCATCAGTCAATCACTACTAACATTGAACATATTACGTGTAAAACCATCTGTTTACATCTTACTTTGGCAGGGGCGGTTATAGTCATCCCTTTGTTTTTATAAAAAAGAATCTTTTTAGGATTTCCTCAGACGCAATAAGCACATCTGGTTTTTGTATTATCTAGGGTTGTATAATTTTTCGCATGTTCTATTTGTCTACTTGCAAACTTATATGCTTCTAGTGGAATGCTGCTATATATTTATGTTATTGAGATCTTGCAGAAAACTAAAAGGTCAGAAAGTATCAGGTTGCGATCCGACATGGAACGTTATAAGAAAACCTGTCTCTCCCACAAAAAATACATAAAAAACCGTGGATGTCGATGTACGCCCATACAGCCGTACATCTTGGGAAAAACCATATAATATTCGGCGATTTAGGCTGGGAGTGAGAGGATTCACAAAATGTACCATCAGTCAATCACAACTAACATTGAACATATTACGTGTAAAACCATCTGTTTACATCTTACTTTGGCAGGGGCGGTTATAGTCATCCCTTTGTTTTTATAAAAAAGAATCTTTTTAGGATTTCCTCAGACGCAATAAGCACATCTGGTTTTTGTATTATCTAGGGTTGTATAATTTTTCGCATGTTCTATTTGTCTACTTGCAAACTTATATGCTTCTAGTGGAATGCTGCTATATATTTATGTTCAGAGTTAGCTTAATTATCCAGTTTTGTTTCCCATATAACATAATATTTGTACATTTTGCCGCATATAAATTATTTTTTATATAAACTTAAATAACACCATAAACACAAACCAACTGCACTTTTCCGAGTTCATTTTATTGTTTCATATTTTGAATACTATTATTGGGAAAGGTTATTTTGTCATAGTTGTCATTGTCAAGTAAGGAATTGTTAATTTAGTAGCTGGATATTTAGTTTGTGAAAATTTGCCGCCCTCCCGATGAAGCCACCCGGGGCGGTCTGCACCTCCGCCCCCCCTCGCTACGCCACTGTTCCAGGGTGCACCGCGAGGAGGTACATTTGGGGTCTTGGTTATCTGCTAACCCTGGGTCCGCCTAGTGCAATGCGTTCCCTTTGCACCCCAAATGTCTAGTGAATCCAAGGTGGAGAAAGTGAACAATGTATAACCCAAGTATGTAATTATTGAGCACTCTGAACATTCTGCAGTTATGTTGAATGGTGTACAGGATTTTTGATGTATTTAAGATCAAAACTTGCAAAATGAAATGTCTGAAGAAGGTCATTGGAATCACTAGACTCAACAAAATGCGCAATGAGAACATCAGAAAGATAATAGATATAACACCATGTATAGAATATATATAGAAACAACAGATAAAATAGTTTGGACAATGGAGGGAGGGGGTTTAAATTTCAGTAATTATTACTAATGCGGACGTTTTTATAAGAATTGTCTATTGTCGTAACGTCCACACTTATCGCTGAGGGTAGAGGTTTGTATAGAAGATCTAGTCTGTGTTCCAGAGCCAGGTATGTTGCTATGGTTGTAGTGTAGTCATGTTTATTCAGGATGGTCTTGATGTTGTCTATCTTTCCTTGGTCTGCCCTTGGCTTTTTATCATTAGTTAAATCTTGTTATACGCTCTAATGGGACCGTTCATCCTCATAAGACGTCCAAACAATTTTATCGATTGTTTCTCTATATACTTGATGCACTATGTTATACTTAGTATCCGTCTGATGTTCTAATTGCGCACCTTGTTGAATCTGGTGACTCAAATAGTCTAACTTAGACATTTCGCATGTTTCAATCTTTCTCTTATGTGTAGGTGTTAGTTGAAAAATCTGACATTGGTAGCATAGTGTTGGTACAAAGATGCTCTTATTTATGTGTAGGTGTTAGTTGCCAAGTCTGATATTGGTAGCATAGTATTGGCAGAACGATGCTCTTACTTATGTGTTTCTTTACTTCCGTGTTGTTTTTTGGGTGTTATAGCAAAAGTGACATCTGGTATATCACAATATTTGCCTTTTTTACATCTTGTTTCTATCTCTCAATTGACTCATCCGTCTTCTGTAAAGATACTTTGTAGGTACTTGAACTCTTTGACTTGTATTATTTTTGAGTTCTCTATGTGAATGTTTAAATGCTCTGTTGATCTCGTTATTTGCACAGTTTCTGCTTTTTGTCTGTTAATATCGTTATTTGCATAGTTTCTGCTTTTTGTCTGTTGATCTCGTTATTTTGATAGTTTCTGCCTTTTGTCGGTTGATCCGCATGTTGTATTTATTGCATATTCTTGATTGTCAGTTGATGTGAGTTTGCAGTTTTTCTTCGTCATCATATATGATGTTTTTATCGTCAGCAAAAAGCAGTTCATTGAGTTTGTTTTTACGTTGTTCATTCTCTGTTGTTTCATAAATCAGAAGTTGTATAAGAATACGCATATAAATTCTACTACCTATGACTGTATGTAAAAATAAGATGACAGCTATGTTGATGGAAAAGATCTAAAGATAGTAAGAAACATGTATTGGAAACAAACAGCTGTGTCGAGTGTTGACGGCAATGTAGGAGAATTTCAAAAGATAGAGATGGGCATCAGACAGGGATGTGTAATGTAACCAGATCTTTTCTTCCTGTATACAGAGGATATTATATGAAACTTAGAAAACATGCTAGGAATAGCAGCTAGAGGTTACAAAATTTGAATAATCTAACATATGCTGACGATACAGTTCTGATTGCAGGAGGAGAAAAAGAAATTTAAAGTTT
Organism: Meghimatium bilineatum; assembly: GCA_034231615.1. Classification (NCBI taxonomy): domain Eukaryota; kingdom Metazoa; phylum Mollusca; class Gastropoda; order Stylommatophora; family Philomycidae; genus Meghimatium; species Meghimatium bilineatum. The sequence continues at coordinate 32,875,993 of CM067300.1, read as the reverse complement.
GTTAGACATGGTAGTACAAAAAAGTGAAAACAAAGCTCTCAGTCTAAACAAGAAGAAACTAGAAGTAATGGTTGTTTCAAGAAATACACACCGCCAGAATACAGTATTACTATCTGTGTTATGTTATGTTCCTCCAGGGCCATAGGCGGCGCATAGGGCAGAAACCATAGCTTTCCATTTCTGTCTGTGTTGCCAGGTCTTTCAATTGTTGCGTGTTGTTTAGGTTCATTGACATGCCTTCTCTATTAATGGTTCTTCGTAGAGTTTCTCTAGGTCTCCCTCTTCTTACTCTAGGTGGCACCCAATATAGTGACTGCTGGGACATTTTTAGGCTGTTCATTCTGAGAACATGGCTGATGTAAGTCCAACGCCTTTGTCTAATGAAGGAAGATATATACTATCTATGATTCAACATTAAATCATGAGGATAAAGTCAAGTATCTTGGCACCATTTTAGCATCAGATGGAAGGTGCTCCAATGAGTAACAGTAATTACAGTAAAAGTAACTGTAACAATGAAACAGTAACCCTATGATTTTTTTTAAATTGATAGAACAAGGGGATCTCATCCAAATTACTCGTTTTTTTAATATAGGAAACACTTAATGTGTCAGCCTAAGTGTGAGAGTTTCATAATAATTTTAAAAAATATTTTAGACAGATGCATACAATTTTAAAAAAAAGAACACACTAATTGGTAAATGCAAGTTTAAAGTGAAAGTACATCAGGAATAGATTTCTCAACTTTGTTTTGACACAATAATTAATTAAAACAAATATGTTGACAACTGTACATATTATCTCCCCTTCATTGCAAACGTAAAACCACTTTCTATAAAGTGAAAACCACTTTCTATAAAGTGGGAAGTTCTCTGTTTACTGTGACTAAATTATATTTTACTAATGAAGCATTACGTTTAGTCAGTGTGACTATCTAAGACACAATAGTCAAGTTTTCTTCCAGTAAACAGAGCCCTATTTCTATCTCGTGAGCACAGTTCACGAAAGTAAGATTGCTCTTAAGATGTCAACATTAGGACTAGTAAGAAAAACCAAAACACAAACACTGCGTGGTGTGTACTGTGATATGTGGTTTAGATCAGTGAATGTGGTTTAGATCAGTGATGCCAATGTGGTGTGGAAAAAGAAGCAAAGTTAGTGGTACTGTTATTGTTGTCTACCATGCACATCGTAAAATGTGACTAAGAAGGTTTTTTTTTTGGGGGGGGGGGGGGGTTCATTTGGTTCTCCTATTCAATAGAGGATCATGCTATTCAGAAATCATGCTTGAAAGTCAGATTGAAAGGCGCAGATATCGCAACCACGATGTAAATCATGACATACCACATTCCATTTTCCGGATTACATCCTGATAACATACAGGAGTTTGAGGACGAACACATAAAAAGATAAAGCAGATAAAGATCAGTGGTTCTCAAAATGTAATTAGGTCCACGTTTGGGGCTATATATTTGAAGGGAGGGGGATAATTTCACCCAAAAATGAAACTATGGCGCATATTCTTCCAGATATGCGACACAAAAATAAGTTTTTGAATGCTTCTATTCTTTTTACAAAACTGCCCACTATATCACAGCACAAGGGAGAAACGATATCTATCTGAAACAATTCTGGCGGAAAGCTCTACTGCACTAACCAGTTCTTTGATGGAATCCATATCAGCATCTGACCTGCTGGAAAACGAGGAAGAAGGAGAAAAGAATTATGCGACGCATAAGATATACGATAGTAATAATCCTTGAGGAAATATGACAAGCTTTTTTCTCTGGTCTATTGGAATTAATCTCTAGTGCCGGGAGCAACACATCGGCTGGAAATACGAGGGCTGGGGAAACACAGTGGAATATAAGGAAAAACGGATTTAGATACAAATGTTGTCAATATGTATACACACGATATACTAGCAAATAGACGCAAAGACATACGAAGTTTTGAAAAAGAAACCATCATCAGGACAAACTATAGCTGACTAACAATGAATAGAAACACACATATGACGAAATGGGAGGCAAGGGATGATGAAAGTGGGAGAGAAAGAAGCACAAGCACAAGTGATTATTAAGGGAGTGATATTACGGATGATGTGATCAACCTTGGTAACAGGAGATAAAAAGGACATTGATGCTTTCCATCTTAGTTCTCACTCTGGATAATTGAGTCTGCGTTTGTTCTCAAACTCCTGCAAATTAGCGTTTTGTCATTGTTCACAACATTGATGCGAGATCTTCGCTTTTGACCTAACACATTCGACTTTATAATGGCACTGTATCATTGTGACCTTATATAGGATGGGGCAGCCAACTCCACCATATAACCTCCTTAGTCGTTTCTTAAAATATACATGGAAAGCAAACAGTATTGCTACTATTTGTTCCCCTCTCGAGATATTTTTAAAAAACCACTAATGGTGTGTGACTTTTTAAAAACAATTTGTGTTGTCTAGTGCTTTTGAAGGAACGAGTTGGTGGCACTTGCCTAAACACAATACGTGTTAAATGGTGGTTATTTTGTGCATCTATCATTCGGGGCAATATACCGCTAATTTTCCCAAACAACTTGCATATCATATATTAATAAAAGAAAAGTGTGAAAACCAGAATACTGGTTTCATTAGTTATTATAAAGATAAAGAATACAACAGATCGTATGTAACCCATGTCTGCTGAAAGACACAGTACAAATAGAAATGACCGGAATATACCGGTGTGGTATCAAAAATTCCCCATTACACATTGTTTACTACACTGTATAATCTTGTCTCTCAATTAGTTGTGTGGACTATTTGAAAATAATCCATCTGAAGTCACATTATTTAACCATTACAGTGATTTTCATTGGTCACTTTTGTATACATTGTGTCGACAGCCAATGACAAATCAACGTCAAGTAAAGTCATTTAGAAGAATGAGTTCACGTGACTGTATTTGACGAGAGACACGGTACAGTAAGTCGATATGACCTAGCAAAAGACAATCTCATAAAACGTTTACAAACAAAAATGTAATAGTCATGATTGAATGATTGTCCAAACAAATGTCAAGTGTTTTGTTTTTGCGAAAACTAATTGTACTTGAATTAAACTCACAACATAAAAACATGACTCTTTTTGGAACTTGACGTTTTAAAAAGATAAAAACGTGATTGCAATGCAAAAATAGGATAAAAACTGAGGCTCTGTATGGAAAAATAATTTTGTGAAATATATTTTGAGGCTCTGTCTAGGATAGCAGGGCTATAGAGAGTGGACATTTCCATTATTGATTAAGGGTCGTAACCCCGCAGATACTATCAGATAAGGGGATGTAATACATGTGAAATGTATTAATATGTGCAAATGTATTAATAAATCATAAGAACACAAATATTTTGATCTGATCACGTGGTAATATAATTTAAATAAACAACTCTCATTTATTTTGAGTGATTTTATGTAACTCTTCCCCGTTCTACTATTTATAAAAACGTTTTTTGAAAGCAACATGCACGACAATCTTCCCTAACTGTTGACATGGTGAACAAAAGTGTGGCACATAAACTTTTGGATGTTAAGGGATAATGTCCGTATAAGGTTCAAGTTCCCCGCGGAACTTTCCTACAAAAGTTGGCTCTTGACTTTGTATGGGAACTAGTGTCAGTAGTCCGTTCACATGTCTTAGACTCCACCGCGGGGTCAAGGTTCAGCCAGTGTCGAGTCAGCTCGCTCGTCACAGTACCGATTGGGATCTAGGCTGGTTCCTCCCCATATGACATGTTAAGACAGGACGAAGTCACCGGGGTGAAGTTTTCGGTCGTACGGAATGTTAACAGCATAAACGTGCTCAGCTAAGTGGTGAGCTATACTTAGCGTCCGAGTGGCTTTCGAATGTCGGCGCCTGCTATGTCCGACCACCTCGAAAGAGGATTACGGGGGTATAGGAGAGCTGCTTAGAAAGTGCTTCACTCGACTTTTTTGTCATGAAATTATCTAAATTTTAGTATTATTTGTATTTACACGGTTACACTTAAACGTATTTTTGTGTATTTTTGATACTGTTATTTATTGGAAAGAATAAACAATTTTGATACAAAGTAATAATATAGTCTTACAGTTTTTATGGCCATAGTTCTTAATTCGTAATTTAAAAGATCTAATTATAATTTCGTTAACACAAGAAAATAAATGTAGTATTCACGAGAAAAAAAATGGGATTGCAATTTGTGAGTTTTAAAACGCTTCATTTTTGAGAGAAAATTTACTTTCAACAATAACGCAATTCCACAATATAACAACATCCACCTGTGTCAGCTGAGTTTTAAAAAAATGTAAACTCAAAATATTTTGACTTGATACATTGCTTACTAAAATTGCGGAAATATACATTTGTTTATGTTAATGGCACGTATATATTGTAATTGTATGTATTGAGTGCAAAGATGTGTCCAGGTCTCACCAAGATTGTCTTGGTTTTATAACACTGACTTATATCTTGCCCTGTTTTGCCTATGTCCCAGTTTCTATAACAGTTTACAAATACAACAAATGTGTTACGTGTTCAAATCAACACAATTGACCTCGCTTTGTTCAAGCGAATAAACACGCTTGGTAATCCTAAATGCGGTAGAGCGTGAAGACTTTGATTTATTTATACATAGATCAGTGGTCATAAGGTATTTTCTGTAGAAGTATTAATTAATTCACAGTATTATGTGATTGCCATGTGTCTTCTGTCACGGACATTATCCAATAAATAAATTAAATTTCCATCACAGCTGACCTATGTTCTTTGATATAGTTAAAAAGAAAGAATCCCTTCAAGAATCTGTTTCTAGTAAACAAAAATCTGAACGTAGTGATAGTTAGATAAACTTAATTTCCAATAGAAATCGTCCTTGGTTGACGGGTCTGAAAGGGGAGCATGGGGAGCTAAACTGTTACCTGTCAAGCATATCGTAAGCAGCAACTAAGAGGAATTTAAGGTGGAGTTTATTGTCCCATAAAGGACCGTAGATAAGGAGGTTGTAGGGTTGAGATATTCAATTTCCCGTCCTTTAGCCAATCAGAATAGGTCTATGCCTTTTAGCATTAGAAATTTGGCCAAAATGCGGGTAAAAAGTCTTCCCCCCCCCGTAGAGATTTTCACCAAAAAAAACAAAAAAAAACTACTTAGCGAATTGTCTTACCAGTATAGGATAACCATGCAGTGGATACCCTCTCACTGTGGAATACCAGGAAATGAAAAAGCAGACCAACTGGCTAAAGAAGGTGCTGCCGAAGACCAACCAAATATACCAATCACCTACCATCAGAAAAAAACAGATGATAAAGTCAATAAGAAAGCCACAAACACCAACACAAGATGACTATCACATTATGAACAGATCAGAACAAGTTATAATTCTACGTCTCAGAACAGGACACAACCGACTCCGCAGTCACATGTATACAAAGTTCAAGATTGGCAACTATGCCATGTGTACATGTGGACAGGCAGCACAGAGTGCCAAACATATACTTCAAGAGTGTTCTGAGCATGAAACGCTGAGGCAGACATATTGGCCAGAGGAAACAGCACTGGAATCAAAGCTCTATGGGACACTGTATGAACTACAAAAGACAGTGAGTTTTATTCAAGAGACAGAATTACAGATATAGACATGTTTCAAGTGAACGAAAGAAGAAGAAGAAGAAGCATTAGAAATTTGGCCAAAATGCGGGTAAAAAGTCTCCCCCCCCCCCCGTAGAGATTTTCACAAAAGGAACATCACATGAAGAAGATCTGATAAACGAAAACACACGAATGACTTTTTACTCCACCCCCTCCCCCCTACTTATATGACCTATAACATATTTATAACACTGGTCTCACCCCACAGTGTCAAATTGACCTAGAGGCTATGCTGAAATTCGATTTGTCAGTTAAGCTGTCAATTATGGCACAACGTTTATCTGGACTATATCCTGCTGATCTGCAGGAGCTTGAGAATGGATACAGAAGATGAAGCAAGAAGTTGAAAAGATGTTTACACCAGAAGGCATCGATCTTGAACAGATGTGTGCACCAGAAGGCATCTATCTTGAACAGATGTGTGCACCAGAAGGCATCGATCTTGGTGAAGAATGGATTATCTTTTCAAGACTATCTTTGCAATCACTAGAGAGTCCATTGATAAACATAGGCTGTGAATGAATGCTGTGTTCATAGAGTTCATCTCCGAACATTTTCATGACACGTATGTTGTGAGACACAGACGATCAAAATAATCCAGAATCAGTGGTTTGAATGGACTTTTACCACCAGATCACGTGGAATAACAGTTCACGAAGCCAGTAGATCCTTCACCAAACAGCCTAACGACGTGTGTGTTTGCTGTAACGCAATTACACTTGCTAGAAATTGAAGCCTATTTACGCTAAGACGATATCAACATCATCATCAGGTGCCATGCCAGCTGGCGTAGGCGACCATGGCTCTCCATATCTCTCTGTCTCCAGTATTATGTATCAAGCTCGTTGTTGTTTCCTTGCCGTGCCAGGTTGTCAAACTGTCTAATATATTTTCACGTTGTAGCCATCTGTCTCTGTTGCCTTCAATCTTGCCTGTTGTGACTATATTCTCCAAACCTCCTTGTCTCATGAAGTGGCCAAAAATATGAAGATTGTCTTTTTCTTATATTATTTATTAGGGTCCGTTTCGCATTTGACTCTTTCAACACTTCCACATTAGTTTTTCTGACAGGCCATGATATTCTAAATCCCTGATGTCAACATACCTTAACCAAAAGGTTGTAATTCCTTATCGACCAATCATCAACTAAGGAGACATTTATTCATACACTGTAAATGTCACGTGACTGTGTCTCCTGTGTACATCGTTATTAGTTTACAGTGTATACGTTTTTGAGTATTCCTGAATTGCTCGGTTGTTGGGGTTTGGGTTTTTTTTTTTTGGGGGGGGGGGGGGTACCGTGAGGATAAAATGAGACGATTGATTGAACAGGCCTAAGTCTGACCTATTTATTCGAGGTTCTTAATCAGAGTTGGCAAGTTCCTTTGTTTTTTTTTTTTAAAAGTGACATTTCCCCGTAAACATGACAGAAGTTCAACATTACAATAGCCTATTTATACAGATGAGGTACCGTCTTCGCACGAAAGATCAGCAACAGTTCCCATTTACCTCATGTTCCTTTCTCTGATATCACACCAAAACTATAAGCCTATAACCCGGTGTTGTGGCACACGCCCCAAAGGTGAAAAAGGGGGGGGGGATTTCATCGTTTAGGGGGATACTTAAAAAAAAATTGTGTTCTTGAGATTTAGATGTCCATTATATGTTTTGAAAATTTAGCCTACTTAACTGCTTTTTTTCTTTTAATAATTTTCTAGTATTTTCTTCCTAAAACGCAAGTCTTGTGTCCTGAACAAGTTATAATTAGGTTTCATTTATGGAATAAGTCATTTTTTGAATAGACCTATAAAAAATGTAGGACTGGGGGGTGGCATCAGAATTTTTGAATGATTGAGGGTGGGGAAAGGTTTAAAGAAAAGGTTGGGTAAAACTGCTATAACCTGCCAGGTTCATAGGAGTACCACATTGGATGAAACAACACCCAGAGTTCTCCAGCGAATTCTTTCTTCAGCGACGCAGATGAGTGTGAAAATACCTTGACCTATCCAGCCCTTGATGCTGCCTGTCCATGATTTTCTTAGTCTTCGTCTGCTTCTTCCAACCTCGACTGTTCCCTGTAGTATAGTTTATAACGAATAATCATATCATCACACATCCAAAAAAGCCATCAGAGCCGCAGACAAGTTTTCATTGAGGAAGGGGATTTACCTATAAAATAATGTGAAAAAAGGCATTCATCCATGTTTTTATGTAATTCCTTAATTTTTATGAGAAAACTGATGACTTTTTTGATGAGAAAGCTGATGACTTTTTTGATGAGAAAGCTGATGACTTTTTTGATGAGAGCTGATGACTTTTTTGATGAGAAAACATGACTTTTTTATGAGAAAGCTGATGACTTTTTTGATGAGAAAGCTGATGGCTTTTTTTTATGTGAAAGCTGATGACTTTTTTATGTGAAAGCTGATGACTTTTTTGATGAAAAAGCTGATGATTTTTTTGATGAGAAAGCTGATGACTTTTTTATGAGAAAGCTGATGACTTTTTTTATGAGAAAACTGATGACTTTTGTGATGAGAAAGCTGATGATTTTTTTGATGAGAGAGCTGATGACTTTTTTGATGAGAAAACTGATTACTTTTTTGATGAGAAAGCTGATGACTTTTTTGATGAGAAAGCTGATGACTTTTTTGATGAGAAAGTTGATTTTTTTAATGCTTCTTCCTGATGATTTTTTTTGATGGGAAAGCTGATGACTTTGTTGATGAAAAAACTGATGACTTTTTTGATGAGAAGGTTGATTTTTTGATGAGAAAGCTGATGACTTTTTTGATGAGAAAGCTGATGACTTTTTTTATTCTAAAGCTGATGACTTTTTTGTGAAAAATCGTTAATGTAGGGATTTCACCCAACTTTTGGCTAAATTCCTAGCAAATAAAAAACATGATTTCCTAAGGGTGGAAGAGGGGAGTTGAACACCCATCTCCCACCACCCACCTCAGCAACAGACCTATAAACCATGCAAGTAGGTATATTTGTTGCTTTACTATTGGCAGTAATGATTCTTGTAGACCTGTATGAATCTATTTTATTTCTAATGTACACATTTGTCGCTAGATGGACTAGTATTGTGGCACTAGTAAAATTTCACAAACCGAACTCATTGGCAACACAAGAGAGATAGAGTTGTGGAGAAACATGATCGCCTATGCCATTCGGCATGGCACTTGATTGATTGACATATTTGTCTCATGCTCTCTATAGGAGATGCGCAGAATTTGTCTGTAACATTTGTATTCGAAGGTCTGTATCCTTTCTCCATGACTGCAGTGAGTGTTCAGCTTACACACCAACACAACACAATAAACAACATAAGTCAGATTCAATGTTAGATTTTCACACTAACACTGATTTATCTTTTCCAAATTAAAGTTAACTTTGACATATCAGTTATATCTTCAGCATTAGGGGCATATCTTTAAGTCTGTTTTGCGTTTTCCGTCGCTGCATACGCAGGATCCGAGGTATTTGAAAATATTCACGTCCTCAAATTTATGCCCATTTATCATGATGTTTGTCTGTGCTTCTGTGCCGTGTGAAATTCTCACAGTAATAATAAACTACAGAATCAGAAATGACAACATCAGTAACAAACACAATGCCAATTAACGATTACACCAGAAGACAATAGATTAAGAGGTTTTCACATGCTTCCAGACTACCATCAGACAGGGCCCCCTCAAAAAAGCATTACTATACCGACAAGATGGATACAAACCAGGGGCAAACCTTTGCAAACAATGGATTACAGAAATAAATGAGTCAACAAAAACAAACATATATAAGGCATACAAAAAAGGCAATCTCCAGATTCTTGATTAGAATCTAGCATCACAGCACGTGGGGCACTTCCATAAGTGCTCCACTCTCCGTCCAGCAGCCATCCCAGTGTATGTAGACTCAGAGTCCTAGTCAGGTCTTGCTTGTGTGACCTTTGGGACTTTCCAAAAAATTTACTTTTCCTTCCCTCCCCTCTAGATACTCCCATTACTGACATTCTCTGTATGTGTATGTTCTCAGTCTAATTGACATCATCTTCATCTTGAAATTAATTTATTACTGCCTTGATCAAGTCTGCTTCATCTCTTCTCAGTATTGTGCTGTCTATTGCTGCATTGCCTGCCAATAAAATGATATAAGCAAGTACTTCTTCTTCTGCATTTTTCTCAAACTCCTGCAGATTAGCAGAATGTAGCCTAGAGAATGGATATATGCGCCTTTCGGTCTGCGACATCTGACCTCAGCATGGCTTGGATCACTTTGACCCTATATGGGATGAGACAGTCAACTTCACCCCATAACCTCCATAACAGCCTCTTTCATCCTGCGTTGAATGGTAAACAGTGTTTCTATTCTGTGCTGCTATTTCAGGCCCCCAGCAACACGCAGTTGAAAAACAAAAACAAATGTTATTAGAAAACTGTTTATTAATAAAGTATAAACATAATATTCGAAACAGAGAAAATATTTGCTCAAAATATAAGCTATATTCAAATGTTTCATTCTAAACAGAGAAAATATTTGCTAAAAATAGAAGCTATATTCAAATGTTTCATTCTAAACAGAGAAAATATTTGCTAAAAATAGAAGCTATATTCAAATGTTTCATTCTAAACAGAGAAAATATTTGCTCAAAATATAAGCTATATTCAAATGTTTCATTCTAAACAGAGAAAATATTTGCTCAAAATATAAGCTATATTCAAATGTTTCATTCTAAACAGAGAAAATATTTGCTCAAAATATCAGCTATATTCAAATGTTTAATTCTAAACAGAGAAAATACTTGCTAAAAATATAAGCTATATTCAAATGTTTCATTCAAAACAGAGAAAATACTTGCTAAAAATATAAGCTATATTCAAATGTTTCATTCTAAACAGAGAAAATATTTGCTCAAAATATCAGCTATATTCAAATGTTTCATTATGAACAGAGAAAATACTTGCTCAAAATATCAGCTATATTCAAATGTTTCATTCTTCTTCTTCTTCAGTGTTCATTCTCAAATTCCCACTGGATTTCTCTTGTAACAGGACAATGATCCTACAAGATTTCCAGTTGGATGTAGTCCAGAGAATGGAAATGCGTTGTGTTGCCGTTTTATTTGCGCCAATGGCCCAACACATCTGTCTTTGGCGGGAAATGTTTCATTCGAAACAGAGAAAATACTTGCTCAAAATATAATCCTGACTCTGTGTGTTGATGCTATCAATCTGGTACCCCTATAATCCTGACTATGTGTGTTGATGCTATCAATCCGGTACCCCTATAATCTTGATAGATTATGGGTTTATGGACATAGATTAGTGGTGCCCAAAAATTCTAAAATAGTTGTATAACAATGTCTTATATATTGTATCTTGTATACAGGATATACTTCCAGTTTTTATCATTTTTTCAATATAACATTCCGAATTACCAAATTTTTTTTCAATATAACATTCTGAATTACCAAAATAAAGCATAGAATAATGATATACATTTCATTGTGACACAAACAATGCATGCAGATTATATTGTGCAACATGAGTTTACAAAAAAAAAAGTATTTAATGGCATATAGCGGTAGATATAAATATATCATTTGGAAACTAATATACATGTGATTATGAATGAGATTCACACACCCATATGTTACAAGGACATACAAAAGAGGAGCAGAGAATAGTAACAATGTTACATACGTACGTATGTCATAATAAGTGGTTACGGCGCTGAACTTTGGCTTGTTTACCTCCACTTCATAATCTTCGCAGCGATGAATTCTGCTTAAGACCTGTGTCCGAACGATACATTGCACATGTGGTGTGCTGCTGTGGCCCGAAATTGGAGCAAAGAATAGCACCACTGTTTATATTCTATGCATGTCATGGGTCGACTAAGGAGGTTATGGGATGGAGTTGGCTGTCCCATCCAATATAGGGTCAGCATGGCCCAAAACCATGCTAAAGCCGGATGTGCCAGGCCAAAAAGCACAGATATTGCAGCATTGCTGTAAACCATGACACAACGCACTCCCTTCTCTGGACTACATTCTGCTAATCTGCAGGAGTTTGAGAAAGAACGAAGAAGATCTGTGTCTGAACGATCCACCACACTGTTGTTGTGGCCCAAAATGGGAACAAAGAATAGCAACACTTTTTACCTTCTATGCATGTCATAAGAGTCAACTTCTGCATTTGTTATCAAATTTCTGCAGATAAGCAGGATGAAGTCCGAAATATAGAATGCATTGTGTCATGGTTTGTAGTTTTGATCCGATTTCTGCGTCTTTTGGCTTGACACATCTGACTTCAGCATGGCTTCTGAGTTACTTTGACCCTATATGGAATGGAAAAGCCAACTTCACCCCATGACCTCCATAGTTGAATCTTATGACAGGCATGGAAGGTAGTGTTGCTATTCTTTGCTCCTCTTTTAGGATGAAGAGAAAACATTGGTGTTCACTGTGATGAAGTCTGTTGAGACCAGTATCTCCATGCTGAGATCTATGTCTATATGATCCATGCTTGAACTGTTGAGATTTCTGCTGGAGTAGAATACTGTCTAGCTAATGACACATCACCACGCTCATCTGGGACACAGCCAATGATTGACTACATCCTGCTGGAAATCTGGTAGGACCATTGTTCTTCTACAAGAGAGATCCAGTGGGAGTTTGAGAATAACAGCTGATGAAGAGTAAAAGATTCATCTGGGACTTGAAAAAGTCCTGGAAAACTTCCCTTAAAAAATGCTACGAGAAACACCATTCAGGAGATAAAAGCAAAACTTCACCACCCGGCACAGGAAGAATCTAGGCAACCTCATACTCCTTCATGATTTTATTTGTGTGATAACCCTGGCCTAGACTTCTAGCTCAAGGAGCACAGAATAGGACCTCTTCTTTTCAGGCATGTCATAGAGAGATGACAAGAAAGTTGGGGGGATGGGATGACGTGAAAAATCATCATTGCTGCTGCATGTCTTGTCTCGAGGATGATAACCTAAGAAAAATCATCATTGCTGCTGCATGTCTTGTCTCAAGGATGATAACCTGTGAAAAATCATCATTGCTGCTGCATGTCTTGTCTCGAGGATGACAACTTGTGAAAAATCATCATAGATGATGAAGAGATGCAGTAAACATTGCACCTTTGTGGCACAATCCCACATGGCGGGGAAGACTAGGTGGTACAATCCCACATGGCGGGGAAGACTAGGTGGTACAATCCCACATGGCGGGGAAGACTAGGTGATACAATCCCACATGGCGGGGAAGACTAGGTGGTACAATCCCACATGGCGGGGAAGACTAGGTGGCATCACTGCAGATGGGTCAACAGATCTGATAGAAGAATGGATGAACTAGTTGGCCCAGACATATAATTCTGCCCTCCTAGAACGATGTGATGATACTGGGATATTGCCACACTGGAATGTCTCCATTCAGCGACTAAACATGTATCCATAAAACTCCCTAAGACAACCATACATTTTGAAATGGCAAATACTGCAGAGGATGGATGTGTCGGGCCATTGGTGCAAATAAAACGGGTACACAATATATTTCCATTTTCTGGACTACATCCTGCTGGAAATCTAGTTTAACCATTGTCCTGCTATAAGAGAGATCCAATGGGAGTTTGAGAATAAATGCTGAAGAAGAAGAAACAGTAAATCTTATGCGAATTTGTGTATCACCTCAGTTACTCAACCGATGAGGACATGTGGTTTTTCTAGAAGGACTGTCGAAAGCTACCTGCGTACATCTAAAGCTACATGCGTACATCTAAAGCTACCTGCGTAAATCTAAAGCTACCTGCGTACATCTAAAGCTACCTGCGTACATCTAAAGCTACCTGTATACATCTAAAGGGATTATTTCATCATCATCTTTAATGAATGAGATTAGTCAGTTGGAAAAAACATTTAACTCATGGAAATATTGTTCAATAAGGCAGGGTGATACTGAACTCCTCTTCTGCTTTGACTCTTTAACTCCTGAAGATCACCAGGGTACACTCCGGATAATGGAATAGATTGTCAAAATGTATATCTTAGCTGTGATATCTGATATTTTCATCCCACTTCAGTATGACTTCTGAGCCAATATGACTTTCTATAGAATGTGACCAGCCATCAAATGCCCTCACAACCGAGGAAGTGTATCCATGAGATACCCAGGGGGATGGATGAGCTTATCATGTCTGGAGAAGTATACCCATGAGATACCCTACCCAAGAGGTTGGAAGAAACTAGAGATATCAATGACTCACAGCAGCATCAGCCATTTATAATCTCTCAATGCATGTACACATTCTTTACTTCATCCTCTTCATCCTCATTCTCAAACTCCCGCTGGTTCTCTCTTGTAGCAGGACAATAGTCTTATATTTCCAGCAGGGTGTAGTCCAGAAAATGGAAATAAATTATGTCGTTGTTATTTCTCCGCAATGGCTCGACACATCCATCTTTGGTGGGACTTTTTTTAAAGTCCTGTTACAAAGTCATTATTTTACACTTCAATTTCCCTTCATAAAGATCATTCACAGACTCGACACGTTTTAAGCAAGTCGAACTGTTCTGTCATTACCACCAGTACTATCATGTGCAGGGAAGAGATCCCTGTGATATCCAAGAGGTTGGAAGAAACTAAAGATACGAATCACATGGCAACACTGGTCATTCATAAACTTTCAAAGTATGTAGATTGGCAGTCTGTTAATTACTGTTATAAAGCAAATATTTGACACAGCAAAATTTGTATAGTTAAATCATCAGAAAACCACACAATGTGCTGAAAATTTCCCTTAGTACATGGATAATATAATATAGAGCACTGAGACAAATGTGTTGGGCCATTGGTACAAATAAAACACCGGCACAACGCATTTCCATTCTCTAGACTACATCCTGTTGAACATCTAGGACCATTGTCCTGCTACAAGAGATATAAAATCTTAGACCATTGTCCTGCTACAAGAGAGATAAAATCTAGGACCATTGTCCTGCTACAAGAGAGATAAAATCTAGGACCATCCATTGTCCTGCTACAAGAGAGATAAAATCTAGGACCATCCATTGTCCTGCTACAAGAGAGATAAAATCTAAGACCATCCATTGTCCTGCTACAAGAGAGATAAAATCTAGGACCATCCATTGTCCTGCTACAAGAGAGATAAAATCTTGGACCATCCATTGTCCTGCTACAAGAGAGATAAAATCTAGGACCATCCATTGTCCTGCTACAAGAGAGATAAAATCTAAGACCATCCATTGTCCTGCTACAAGAGAGATAAAGTCTAGGACCATCCATTGTCCTGCTACAAGAAAGATAAAATCTAAGACCATCCATTGTCCTGCTACAAGAGAGATAAAATCTAAGACCATCCATTGTCCTGCTACAAGAGAGATAAAATCTAGGACCATGCATTGTCCTGCTACAAGAGAGATCCAGTGGAAGTTTGATTAAAAAAATGCTGAAGATGAAACATTGAGGATTTATTTTAGAAACAATCAGGATCTGTCCCTGAATGCGTGCCTACCCAATAAAATTGTATTTTGATTATTTCCCTGATTATGTTTATAAATTTGTTTATCTATGTTTATTAACTTAAATATTTATTTATTTAAGATGATCGTATGTGTGGTTAGGAGAGTTGTATGAGTTAGGGTTAGCATTTGGGCTAATAAATACCCATTATCTGACAAACATAACCAAGAGAAATAATAAAAATATTTTGGTAGGCACGCATTCAGGGAAAGCTCCAAAAATCATAATGAATTGTTTGTACACTCCTACAATATAAAAAAATATTTGATGTCTGCTCAAAATATTTCTATCTTCATTAGTGAAGTACAAATATATTTAAATGATTACAATGTTGGTATATCAAATATGAATATATTGTTTAGTCTGCAGCTCTGTACACGACTAAATAGCACCAATTAATATCAAAATATATGTTTGTGAAAATATATTACATAATCTGCAGCTCTGTACATGACTAATTAGCACCAATTAGTATCACATAAAATGAAAAATCATTAAGTGAAAAAACATATTTATAATACAAAAACAAATGACAACATCGCTGATGTAAAGTTCTTCATCTGCATTCATTCTAAAACTCTGTGGTGTGTCGGTGGCTATGACAACAAGTATGAGAACCAGTTCTTTCGTACGTCTGGCGTATAATAATAATGACCCATAACCTATCAGGGTTGTAGGGATTCCACTCTGGCGATGTTAGAAAAAAAAGCAGACCAAAAAACTCTATCACAAAAATCCCTCCTAACACCCTATCATAAAAAGTCCTCCTAACACCCTATCACAAAAAGCTCTCCCAACACCCCTATCACAAAAAGCCCTTCAAAGCCCTCCATACACCTGTCCTCCATCATTCGGACGAGTGTAGAAAAATCACACCCTTTGCTTACTATACTATAAATACAGTTACAGACATTTACTGTTCAGTCAAAGTAGTAAAAATAATGAATGTATTAGTTACTAACGCCGAAGTCGGATGTATTGGCGCAAATACAATTGCGACACAATGTATTTGTGTTCTCTAAATTACATCCTGCTGGAAATCTAGTAAGACCAGTGTTCTGCTATACAAGAGATAAAGTGAGAGTTTGAGAATGAATGCCCCCAAAACTCCTGATGGTTATCTAGAAGTAGTCTGGAGAATAGATTCTGTTGTTTTGGCTTACAGCATGACTGCAATATCTGTACCTTTCGACCTGAAAGATCCAAATTGAGCATGGTTGATTTACTTTTGAGTCGGGCCACTGATGCAAATAAAATGGGGACACAATGAATTTCCTTTCTCTGGATTACGTCCTGCTGGAAATCTAGTAGTACCATTGTCTTGCTACAAGAGAGATTCAGCAGAAGTTTGAGAATGGACGCTGAAGAAGAAGAGTCACTTTGACCTATGGGTTGGAAATGTCAATAACACCCACAAACCTCCTTAGTTGCCACTTACTACATGGCAGGTAAGTGTTGTCTTTGCTCCCCTTTCGTGCCCTGGCAACACACCGGTGAGAGGAAGACAATGATATAAATTGGGGACATGCAGAAAAATGGATATGCCAAGTTGAAAGTACAAATATTTCAGCTGTACTGCAAACTAACAGAACAACATTACACAGAGAAATTCCAGTCAACAATATAAGTGAGAAGCAAATTAACCCTAAGATAAAACATGGGCTGAAGTTCACAATCTTAACCTTAGGATAAAACGTGATGAAGTTCACAATCTTAATCTTCGGATAAAACATGTACTTGAAAAATACAGGGAGCTGGGTAGGGCAGTGGATAGCGGGCTGGTTTCGCATATGAGTGGTCTTGGTTTCATTCCCCAGTTTGAGGCGGAAACATTTTTCAGATCACAAAGGCTCACGGGTCAACCCAGCCTTAATTGGGTACCGGATTAATCCAGGAAGTAAAGACTGCGAGGGAGAGGAGATGGCTACCACCCTCATATAGCAGAGCCACTGAAATGTGAGGTCATTAACATCTTACACCCCTACAGCATTTAATAAATGCTATGGTTAACTTTAACATTACTACTTGAAAACTAGCTCCAATAATGGCATAGCACCAGATCTGTAAATAAGGAAGTATGGGGTGGTGGTTTAGAAATTCAAACAGAGCTATTTTCCCTTTCAGCTAAATAGAGTATTTAGAAAAAGTAAAGATATTGTACAAATATAAAGAATAATTATATGCTAAATGAATGCCTGAAAGCAAAGACGAATTGTCAAAAATAGCAGATAATCTCCCTCAATCCCACGTACTTCAAAATTTCAGGGAAGTAGCGTCTCCGCTAAAATAATCTATGAGACTTTAGTGGAGAGAACTAAATGGAAACTACAGCCCCGAGCAAGACAGCATGAACAAATTCAACTGACAGGAACAAGTCAGGGTATTTCGACTGAGAATGGAACATTGCCATGTAAAAGCACACTTACCCCGAATCGGTATTAGCGACTCTGCAACCAACATGTGCAGAATAACAACACCTACCCAGAATATATACTACAGTATTAACCCAGAGAATTTGTTGACAGAGCAATATCCTGGTCCACAGGAATATCTCTACAGAACAAACTGTGGGAGACTCATGGCAACCTAAAACAAACTATTCTATACAGGACCAATCGCCCATATAGTAACTTGGGCCTGGACTGCTGGTTCCAGGTACAAAGAATAAGGATACCGTCTTCTTTCCAGGAATGTTGTAATAAGTTACTAAGGAAAGTTGGGGGGGGGGGGGGTTATTTTGAAAATCTGTCACGAGTGAAAAAATATCATCTTGTTTCAATTTCTTACTTTTGTTTTCTATCAAATAATCTTTGATCATGGATGCTGAAGAGCTACCGACCAGCAGACATTGCACCATTGTCCAGTTGTGGCAGAGGAATACTTGATGTGCATCACTGCGGATGTGTCAACAAATCTGACAGAAGAATGATGAGATTGTTGGCTCAGATGTGTGTGCTGTGCTCCTAGCAGGATGTGATAATCCTAAGATACTGCCACAGTGGAATGCCTCCCTTTGGGGACAAAACATATGCATCTATAAACTCCCCCTAACCATCCATACCTTTGAGACAACCTTACGTGAGTCTGGCAGGCACCTCAGTTACACAACTGAGAAGAACCTGTGCTTATGTCAAAAAAGGCTATGGACTTTCAAGAGCTACCTGTTCACAGGTAACGGGATGCATCATCATCATGTGTCAAGAGCTATCTGTTCACAGGTAACGGGATGCATCATCATCATCATGTGTCAAGAGCTACCTGCTCACAGATAACGGGATGCATCATCATCATGTGTCAAGAGCTACCTGCTCACAGATAACGGGATGCATCATCATCATGTGTCAAGAGCTACCTGCTCACAGATAACGGGATGCATCATCATCATGTGCCAAGAGCTACCTGCTCACAGATAACGGGATGCATCATTATCATGTGTCAAAAGCTACCTGTTCACAGCTAAAGGAATTATTTCATCATCATCATGTGTCAAGAGCTACCTGTTCACAGCTAAAGGAATTATTTCATCATCATCATGTGTCAAGAGCTATCTGTTCACAGCTAAAGGTATTATTTCATCATCATCATGTGTAAAGAGCTACTTGCTCACGGCTAAAGGTATTATGTCATCATTATCATCCGTGAACAATATCAAACTGGATGTATAATAATTGATCGCAGAAGAATGCTCGAGATGCAAATAGCATGTCTATATCAACAATATTGCAACATAAAAATAAATGTACTGGGCCAAAATGCATACATATTGCAGCTTTTCTGTAAACTAGACAGCTAATGTAGTTATACTCAACTACATTACGTCACAATAAGAAATATAAATGGTCAGCTGGAACAACAAGAGAAAAATCAACAATATTACAGAAAACATAAATCTATTTCAAATAGTTCATGATAAAAAAACACAGAAAATAAAACACACAAATAATACAGGATTCAGATAATAAACTCCATGCAGTGTAATTCCTCTATCCTTCAGCCTTCCTAATCCCCCAACCCTTTAATAGTTCTTCATGTTGTGACGGTCCCAAAATTTAAAAATTATTTTTGTTGCTACTTCATATGTGTTTTCCGATGGTCTTAGACGTGCGATGAGAAAAGTAAAACTTCAACATTTAATAATAACTGGAAAGATCAAGGGGAGAAGAGCAGAGGAAGACAAAGAGATAAATTTCTGGATGGGTTGTCAGTGTGGTACAAAATGAAGTCATCAATTGAATTACTTAACAACACAAGAGGCAGAAAGTTGTGGAGAAGCATGATTACCTACACCAATTGGCATGGCACTTGATTGATTACTTGTAGGTAAGGAGATCTAACTGTCTTGCTACAAAACCCATATCTAATTTAGCGAGCTAAGTTCCAGCTTAGTAATAGAGTTCATCTATATGCCTATTCTCATAATTACACAGCGATTAATTAATTATTCCCATACTTGATTAAAACTCATCCTTGACAACTGGCCCTTCCAGCTTTATAACACCGTCAATCTGTGTTTCTGTCTCATCAGGTCTTGCTATGTTTGTGTCTACCATCAGTTCACTGTCTGCAGCACCTTTACGAGCATGACCCTTGTCAATAATGATTGAATCTTCAGTGTCGGATATGTAATATGGTTCTCCAGTGTAATGTGTTGGATATAGAAGGTAAGGCTCCGCTGATAGGCCAACTAGGTCCCGTGGAGAAAAATGCTGTTTCCACTGTTCTCTAAACGATAATTTATAATTTAAAAAAAATTTACAAGTAACAATTTACAATAAGTAACAACTTATAATACGCTGAATTTATAAGTAACAATTTATAATAAGTAACAATTTACAATAAGTAACAATTTATAAGGAAAAATGGAACAATACAGGATCAAGTGTATTCCTGCGTACACTTTTTTTTTAAATGCGCTCCTGTCGTATTTTTTAGAACTTGGTAAGGCCATTCACACTTCCGTTACATCACTCTTCCACTACATATCTTTAGTAAAATGGCTGCCGTATGTATGTTGAATTTGCCTTTGACTGACAAAGACGCAGTACAATTGTTGCAGTCACGAAGAGTACTTACAAACGGGAAATGCGCACAGTGTCATACTATGACATTTAACTTATACAACCCTACAACTAATACACATACAACATTTGGTCAAACACATACAACATTTGGTCAAACACATACAACATTTGGTCAAACATATACAACATTTGGTCAAACACATACAACATTTGGTCAAAAACATGCAAAATTTAGTCACACTGTCAGTGACATATTCTCTCCAGAACGTTGTCTTTCTAATGAACTCCCTGAACCATTCTCTGTCGTGGGCGATGCGGCTTGCATTCTCCAATGACATATTCATGTTATATTTAATGTTGTCAGTCCATCATCTTCCTGCTCTGCCTTTTTCCTCTGCCCTGGTGCTCTGCCCTCCATTATTATTTAACCAAATACATAACAACATTTAGCCAAACTCATGCAACATTTGGCAAACATATGTCCTGCTACAAGAGAGATCTGGCGGGAGTTTGAGAATGAACGCTGAAGAAGAAGAGTTTCCTATACCATGTTTAGTTGTAGGATGTTAAGTGAAGACTTTGTTTTATGAGGATCTTGTATCTGCTCGTCTGTAAATAATATTTGTTGTGCTAGCATTATATTGATGGGAGGTCTGTGGATTTTTGGTCCAACCCGGTTAGAGCCAGAGGATACCTGATGATGTTCCTCCTTCGCAAGCGAAGATGCACATGGCATGAAAAACAATAAATGCGATGAAAAAAATAATATAATTATAATAAATTGGTAATTGTCTAATTTGGTTTGTGAGTTTTCTACCTAAGTAATGCTCAAATCACTGGAGCTAAGGTAGGGTTCACTATGTTCATTCCCCGCCACCAATTGACTACTGGTTATGTCAGACTTTTCTATTGCTTCAGGCATGCAACCAAATGGTCAAGTCAAAATGATTGTCACTTCCTAAGTCATTGCGCCTCTATGATGGGCCTCAGCATAGGAAACATATAGTGCTGTCAGCTTCCTCCTCCCCTCCCCAGTGCTGCACAGTACATCTCTGGCTTTATCCCAACCACAGAAGGTGCATACATATATACAAATAAAGCATAAAATACATTGCAACAATAAAATAAAAGCATAATTGTATATATGATGTGCCATGAAGCTTCTATAAGAGAACCTCAATATAACGGCATGTCATCTACTAAGACTTTCTTTTGCATTAATGGTTTGTCTAGTTGGTGATACCCACAGATGCAAACCATTATGCGCTTGCCCCTTCATTATTATAATAATGGAATTCTACACCTCGGCCTATAAACGGATTCTAGACTTGTGTCAAATTTCAGACATTAAAATCATGTCCTCGGTTTATAATCGAATTAGTTTATACATGGTATGCTACTATTTTTGTGTGTCTTTCTATGAAATGGAGTAACCAACCACACTCCAAACCCTCCTTAGCTGCCTCTTACAACATACATTGCAAGTCACAGTATTATAATGATGATTATGAAATAATCCCTTCAGTAATGCTGAAGTCAGATGTGTCAGGCCGAAAGGCGCATATATCACAGCAATGATGTAAACCATGACACAACACATTCCGTTCTCCGGACTACAACCTGTTAATCTGCAGGAGTTTGAGAATGAACTAGAAGAAGAATCCCTTTAGTTTTGAGGTGGTAGCTATATAGCTATATATATGAGCTATATTTGATAGCCCATAGCCTTTCTGACAATAGCACAGCTTCTTCTCAGTTGTGTAACTGAGGCTCTTGTGTAACCTAGACTCTATAAGGTTGTCTCAAAGGCATTGTTGCATCATGGAGAATTCTGAATGCATGTTTAGTCCCCAAAGGCAGGCATTCCAGGAGCCAGGAGAACACCACACAAATCTGGGCCAACTATGTTGTCATTCTTATGTCAGATCTATTGACCCATCAGTAGTGATGACACAACTAACATTCTCCGTCACATAGTCCCCGTCACACAGTCTCAGTCACATAGTCTCCGTCACATTGGAGTCTGCCACAGAAGGTGCAATTTCCTGGCTGGCATCTCTTCATCATCCATGGAGGTTGATTTGTTGGAAGACAAAATTGTGACAATATGTGACAACGATTTTTTCCGCAGGTGACAACTTGTCAGTCTACTGTACCCCAACTGTACGTAGTCGCCTCTACTGTACCTCAACTGTACTTAGTCACCTCTACTGTACCCAACTGTACTTAGTCGCCTCTACTGTACCCCAACTGTACTTAGTCGCCTCTACTGTACCCCAACTGTACTTAGTCACCTCTACTGTACTTAGTCGCCTCTACTGTACCCCAACTGTACTTAGTCGCCTCTACTGTGCCCCAACTGTACATAGTCGCCTCTATTGTACTTAGTCGCCTCTACTGTACCCCAACTGTACTTATTCGCCTCTACTGTACCCCAACTGTACTTAGTCGCCTCTACTGTGCCCCAACTGTACTTAGTCACCTCTACTGTACCCCAACTGTACTTAGTCGCCTCTACTGTGCCCCAACTGTACTTAGTCACCTCTACTGTACCCCAACTGTACTTAGTCACCTCTACTGTACTTAGTCGCCTCTACTGTACCCCAACTGTACTTAGTCGCCTCTACTGTGCCCCAACTGTACTTAGTCGCCTCTACTGTGCCCCAACTGTACTTAGTCGCCTCTACTGTGCCCCAACTGTACTTAGTCGCCTCTACTGTGCCCCAACTGTACTTAGTCGCCTCTACTGTGCCCCAACTGTACTTAGTCGCCTCTACTGTGCCCCAACTGTACTTAGTCGCCTCTACTGTGCCCCAAATGTACTTAGTCGCCTTCAACGACATGCTTGAAAATAAGACATTGGCCCTATTCTTTGCTATTAACTAGAAGTTCAAGAAAGTCAGTTGTCATACAAGCCCGTCACAATATTATTCTATACATCCTTCCCAGAACCCCACAGCACATGTAATTCCAAGCTCTAACTTAATACCTTGTTCCACCCCACTGGATGGTGGGTGTTATAATTTATCTTACCACCTTTAACACTAAGGCATAATTTGTTTTTAGCTCTCAATTAAACAAGAACTCCACATCACCTTTAACACTAAGATATTATGTCTTTTAGCTGACAATTAAACAAGTACTCACTCTGGATGCCTATCAAACATGATTGGAAGGTACTCATCCACAGGCACCATCTTTGACAAAGGTTTCTGATCTAGCAGTTTTCGTACACCCCGGATAGACAATATGTAACTGATTGTCCAATAGGAATAGTGTGGCCACGCCAACCGATCGCTGCCCTCTACCATTGTCTCTAAGTCTTTGCGTAAACGTTTCCTTCCCAAATATCTGTGGACAGTATCATTCATGTAAATACTTCTTAGATTTATTGTAAACAATATCATATTTCACAACTGTTGAGTTAAATCCTAAGGATCACCTTTGTTGTGCAGTCACACAGGAACCAGGTGTTTCAAGTCTGTGCTAACTTAATGACAATGGTTCCTGAATGTGGAAGGCTTGAAGGTCGTACTATTTGCTTATCAGACTAACCATTATGCAACAGTAAACTAGTAATACAATCAAAGTCCGATGTATTAGGCCATTAGCGCAAATAAATCAGAAACACAATGCATTTCCATTCTCTGGACTACATCCTACTTGAAATCTTGTAGGATCATTGTCCTGCAACAAGAGAGTTCCAGTGGGAGTTTGAGAAATTATGTAACCTAGTAGGATGGATCATTGTCCTGCAACAAGAGAGTTCCAGTGGGTGTTTGAGAATGAACAATGAAGAAACAATAGAAGCCATGCCAATATAATGAGGATTTCTACTTGTCAATGACCCCATCTCATTTCATCTGTACATTTCTTCTTCTTCTGCATTCGTTCTCAAACTCCTTCAGATTAGCAGGATGTAGTCCGGAGAATGGAATGTGTTGTGTCATGGTTTACAGAAAAGCTGCGATATCTGCACCTTTCGGCCTGATACATCCAACTTCAGCATGGCTTTGGGTCACTGACCCTATTTAATGGGACAGCCAACTCCATCCCATAACCTCCTTAGTCACCTCGTATGACATGCATGAAAGGTACATGGTGTTGCTATTCTTTTCTTCCCTTTCGGGCCCCAACAACACACGGGTGGTAAAAATATGTGAAGAAATAGATAAAAAAATAAATCATAATTTTAAAATACGAATTTAAAATATATATTTTATCAGTAATTATTTATACTATTATTTCTACTTTTCTAATTCTTTTATTTTGTTGTTTAATTTATATAATAATCTTTTACACACTCTTATCTTTATAAGTAAATTTACTAGGATCAATTTGTTTGAAATATTTTTTATTATATTTCTGAATTATTTCATTAATTTATCACCACCAATTATTGTTTCATATTCATTCATTAAACATTGTTTTTCTTCGAATTCTTCTTCATACTCAATCATTTGTTCACCAACTATTTTTAAAACTTCTTTATTAATCGTATTTTTTTACAATATATTGTTTTAATAAATAATCTTTTGTTTTATAATTTTGTTTTTCAATTTTTTTTTATTTGTTCTTTAATTTCATCACTTTTATTTTTTTTAACAAATAATTTTAGTTCTTCCATTTTTAGAGAATGAAATTCTCAACATCAAATATAACAATAAATTATTTACACTTCTTCTACTGCTTTATTAACATTAAATAATTTATTATTATCCCTTCCATTACCAATTTTCTCTTTTATTTTTTTAACTTTTAATTTCCTTGTTTCTTTCTTTATTTTTAATGTTTCTTTATTACTAATTTCAATATTTTTTTTATTCTTGTTACTTTTTAAAAGGAATATCATATTTATATGGAAATTTTACATTTAAATCTTGTCTTATTCTTTTTTATTGTAGAAGAAGAAATACCTAATTTACTACAAATCTGATCTTGTGATAAATTAGGTTGTTCGGTTTTAATATTCATAAATTTAATAATCTATCTATTGTCTATTGTCTTTCCCTAGGTGGTTTGTGATCCACTCTTGCAGTTAAGCGTAGGGGTGATTGGAGCTCGAGCTTGCGTTCTAAAGCCAGATGTGTGGCCTCGGCTGTGCTATGACCATGTCTGTTAAGGAAGTCCCTGATGTTTTCTATCCATCTTTTCCATGGTCTTCCTCTGGCATTTTACCCTGATCTCATTTGGTTATATGATTTGTAAGGGCAACTTTTCATGATGCATTCTCATAATGTGGTCAAACCACTTGATCTGTTCTCTCTCTATGTAATCTGTACAAGATATTATACCTATTCTTTCCCTGATATATTCATTTCGCAATCTATCAATTTAATAATCATATTTGTTTTATATGCATTATTCATATTTTCAGGAGTCATTTCACTTAAAAGTTTTAATTCGTTTAAATTCATTTTATAAGAGAATAAAAAAGTAAATAGAGGTCAAATTAGTTGACTGTCATCCTATTATTTTATTTCATGTAAATTTTTCATAATTTCTCTATTATGATAAATTACAGTTTAATAAGATAGAATAATCATTACAAATACTATAAAATCTTATGTATTCATTATTAGTTGATTTACATCTATTAAATTTTTCTTTAGCAAAAGCAAGAAATTCTGTTTTCACTATTATATCTACTATTTCCCTATTATATCTACTTTTTCACTATTATATCTACTTTTTCCCTATTATATCTACTTTTTCACTATTATATCTACTTTTTCCCTATTAGATCTACTTTTTCACTATTATATCTACTTTTTCACTATTATATCTACATTTTCCCTATTATATCTACTTTTTCACTATTATATCTACTTTTTCACTATTATATCTACTTTTTCACTATTATATCTACTTTTTCACTATTATATCTATTTTCCCTATTATATCTACTTTTTCACTATTATATCTACTTTTTCCCTATTATATCTACTTTTTCACTATTATAACTACTTTTTCACTATTATATCTATTTTCCCTATTATATCTACTTTTTCACTATTATATCTACTTTTTCCCTATTATATCTACTTTTTCACTATTATATCTACTTTTTCACTATTATATCTACTTTTAAGCATAAATCATAATTCTCCAAGTGTATAATAATGTTTTATTTATATTTTCTGGTTGGTTGGTTGGTTGCTGATCCAGTGGTCCATGGGATCATGCCCTTTGACCTAATGCCATTAAATGGCATTATATTGCTGGGAAGTATGTGGATTTTTGGCCCACCCTGGGACAGAGCCAGAGAATAACTATCACACCATCAGGAAGGTAGGTTTCAACCTATGCACTGCTCCCAGCCATTGTAGCCAAGATAGGGTTCACTGTACTCATTCCCCACCACCAAATGACTACTAGTTATGCCGAACTTCTTTATTGCTCCAGGCACGCAACTAAATGTTCAAGTCAAAAGGATTGTCACGTCTTGAGTCACTGTGCCTCTATGATGGGTCTAAGCCATAGGAAAAAACAGTGCTGTCAGTTTCCTCCTCCCAAGTGCTGCATAGTACATCTCTGGCTCCCTCCCAGCCACAGGGGGTGCATACATATATATTCAGGCAAACATGAAACACATTTCAACAACAAAATAAATGCACAATTGTATAGATGACGTACCATGAAGCTTCTCTAAGAAGATAACCTCAATATAATGGCATGTCATCCCCTAAGGTTTTTTGTTGCATGGGTGGTTTGTCTAGTGGGCCATTGGTGAGACCCACAGACGCAACCACATGCATATTTCCTATTTCTAAATCATCTAAATAATTTAATATTCTATCACATATATCAATAATTTCATGATTTGGACTTTTTTCATGAAAAATATATTTTATTTTTTTCTACATTAATTATTTCATTTAATCTTTTTTCTAAATCTTCTGGGACTTTCTTTTTCTTCGTTTTAATGGAGGTAGAATTTTTATATTCTTCACAGATATTTAAATTCAAATTATTTTCTTTTTCAAACTTTTCAACATATTTCATAAATGTATCTAGTTTATCACTAGAAATATAATTTTTTCTTTTTCAAACCTTTTCAACACATTTCATAAATGTATCTAGTTTATCACTAGAAATATATTTTTTGATTTTCTTTTCCAAACTTTTCAACACATTTGATAAATGTATCTAGTTTATCATTATAAATATATTTTTTGATTTTCTTTTTAAACTTTTCAACACATTTCATAAATGTATCTATTTTATAATTTTTTTTGGTTTTGATTTTGAAACTTTTCAGGACATCTCATAAATGTATCTACCGGTAGTTTTCCACTAGAAGTATATTTTTTTATTTTCTTTTTCAAACTTATCAACACATTTCATAAATGTATCTAGTTTATCATGAGAAATAAATTTTTTGATTTTCTTGTTCAAACTTTTCAACACA
This sequence comes from Meghimatium bilineatum, assembly GCA_034231615.1. Taxonomy (NCBI): domain Eukaryota; kingdom Metazoa; phylum Mollusca; class Gastropoda; order Stylommatophora; family Philomycidae; genus Meghimatium; species Meghimatium bilineatum. The sequence continues at coordinate 32,848,336 of CM067300.1, read as the reverse complement.
TTTCATAAATTTATCTAGTTTATCATTATAAATATATTTTTGTGATTTTCAAACTTTTCAACACATTTCATAAATGTATATAGTTTATCAATAGAAATTAATTTTTTTATTTTCTTTTTGAAACTTTTCAACACATTTCATAAATGTATCTAGTTTATCATTAGAAATATATATTATTTTAAATTTCAAACTTTTGAACACATTTCATAAATGTATCTAGTTTATCATTAGAAATATATTTTTTTGATTTTCAAACTTTTCAACACATTTCTTAAATGTATCTAGTTTATCACTAGAAATATATTTTTTGATTTTCTTTTTCAAACTTTTCAACACATTTCATAAATGTATCTATTTTATAATTTTTTGTGGTTTTGATTTAGATAATTTTCAGGAAATCTCATAAATGTATCTACCGGTAGTTTTCCACTAGATATATATTTTTTAATTTTCTTTTTCAAACTTATCAACATATTTCATAAATGTATCTAGTTTAACATTAGAAATATATTTTTTGATTTTCTTTTTCAAACCTTTCAACATATTTCATAAATGTATCTAGTTTATCACTAGAAATTCATTTTTTGATTTTCTTTTCCAAACTTTTCAATACATTTCATAAGTGTATCTAGTTTATCATTAGAAATTTATTTTTTGATTTCCTTTTTGAAATTTTTCAACACATTTTATAAATGTATCTAGTTTATCATTAGAAATATATTTTTTTGATTTTCAAACTTTTCAACACATCTCGTAAATGTATCTACTGGTAGTTTATCATTAGAAATATATTTTTTTATTTTCTTTTTCAATCTTTTCAAAACATCTCATAAATGTATCTACCGGTAGATTATCACTATAAATATATCTTTTCATTTTCTTTTTCAAAACATCTCATAAATGTATCTAGTTTATCACTAGAAATATATTTTTTGATTTTCTTTTTGAAATTTTTCAACACATTTCATAAATGTATCTATTTTATAATTTTTTGTGGTTTTGATTTAGATAATTTTCAGGAAATCTCATAAATGTATCTACCGGTAGTTTTCCACTAGATATATATTTTTTAATTTTCTTTTTCAAACTTATCAACATATTTCATAAATGTATCTAGTTTAACATTAGAAATATATTTTTTGATTTTCTTTTTCAAACCTTTCAACATATTTCATAAATGTATCTAGTTTATCACTAGAAATTCATTTTTTGATTTTCTTTTCCAAACTTTTCAATACATTTCATAAGTGTATCTAGTTTATCATTAGAAATTTATTTTTTGATTTCCTTTTTGAAATTTTTCAACACATTTTATAAATGTATCTAGTTTATCATTAGAAATATATTTTTTTCATTTTCAAACTTTTCAACACATTTCATAAATGTATCTAGTTTATCATGAGAAATATATTTTTTTTATTTTCAAACTTTTCAACACATCTCGTAAATGTATCTACTGGTAGTTTATCATTAGAAATATATTTTTTTATTTTCTTTTTCAATCTTTTCAAAACATCTCATAAATGTATCTACCAGTAGATTATCACTATAAATATATCTTTTCATTTTCTTTTTCAAAACATCTCATAAATGTATCTAGTTTATCACTAGAAATATATTTTTTAATTTTCTTTTCCAAACTTTTCAACACTTTTCATAAATGTATCTAGTTTATCATTAGAAATATATTTTTTTATTTTCAAACTTTTCAAAACATTTCATAAGTGTATATAGTTTATCATTACAAATATATTTTTTTTATTTTCTTGTTCAAACTTTTCAACATATTTCATAAATGTATATAGTTTATCACTAGAAATATATTTTTTGATTTTCTTTTCCAAACTTTTCAATACATTTCATAAATTTATCTAGTTTATCATTATAAATATATTTTTTGATTTTCAAACTTTTCAACACATTTCATAAGTATATCTAGTTTATCATTAGAAATTTATTTTTTGATTTACTATATGAAATTTTTCAACACATTTTATAAATGTATCTAGTTTATCATTAGAAATATATTTTTTTGATTTTCAAACTTTTCAACACATCTCGTAAATGTATCTACCGGTAGTTTATCATTAGAAATATATTTTTTTATTTTCTTTTTCAATCTTTTCAACACATCTCATAAATGAATCTACCGGTAGATTATCACTATAAATATATCTTTTCATTTTCTTTTTCAAAACATCTCATAAATGTATCAAGTTTTTATCATTAGAAATATTTTTTTTTGATTTTGAAACTTTTCAACATATTTCATAAATGTATCTAGTTTATCACTAGAAATATATTTTTAAATTTTCTTTTCCAAACTTTTCAACACATTTCATAAATGTATCTAGTTTATCATTAGAAATATATTTTTTTAATTTTCAAACTTTTCACAACATTTCATAAGTGTATATAGTTTATCATTACAAATATATTTTTTTTATTTTCTTGTTCAAACTTTTCAACATATTTCATAAATGTATATAGTTTATCACTAGAAATATATTTTTTATTTTCTTTTCCAAACTTTTCAATAAATTTCATAAATGTATCTAGTTTATCATTATAAATATATTTTTTGATTTTCAAACTTTTCAACACATTTCATAAGTGTATATAGTGTATCAATAGAAATTTATTTTTTGATTTTCTTTTTCAAACTTTTCAACACATTTCATAAATGTATCTACCGTTAGATTATCATTAGAAATTTATTTTTTGATGTTCTTTTTGAAATTTTTCAACACATTTCATAAATGTATCTAGTTTATCATTAGAAATTTATTTTTTGATTTTCTTTTTGAATTTTTTCAACACATCTCATAAATGTATCTTCCGGTAGATTATCACTAGAAATATATATTTTCATTTTATTTTTCAAACTTTTCAACACATTTCATAAATGTATCTAGTTTATCATTAGAAATATATTTTTTAAATTTTCTTGTTCAAACTTTTCAACACATTTCATAAATGTATCTAATTTATCATTAGCAAAAATATTTATTTGATTTTGAAACTTTTCAACACATTTCAGCAATGTATCTAGTTTATCATTAGAAATATATTTTTTTATTTTCTTGTTCAAATTTTTCAACATATTTCATAAATGTATCTAGTTTATCATTATAAATATATGTTTTGATTTTCTTTTCCAAACTTTTCAACACATGTCATAAATGTATATAGTTTATCATTAGAAATATATTTTTTTCATTTTCAAACTTTTCAACACAATAAATTTCTATTGATAAACTATATACACTTGTGAAGATAAGTGTATATAGTTTATCACTAGAAATTATTTTTTTGATTTTCAAACTGTTCAACACATTTCATAAATGTATCTACCGGTAGTGTATCATTAGAAATATATATTTTTTTATTTTCAAACTTTTCAACAAATCTCGTAAATGTATCTACCGGTAGTTTATCATTAGAAATATATTTTTTTATTTTCTTTTTCAATCTTTTCAACACATCTCATAAATGTATCTACCGGTTGATTATCACTATAAATATATTTTTTCATTTTCTTTTTCAAAACATCTCATAAATGTATCTAGTTTTTATCATTAGAAATATTTTTTTTTGATTTTCTTTTTGAAATTTTTCAACACATTTCATAAATGTATCTAGTTTATCATTAGAAATTTATTTTTGATTTTCTTTTTGAAATTTTTAAACAAATTTCATAAATGTATCTAGTTTATCATTAGAAATATATTTTTTTGATTTTCAAACTTTTCAACACATTTCATAAATGTATCTACCGTTAGATTATCATTAGAAATTTATTTTTTGATGTTCTTTTTGAAATTTTTCAACACATCTCATAAATGTATCTTCCGGTAGATTATCACTAGAAATATATATTTTCATTTTATTTTTCAAACTTTTCAACACATTTCATAAATGTATCTAGTTTATCATTAGAAATATATTTTTTAAATTTTCTTGTTCAAACTTTTCAACACATTTCATAAATGTATCTAATTTATCATTAGCACAAATATTTATTTGATTTTGAAACTTTTCAACACATTTCAGCAATGTATCTAGTTTATCATTAGAAATATATTTTTTTATTTTCATGTTCAAACTTTTCAACATATTTCATAAATGTATCTAGTTTATCATTATAAATATATGTTTTGATTTTCTTTTCCAAACTTTTCAACACATGTCATAAATGTATCTAGTTTATCACTAGAAATATATTTTTTAATTTTCTTTTCCAAACTTTTCAACACTTTTCATAAATGTATCTAGTTTATCATTAGAAATATATTTTTTTATTTTCAAACTTTTCAAAACATTTCATAAGTGTATATAGTTTATCATTACAAATATATTTTTTTTATTTTCTTGTTCAAACTTTTCAACATATTTCATAAATGTATATAGTTTATCACTAGAAATATATTTTTTGATTTTCTTTTCCAAACTTTTCAATAAATTTCATAAATGTATCTAGTTTATCATTATAAATATATTTTTTGATTTTCAAACTTTTCAACACATTTCATAAGTGTATATAGTGTATCAATAGAAATTTATTTTTTGATTTTCTTTTTCAAACTTTTCAACACATTTCATAAATGTATCTACCGTTAGATTATCATTATAAATTTATTTTTTGATGTTCTTTTTGAAATTTTTCAACACATTTCATAAATGTATCTAGTTTATCATTAGAAATTTATTTTTTGATTTTCTTTTTGAATTTTTTCAACACATCTCATAAATGTATCTTCCGGTAGATTATCACTAGAAATATATATTTTCATTTTATTTTTCAAACTTTTCAACACATTTCATAAATGTATCTAGTTTATCATTAGAAATATATTTTTTAAATTTTCTTGTTCAAACTTTTCAACACATTTCATAAATGTATCTAATTTATCATTAGCAAAAATATTTATTTGATTTTGAAACTTTTCAACACATTTCAGCAATGTATCTAGTTTATCATTAGAAATATATTTTTTTATTTTCTTGTTCAAATTTTTCAACATATTTCATAAATGTATCTAGTTTATCATTATAAATATATGTTTTGATTTTCTTTTCCAAACTTTTCAACACATGTCATAAATGTATATAGTTTATCATTAGAAATATATTTTTTTCATTTTCAAACTTTTCAACACAATAAATTTCTATTGATAAACTATATACACTTGTGAAGATAAGTGTATATAGTTTATCACTAGAAATTATTTTTTTGATTTTCAAACTGTTCAACACATTTCATAAATGTATCTACCGGTAGTGTATCATTAGAAATATATATTTTTTTATTTTCAAACTTTTCAACACATCTCGTAAATGTATCTACCGGTAGTTTATCATTAGAAATATATTTTTTTTATTTTCTTTTTCAATCTTTTCAACACATCTCATAAATGTATCTACCGGTTGATTATCACTATAAATATATTTTTTCATTTTCTTTTTCAAAACATCTCATAAATGTATCTAGTTTTTATCATTAGAAATATTTTTTTTTGAATTTTCTTTTTGAAATTTTTCAACACATTTCATAAATGTATCTAGTTTATCATTAGAAATATATTTTTTTTGATTTTCAAACTTTTCAACACATTTCATAAATGTATCTAGTTTATCATTAGAAATATATTTTTTTGATTTTCAAACTTTTCAACACATCTCGTAAATGTATCTACCGGTAGTTTATCATTAGAAATATATTTTTTAATTTTCTTTTTCAATCTTTTCAACACATCTCATAAATGTATCTACCGGTAGATTATCACTATAAATATATCTTTTCATTTTCTTTTTCAAAACATCTCATAAATGTATCTAGTTTTTATCATTAGAAATATTTTTTTTTTATTTTGAAACTTTTCAACATATTTCATAAGTGTATATAGTGTATCAATAGAAATTTATTTTTTGATTTTCTTTTTCAAATTTTTCAACACATTTCATAAATGTATCTACCGGTAAATTATCATTAGAAATTTATTTTTTGATTTCCCTTTTTGAAATTTTTCAACACATTTCATAAATGTATCTAGTTTATCATTAGAAAAATATTTTTTTGATTTTCAAACTTTTCAACACATCTCATAAATGTATCTACTGGTAGTTTATCATTAGAAATATATTCTTTAATTTTCTTTTTCAATCTTTTCAACACATCTCATAAATGTATCTACCTGTAGATTATCACTAGAAATATATATTTTCACTTTTTTTTTTTCAAAACATCTCATAAATGTATCTAGTTTTTAGCATTAGAAATATTTTTTTTTGATTTTGAAACTTTTCAACACATTTCATAAATGTATTTAGTTTATCATTAGAAATATATTTTTTTGATTTTCTTGTTCAAACTTTTCAACACATTTCATAAATGTATCTAATTTATCATTAGCAAAAATATTTCTTTGATTTTGAAACTTTTCAACACATTTCAGCAATGTATCTAGTTTATCATTAGAAATATATTTTTTAAATTTTCTTGTTCAAACTTTTCAACATATTTCATAAATGTATCTAGTTTATCACTAGAAATATATTTTTTGATTTTCTTTTCCAAACCTTTCAACACATGTCATAAATGTATATAGTTTATCATTAGAAATATATTTTTTTCATTTTCAAACTTTTCAACACAATAAATTTCTATTGATAAAATATATACACTTATGGAGATAAGTGTATATAGTTTATCAATAGAAATTTTTTTTTTTTTTATTTTCTTTTTGAAATTTTTCGACACATTTCATAAATGTATCTACCGGGTAGGTTTTATCATTAGAAATATTTTATTTTAATTTTGAAACTTTTCAACATATTTCATAAATGTATATAGTTTATCATTAGAAATATATTTTTTTTATTTTCTTGTTCAAACTTTTCAACACATTTCATAAATGTATCTAGTTTATCACTAGAAATATATTTTTTGATTTTCTTTTCCAAACTTTTCAATACATTTTATAAATGTATCTAGTTTATCATTAGAAATTTATTTTTTTAATTTTCAAACTTTTCAACACATCTTGTAAATGTATCTACCGGTAGTTTATCATTAGAAATATATTTTTTTATTTTCTTTTTCAATCTTTTCAACACATCTCATAAATGTATCTACCGGTAGATTATCACTATAAATATATCTTTTCATTTTCTTTTTCAAAACATCTCATAAATGTATCTAGTTTTTATCATTAGAAATATTTTTTTTGATTTTGAAATTTTTCAACACATTTCATAAATGTATCTAGTTTATCATTAGAAATTTTTTTTTTTCTTTTTGAAATTTTTCAGCACATTTCATAAATGTATCTAGTTTATCATTAGAAATATATTTTTTTGATTTTCAAACTTTTCAACACATTTCATAAATGTATATAGTTTATCATTAGAAATATATTTTTTGATTTTCTTGTTCAAACTTTTCAACACATTTCATAAATGTATCTAATTTATCATTAGCAAAAATATTTCTTTGATTTTGAAACTTTTTAACACATTTCAGCAATGTATATAGTTTATCATTAGAAATATATTATTTAAATTTTCTTGTTCAAACTTTTCAACATATTTCATAAATGTATCTAGTTTATCACTAGAAATATATTTTTTGATTTTCTTTTCAATACCTTTCAACACATGTCATAAATGTATATAGTTTATCATTAGAAATAAATTTTTTTCATTTTCAAACTTTTCATCACAATAAATTTCTATTGATAAACTATATACACTTATGACGATAAGTGTAAATAGTTTACCAATAGAAAATTATTTTTTTTGATTTTCTTTTTGAAATTTTTCAACACATTTCATAAATGTATCTAGTTTTTATCATTAGAAATATTTTTTTTTTGATTTTGAAACTTTTCAACATATTTCATAAATGTATATAGTTTATCATTAGAAATATATTTTTTTTATTTTCTTTTTAAAACTTTTCAACACATTTCATAAATGTATCTAGTTTATCACTAGAAATATATTTTTTGATTTTCAAACTTTTCAACACATTTCATAAGTGTATATAGTGTATCAATAGAAATTTATTTTTTGATTTTCTTTTCAAACTTTTCAACACATTTCATAAGTGTATCTAGTTTATCATTAGAAATATATTTTTTGATTTTCTTGTTCAAACTTTTCAACACATTTCATAAATGTATCTAATTTATCATTAGCAAAAATATTTCTTTGATTTTGAAACTTTTTAACACATTTCAGCAATGTATATAGTTTATCATTAGAAATATATTATTTAAATTTTCTTGTTCAAACTTTTCAACGTTTTTCATAAATGTATCTAGTTTATCATTAGAAATATATTTTTTGATTTTCTTTTCCATACCTTTCAACACATGTCATAAATGTATATAGTTTATCATTAGAAATATATTTTTTTCATTTTCAAACTTTTCAACACAATAAATTTCTATTGATAAACTATATACACTTATGACGATAAGTGTATATAGTTTACCAATAGAAAATTATTTTTTTTTATTTCCTTTTTGAAATTTTTCAACACATTTCATAAATGTATCTAGTTTTTATCATTAGAAATATTTTTTTTTTGATTTTGAAACTTTTCAACATATTTCATAAATGTATATAGTTTATCATTAGAAATATATTTTTTTTATTTTCTTGTTAAAACTTTTCAACACATTTCATAAATGTATCTAGTTTATCACTAGAAATATATTTTTTGATTTTCTTTTCCAAACATTTCAATACATTTCATGAATGTATCTAGTTTATCATTATAAATATATTTTTTGATTTTAAAACTTTTCAACACATTTCATAAGTGTATATAGTGTATCAATAGAAATTTATTTTTTGATTTTCTTTTCAAACTTTTCAACACATTTCATAAATGTATCTAGTTTATCATTAGAAATTTATTTTTTGATTTCCTTTTTGAAATTTTTCAACACATTTTATAAATGTATCTAGTTTATCATTAGAAATATATTTTTTTTGATTTTCAAACTTTTCAACACATTTCATAAATGTATCTAGTTTATCATTAGAAATATATTTTTTTGATTTTCAAACTTTTCAACACATCTCGTAAATGTATCTACCGGTAGTTTATCATTAGAAATATATTTTTTTATTTCATCTTTTCAACACATCTCATAAATGTATCTACCGGTAGATTATCACTATAAATATATCTTTTCATTTTCTTTTTGAAAACATCTCATAAATGTATCTAGTTTTTATCATTAGAAATATTTTTTTTGATTTTGAAATTTTTCAACACATTTCATAAATGTATCTACTGGTAGATTATCACTATAAATATATCTTTTCATTTTCTTTTTCAAAACATCTCATAAATGTATCTAGTTTTTATCATTAGAAATATTTTTTTTTTGATTTTCAAACTTTTCAACACATCTCATAAATGTATCTACTGGTAGTTTATCATTAGAAATATATTCTTTAATTTTCTTTTTCAATCTTTTCAACACATCTCATAAATGTATCTACCTGTAGATTATCACTAGAAATATATATTTTCATTTTCGTTTTCAAAACATCTCATAAATGTATCTAGTTTTTAGCATTAGAAATATTTTTTTTTGATTTTGAAACTTTTCAACATATTTCATAAATGTATCTAGTTTATCACTAGAAATATATTTTTTAATTTTCTTTTCCAAACTTTTCAACACATTTCATAAATGTATCTAGTTTATCATTAGAAATATATTTTTTGATTTTCTTCTTCAAACTTTTCATAAATGTATCTAATTTATCATTAGCAAAAATATTTCTTTGATTTTGAAACTTTTCAACACATTTCAGCAATGTATATAGTTTATCATTAGAAATATATTTTTTAAATTTTCTTGTTCAAACTTTTCAACATATTTCATAAATGTATCTAGTTTATCACTAGAAATATATTTTTTGATTTTTTTTTCCAAACTTTTCAACACATGTCATAAATGTATATAGTTTATCATTAGAAATATATTTTTTTCATTTTCAAACTTTTCAACACAATAAATTTCTATTGATAAACTATATACACTTATGAAGATAAGTGTATATAGTTTATCAATAGAAATTTATTTGTTTGAATTTCTTTTTGAAATTTTTCAACACATTTCATAAATGTATCTAGTTTTTATAATTATAAATATTTTTTTTTGATTTTGAAACTTTTCAATACTATTCATAAATGTATCTAGTTTATCATTATAAATATATTTTTTGATTTTCAAACTTTTCAACACATTTCATAAGTGTATATATTGTATCAAGAGAAATTTATTTTTTGATTTTCTTTTTCAAACTTTTCAACACATTTCATATATGTATCTACCGGAAGAATATCATTAGAAATTTATTTTTTGATTTTCTTTTTGAAATTTTTCAACACATTTCATAAATGTATCTAGTTTATCATTAGAAATTTATTTTTTGATTTTCTTTTTGAAATTTTTCAACACATTTCATAAATGTATCTAGTTTATCATTAGAAATATATTTTTTTGATTTTCAAACTTTTCAACACATTTCATAAATGTATCTAGTTTATCATTAGAAATATATTTTTTGATTTTCTTTTCCAAACTTTTCAACACATGTCATAAATGTATATAGTTTATCATTAGAAATATATTTTTTTCATTATCAAACTTTTCAACACAATAAATTTCTATTGATAAACTATATACACTTATGAAGATAAGTGTATATAGTTTATCAAAAGAAATTTATTTTTTTGAATTTCTTTTTGAAATTTTTCAACACATTTCATAAATGTATCTAGTTTTTATAATTATAAAAATTTTTTTTTGATTTTGAAACTTTTCAATACATTTCATAAATGTATCTAGTTTATCATTATAAATATATTTTTTGATTTTCAAACTTTTCAACACATTTCATAAGTGTATATATTGTATCAATAGAAATTTATTTTTTGATTTTCTTTTTCAAACTTTTCAACACATTTCATATATGTATCTACGGGTAGATTATCATTAGAAATTTATTTTTTGATTTTCTTTTTGAAATTTTTCAACACATTTCATAAATGTATCTAGTTTATCATTAGAAATATATTGTTTTGATTTTCAAACTTTTCAACACATTTCATAAATGTATATAGTTTATCATTAGAAATATATTTTTTGATTTTCTTGTTCAAACTTTTCAACACATTTCATAAATGTATCTAATTTATCATTAGCAAAAATATTTCTTTGATTTTGAAACTTTTTAACACATTTCAGCAATGTATATAGTTTATCATTAGAAATATATTATTTAAATTTTCTTGTTCAAACTTTTCAACGTATTTCATAAATGTATCTAGTTTATCACTAGAAATATATTTTTTGATTTTCTTTTCCAAACATTTCAATACATTTCATAAATGTATCTAGTTTATCATTAGAAATATATATTTTTTGATTTTCAAACTTTTCAACACATTTCATAAGTGTATATAGTGTATCAATAGAAATTTATTTTTTGATTTTCTTTTCAAACTTTTCAACACATTTCATAAATGTATCTAGTTTATCATTAGAAATTTATTTTTTGATTTCCTTTTTGAAATTTTTCAACACATTTTATAAATGTATCTAGTTTATCATTAGAAATATATTTTTTTTGATTTTCAAACTTTTCAACACATTTCATAAATGTATCTAGTTTATCATTAGAAATATATTTTTTTGATTTTCAAACTTTTCAACACATCTCGTAAATGTATCTACCGGTAGTTTATCATTAGAAATATATTTTTTTATTTTCATTTTCAATCTTATCAACACATCTCATAAATGTATCTAGCGGTAGATTATCACTATAAATATATCTTTTCATTTTCTTTTTGAAAACATCTCATAAATGTATCTAGTTTTTATCATTAGAAATATTTTTTTTGATTTTGAAATTTTTCAACACATTTCATAAATGTATCTACTGGTAGATTATCACTATAAATATATCTTTTCATTTTCTTTTTCAAAACATCTCATAAATGTATCTAGTTTTTATCATTAGAAATATTGTTTTTTGATTTTCAAACTTTTCAACACATCTCATAAATGTATCTACTGGTAGTTTATCATTAGAAATATATTCTTTAATTTTCTTTTTCAATCTTTTCAACACATCTCATAAATATATCTACCTGTAGATTATCACTAGAAATATATATTTTCATTTTCTTTTTCAAAACATCTCATAAATGTATCTAGTTTTTAGCATTAGAAATATTTTTTTTTGATTTTGAAACTTTTCAACATATTTCATAAATGTATCTAGTTTATCACTAGAAATATATTTTTTAATTTTCTTTTCCAAACTTTTCAACACATTTCATAAATGTATCTAGTTTATCATTAGAAATATATTTTTTGATTTTCTTCTTCAAACTTTTCATAAATGTATCTAATTTATCATTAGCAAAAATATTTCTTTGATTTTGAAACTTTTCAACACATTTCAGCAATGTATATAGTTTATCATTAGAAATATATTTTTTAAATTTTCTTGTTCAAACTTTTCAACATATTTCATAAATGTATCTAGTTTATCACTAGAAATATAATTTTTGATTTTCTTTTCCAAACTTTTCAACACATGTCATAAATGTATATAGTTTATCATTAGAAATATATTTTTTTCATTTTCAAACTTTTCAACACAATAAATTTCTATTGATAAACTATATACACTTATGAAGATAAGTGTATATAGTTTATCAATAGAAATTTATTTTTTTGAATTTCTTTTTGAAATTTTTCAACACATTTCATAAATGTATCTAGTTTTTATAATTATAAATATTTTTTTTTGATTTTGAAACTTTTCAATACATTTCATAAATGTATCTAGTTTATCATTATAAATATATTTTTTGATTTTCAAACTTTTCAACACATTTCATAAGTGTATATATTGTATCAAGAGAAATTTATTTTTTGATTTTCTTTTTCAAACTTTTCAACACATTTCATATATGTATCTACCGGAAGAATATCATTAGAAATTTATTTTTTGATTTTCTTTTTGAAATTTTTCAACACATTTCATAAATGTATCTAGTTTATCATTAGAAATTTATTTTTTGATTTTCTTTTTGAAATTTTTCAACACATTTCATAAATGTATCTAGTTTATCATTAGAAATATATTTTTTTGATTTTCAAACTTTTCAACACATTTCATAAATGTATCTAGTTTATCATTAGAAATATTTTTTTTGATTTTCTTGATTTTCTTGTTCAAACTTTTCAACACATTTCATAAATGTATCTAATTTATCATTAGCAAAAATATTTCTTTGATTTTGAAACTTTTCTACACATTTCAGCAATGTATCTAGTTTATCATTAGAAATATATTTTTTAAATTTTCTTGATCAAACATTTCAACATATTTCATAAATGTATCTAGTTTATCACTAGAAATATATTTTTTGATTTTCTTTTCCAAACTTTTCAACACATGTCATAAATGTATATAGTTTATCATTGGAAATATATTTTTTTCATTTTGAAACTTTTCAACACAATAAATTTCTATTGATAAACTATATACACTTATGAAGATAAGTGTATATAGTTTATCAATAGAAATTTATTTTTTTGAATTTCTTTTTGAAATTTTTCAACACATTTCATAAATGTATCTAGTTTTTATAATTATAAATATTTTTTTTTGATTTTGAAACTTTTCAATACATTTCATAAATGTATCTAGTTTATCATTATAAATATATTTTTTGATTTTCAAACTTTTCAACACATTTCATAAGTGTATATATTGTATCAATAGAAATTTATTTTTTGATTTTCTTTTTCAAACTTTTCAACACATTTCATATATGTATCTACGGGTAGATTATCATTAGAAATTTATTTTTTGATTTTCTTTTTGAAATTTTTCAACACATTTCATAAATGTATCTAGTTTATCATTAGAAATATATTTTTTTGATTTTCAAACTTTTCAACACATTTCATAAATGTATATAGTTTATCATTAGAAATATATTTTTTGATTTTCGTGTTCAAACTTTTCAACACATTTCATAAATGTATCTAATTTATCATTAGCAAAAATATTTCTTTGATTTTGAAACGTTTCAACACATTTCAGCAATGTATATAGTTTATCATTAGAAATATATTATTTAAATTTTCTTGTTCAAACTTTTCAACATATTTCATAAATGTATCTAGTTTATCACTAGAAATATATTTTTTGATTTTCTTTTCCAAACCTTTCAACACATGTCATAAATGTATATAGTTTATCATTAGAAATATATTTTTTTCATTTTCAAACTTTTCAAAACAATAAATTTCTATTGATAAACTATATACACTTATGACGATAAGTGTATATAGTTTATCAATAGAAAAGTATTTTTTTTAATTTTCTTTTTGAAATTTTTCAACACATTTCATAAATGTATCTAGTTTTTATCGTTAGAAATATTTTTTTTTTGATTTTGAAACTTTTCAACATATTTCATAAATGTATATAGTTTATCATTAGAAATATATTTTTTTTATTTTCTTGTTAAAACTTTTCAACACATTTCATAAATGTATCTAGTTTATCACTAGAAATATATTTTTTGATTTTCTTTTCCAAACATTTCAATACATTTCATAAATGTATCTAGTTTATCATTATAAATATATTTTTTGATTTTCAAACTTTTCAACACATTTCATAAGTGTATATAGTGTATCAATAGAAATTTATTTTTTGATTTTCTTTTCAAACTTTTCAACACATTTCATAAATGTATCTAGTTTATCATTAGAAATTTATTTTTTGATTTCCTTTTTGAAATTTTTCAACACATTTTATAAATGTATCTAGTTTATCATTAGAAATATATTTTTTTTTATTTTCAAACTTTTCAACACATTTCATAAATGTATCTAGTTTATCATTAGAAATATATTTTTTTTTGATTTTCCAAGTTTTCAACACATCTCGTAAATGTATCTACCGGTAGTTTATCATTAGAAATATATTTTTTTATTTTCATTTTCAATCTTTTCAACACATCTCATAAATGTATCTACCGGTAGATTATCACTATAAATATATCTTTTCATTTTCTTTTTCAAAACATCTCATAAATGTATCTAGTTTTTATCATTAGAAATATTTTTTTTTGATTTTGAAATTTTTCAACACATTTCATAAATGTATCTACCGGTAGATTATCACTATAAATATATCTTTTCATTTTCTTTTTCAAAACATCTCATAAATGTATCTAGTTTTTATCATTAGAAATATTTTTTTTTGATTTTCAAACTTTTCAACACATCTCATAAATGTATCTACTGGTAGTTTATCATTAGAAATATATTCTTTAATTTTCTTTTTCAATCTTTTCAACACATCTCATAAATGTATCTACCTGTAGATTATCACTAGAAATATATATTTTCATTTTCTTTTTCAAAACATCTCATAAATGTATCTAGTTTTTAGCATTAGAAATATTTTTTTTTGATTTTGAAACTTTTCAACATATTTCATAAATGTATCTAGTTTATCACTAGAAATATATTTTTTAATTTGCTTTTCCAAACTGTTCAACAAATTTCGTAAATGTATCTAGTTTATCATTAGAAATATATTTTTTTTATTTTCAAACTTTTCAACACATTTCATAAATGTATATAGTTTATCATTAGAAATATATTTTTTGATTTTCTTCTTCAAACTTTTCATAAATGTATCTAATTTATCATTAGCAAAAATATTTCTTTGATTTTGAAACTTTTCAACACATTTCAGCAATGTATATAGTTTATCATTAGAAATATATTTTTTAAATTTTCTTGTTCAAACTTTTCAACATATTTCATAAATGTATCTAGTTTATCACTAGAAATATATTTTTTGATTTTCTTTTCCAAACTTTTCAACACATGTCATAAATGTATATAGTTTATCATTAGAAATATATTTTTTTCATTTTCAAACTTTTCAACACAATAAATTTCTATTGATAAACTATATACACCTATGAAGATAAGTGTATATAGTTTATCAATAGAAATTTACTTTTTTGAATTTCTTTTTGAAATTTTTCAACACATTTCATAAATGTATCTAGTTTTTATAATTATAAATATTTTTTTTTGATTTTGAAACTTTTCAATACATTTCATAAATGTATCTAGTTTATCATTATAAATATATTTTTTTGATTTTCAAACTTTTCAACACATTTCAAAAGTGTATATATTGTATCAAGAGAAATTTATTTTTTGATTTTCTTTTTCAAACTTTTCAACACATTTCATATAAGTATCTACCGGAAGAATATCATTAGAAATTTATTTTTTGATTTTCTTTTTGAAATTTTTCAACACATTTCATAAATGTATCTAGTTTATCATTAGAAATATATTTTTTTGATTTTCAAACTTTTCAACACATTTCATAAATGTATCTAGTTTATCATTAGAAATATTTTTTTTGATTTTCTTGATTTTCTTGTTCAAACTTTTCAACACATTTCATAAATGTATCTAATTTATCATTAGCAAAAATATTTCTTTGATTTTGAAACTTTTCTACACATTTCAGCAATGTATCTAGTTTATCATTAGAAATATATTTTTTAAATTTTCTTGATCAAACATTTCAACATATTTCATAAATGTATCTAGTTTATCACTAGAAATATATTTTTTGATTTTCTTTTCCAAACTTTTCAACACATGTCATAAATGTATATAGTTTATCATTGGAAATATATTTTTTTCATTTTGAAACTTTTCAACACAATAAATTTCTATTGATAAACTATATACACTTATGAAGATAAGTGTATATAGTTTATCAATAGAAATTTATTTTTTTGAATTTCTTTTTGAAATTTTTCAACACATTTCATAAATGTATCTAGTTTTTATAATTATAAATATTTTTTTTTGATTTTGAAACTTTTCAATACATTTCATAAATGTATCTAGTTTATCATTATAAATATATTTTTTGATTTTCAAACTTTTCAACACATTTCATAAGTGTATATATTGTATCAATAGAAATTTATTTTTTGATTTTCTTTTTCAAACTTTTCAACACATTTCATATATGTATCTACGGGTAGATTATCATTAGAAATTTATTTTTTGATTTTCTTTTTGAAATTTTTCAACACATTTCATAAATGTATCTAGTTTATCATTAGAAATATATTTTTTTGATTTTCAAACTTTTCAACACATTTCATAAATGTATATAGTTTATCATTAGAAATATATTTTTTGATTTTCGTGTTCAAACTTTTCAACACATTTCATAAATGTATCTAATTTATCATTAGCAAAAATATTTCTTTGATTTTGAAACGTTTCAACACATTTCAGCAATGTATATAGTTTATCATTAGAAATATATTATTTAAATTTTCTTGTTCAAACTTTTCAACATATTTCATAAATGTATCTAGTTTATCACTAGAAATATATTTTTTGATTTTCTTTTCCAAACCTTTCAACACATGTCATAAATGTATATAGTTTATCATTAGAAATATATTTTTTTCATTTTCAAACTTTTCAAAACAATAAATTTCTATTGATAAACTATATACACTTATGACGATAAGTGTATATAGTTTATCAATAGAAAAGTATTTTTTTTAATTTTCTTTTTGAAATTTTTCAACACATTTCATAAATGTATCTAGTTTTTATCATTAGAAATATTTTTTTGTTGATTTTGAAACTTTTCAACATATTTCATAAATGTATATAGTTTATCATTAGAAATATATTTTTTTTATTTTCTTGTTAAAACTTTTCAACACATTTCATAAATGTATCTAGTTTATCACTAGAAATATATTTTTTGATTTTCTTTTCCAAACATTTCAATACATTTCATAAATGTATCTAGTTTATCATTATAAATATATTTTTTGATTTTCAAACTTTTCAACACATTTCATAAGTGTATATAGTGTATCAATAGAAATTTATTTTTTGATTTTCTTTTCAAACTTTTCAACACATTTCATAAATGTATCTAGTTTATCATTAGAAATATATTTTTTTGATTTTCCAAGTTTTCAACACATCTCGTAAATGTATCTACCGGTAGTTTATCATTAGAAATATATTTTTTTATTTTCATTTTCAATCTTTTCAACACATCTCATAAATGTATCTACCGGTAGATTATCACTATAAATATATCTTTTCATTTTCTTTTTCAAAACATCTCATAAATGTATCTAGTTTTTATCATTAGAAATATTTTTTTTTGATTTTGAAATTTTTCAACACATTTCATAAATGTATTACCGGTAGATTATCACTATAAATATATCTTTTCATTTTCTTTTTCAAAACATCTCATAAATGTATCTAGTTTTTATCATTAGAAATATTTTTTTTTGATTTTCAAACTTTTCAACACATCTCATAAATGTATCTACTGGTAGTTTATCATTAGAAATATATTCTTTAATTTTCTTTTTCAATCTTTTCAACACATCTCATAAATGTATCTACCTGTAGATTATCACTAGAAATATATATTTTCATTTTCTTTTTCAAAACATCTCATAAATGTATCTAGTTTTTAGCATTAGAAATATTTTTTTTTGATTTTGAAACTTTTCAACATATTTCATAAATGTATCTAGTTTATCACTAGAAATATATTTTTTAATTTGCTTTTCCAAACTGTTCAACAAATTTCGTAAATGTATCTAGTTTATCATTAGAAATATATTTTTTTTATTTTCAAACTTTTCAACACATTTCATAAATGTATATAGTTTATCATTAGAAATATATTTTTTGATTTTCTTCTTCAAACTTTTCATAAATGTATCTAATTTATCATTAGCAAAAATATTTCTTTGATTTTGAAACTTTTCAACACATTTCAGCAATGTATATAGTTTATCATTAGAAATATATTTTTTAAATTTTCTTGTTCAAACTTTTCAACATATTTCATAAATGTATCTAGTTTATCACTAGAAATATATTTTTTGATTTTCTTTTCCAAACTTTTCAACACATGTCATAAATGTATATAGTTTATCATTAGAAATATATTTTTTTCATTTTCAAACTTTTCAACACAATAAATTTCTATTGATAAACTATATACACCTATGAAGATAAGTGTATATAGTTTATCAATAGAAATTTACTTTTTTGAATTTCTTTTTGAAATTTTTCAACACATTTCATAAATGTATCTAGTTTTTATAATTATAAATATTTTTTTTTGATTTTGAAACTTTTCAATACATTTCATAAATGTATCTAGTTTATCATTATAAATATATTTTTTGATTTTCAAACTTTTCAACACATTTCAAAAGTGTATATATTGTATCAAGAGAAATTTATTTTTTGATTTTCTTTTTCAAACTTTTCAACACATTTCATATAAGTATCTACCGGAAGAATATCATTAGAAATTTATTTTTTGATTTTCTTTTTGAAATTTTTCAACACATTTCATAAATGTATCTAGTTTATCATTAGAAATATATTTTTTTGATTTTCAAACTTTTCAACACATTTCATAAATGTATCTAGTTTATCATTAGAAATATTTTTTTTGATTTTCTTGATTTTCTTGTTCAAACTTTTCAACACATTTCATAAATGTATCTAATTTATCATTAGCAAAAATATTTCTTTGATTTTGAAACTTTTCTACACATTTCAGCAATGTATCTAGTTTATCATTATAAATATATTTTTTAAATTTTCTTGATCAAACATTTCAACATATTTCATAAATGTATCTAGTTTATCACTAGAAATATATTTTTTGATTTTCTTTTCCAAACTTTTCAACACATGTCATAAATGTATATAGTTTATCATTAGAAATATATTTTTTTCATTTTGAAACTTTTCAACACAATAAATTTCTATTGATAAACTATATACACTTATGAAGATAAGTGTATATAGTTTATCAATAGAAATTTATTTTTTTGAATTTCTTTTTGAAATTTTTCAACACATTTCATAAATGTATCTAGTTTTTATAATTATAAAAATTTTTTTTTGATTTTGAAACTTTTCAATACATTTCATAAATGTATCTAGTTTATCATTATAAATATATTTTTTGATTTTCAAACTTTTCAACACATTTCATAAGTGTATATATTGTATCAATAGAAATTTATTTTTTGATTTTCTTTTTCAAACTTTTCAACACATTTCATATATGTATCTACGGGTAGATTATCATTAGAAATTTATTTTTTGATTTTCTTTTTGAAATTTTTCAACACATTTCATAAATGTATCTAGTTTATCATTAGAAATATATTTTTTTGATTTTCAAACTTTTCAACACATTTCATAAATGTATATAGTTTATCATTAGAAATATATTTTTTGATTTTCGTGTTCAAACTTTTCAACACATTTCATAAATGTATCTAATTTATCATTAGCAAAAATATTTCTTTGATTTTGAAACGTTTCAACACATTTCAGCAATGTATATAGTTTATCATTAGAAATATATTATTTAAATTTTCTTGTTCAAACTTTTCAACATATTTCATAAATGTATCTAGTTTATCACTAGAAATATATTTTTTGATTTTCTTTTCCAAACCTTTCAACACATGTCATAAATGTATATAGTTTATCATTAGAAATATATTTTTTTCATTTTCAAACTTTTCAAAACAATAAATTTCTATTGATAAACTATATACACTTATGATGATAAGTGTATATAGTTTATCAATAGAAAATTATTTTTTGATTTCCTTTTTGAAATTATTCAACACATTTTATAAATGTATCTAGTTTATCATTAGAAATATATTTTTTTTTATTTTCAAACTTTTCAACACATTTCATAAATGTATCTAGTTTATCATTAGAAATATATTTTTTTGATTTTCCAAGTTTTCAACACATCTCGTAAATGTATCTACCGGTAGTTTATCATTAGAAATATATTTTTTTATTTTCATTTTCAATCTTTTCAACACATCTCATAAATGTATCTACCGGTAGATTATCACTATAAATATATCTTTTCATTTTCTTTTTCAAAACATCTCATAAATGTATCTAATTTTTATCATTAGAAATATTTTTTTTGATTTTGAAATTTTTCAACACATTTCATAAATGTATCTACCGGTAGATTATCACTATAAATATATCTTTTCATTTTCTTTTTCAAAACATCTCATAAATTTATCTAGTTTTTATCATTAGAAATATTTTTTTTTGATTTTCAAACTTTTCAACACATCTCATAAATGTATCTACTGGTAGTTTATCATTAGAAATATATTCTTTAATTTTCTTTTTCAATCTTTTCAACACATCTCATAAATGTATCTACCTGTAGATTATCACTAGAAATATATATTTTCATTTTCTTTTTCAAAACATCTCATAAATGTATCTAGTTTTTAGCATTAGAAATATTTTTTTTTGATTTTGAAACTTTTCAACATATTTCATAAATGTATCTAGTTTATCACTAGAAATATATTTTTTAATTTGCTTTTCCAAACTGTTCAACAAATTTCGTAAATGTATCTAGTTTATCATTAGAAATATATTTTTTTTATTTTCAAACTTTTCAACACATTTCATAAATGTATATAGTTTATCATTAGAAATATATTTTTTGATTTTCTTCTTCAAACTTTTCATAAATGTATCTAATTTATCATTAGCAAAAATATTTCTTTGATTTTGAAACTTTTCAACACATTTCAGCAATGTATATACTTTATCATTAGAAATATATTTTTTAAATTTTCTTGTTCAAACTTTTCAACATATTTCATAAATGTATCTAGTTTATCACTAGAAATATATTTTTTGATTTTCTTTTCCAAACTTTTCAACACATGTCATAAATGTATATAGTTTATCATTAGAAATATATTTTTTTCATTTTCAAACTTTTCAACACAATAAATTTCTATTGATAAGTTATATACACCTATGAAGATAAGTGTATATAGTTTATCAATAGAAATGTATTTTTTTGAATTTCTTTTTGAAATTTTTCAACACATTTCATAAATGTATCTAGTTTTTATAATTATAAATATTTTTTTTTGATTTTGAAACTTTTCAATACATTTCATAAATGTATCTAGTTTATCATTATAAATATATTTTTTGATTTTCAAACTTTTCAACACATTTCAAAAGTGTATATATTGTATCAAGAGAAATTTATTTTTTGATTTTCTTTTTCAAACTTTTCAACACATTTCATATAAGTATCTACCGGAAGAATATCATTAGAAATTTATTTTTTGATTTTCTTTTTGAAATTTTTCAACACATTTCATAAATGTATCTAGTTTATCATTAGAAATATATTTTTTTGATTTTCAAACTTTTCAACACATTTCATAAATGTATCTAGTTTATCATTAGAAATATTTTTTTTGATTTTCTTGATTTTCTTGTTCAAACTTTTCAACACATTTCATAAATGTATCTAATTTATCATTAGCAAAAATATTTCTTTGATTTTGAAACTTTTCTACACATTTCAGCAATGTATCTAGTTTATCATTAGAAATATATTTTTTAAATTTTCTTGATCAAACATTTCAACATATTTCATAAATGTATCTAGTTTATCACTAGAAATATATTTTTTGATTTTCTTTTCCAAACTTTTCAACACATGTCATAAATGTATATAGTTTATCATTAGAAATATATTTTTTTCATTTTGAAACTTTTCAACACAATAAATTTCTATTGATAAACTATATACACTTATGAAGATAAGTGTATATAGTTTATCAATAGAAATTTATTTTTTTGAATTTCTTTTTGAAATTTTTCAACACATTTCATAAATGTATCTAGTTTTTATAATTATAAATATTTTTTTTTGATTTTGAAACTTTTCAATACATTTCATAAATGTATCTAGTTTATCATTATAAATATATTTTTTGATTTTCAAACTTTTCAACACATTTCATAAGTGTATATATTGTATCAATAGAAATTTATTTTTTGATTTTCTTTTTCAAACTTTTCAACACATTTCATATATGTATCTACGGGTAGATTATCATTAGAAATTTATTTTTTGATTTTCTTTTTGAAATTTTTCAACACATTTCATAAATGTATCTAGTTTATCATTAGAAATATATTGTTTTGATTTTCAAACTTTTCAACACATTTCATAAATGTATATAGTTTATCATTAGAAATATATTTTTTGATTTTCTTGTTCAAACTTTTCAACACATTTCATAAATGTATCTAATTTATCATTAGCAAAAATATTTCTTTGATTTTGAAACTTTTTAACACATTTCAGCAATGTATATAGTTTATCATTAGAAATATATTATTTAAATTTTCTTGTTCAAACTTTTCAACGTATTTCATAAATGTATCTAGTTTATCACTAGAAATATATTTTTTGATTTTCTTTTCCAAACATTTCAATACATTTCATAAATGTATCTAGTTTATCATTAGAAATATATATTTTTTGATTTTCAAACTTTTCAACACATTTCATAAGTGTATATAGTGTATCAATAGAAATTTATTTTTTGATTTTCTTTTCAAACTTTTCAACACATTTCATAAATGTATCTAGTTTATCATTAGAAATTTATTTTTTGATTTCCTTTTTGAAATTTTTCAACACATTTTATAAATGTATCTAGTTTATCATTAGAAATATATTTTTTTTGATTTTCAAACTTTTCAACACATTTCATAAATGTATCTAGTTTATCATTAGAAATATATTTTTTTGATTTTCAAACTTTTCAACACATCTCGTAAATGTATCTACCGGTAGTTTATCATTAGAAATATATTTTTTTATTTTCATTTTCAATCTTATCAACACATCTCATAAATGTATCTAGCGGTAGATTATCACTATAAATATATCTTTTCATTTTCTTTTTGAAAACATCTCATAAATGTATCTAGTTTTTATCATTAGAAATATTTTTTTTGATTTTGAAATTTTTCAACACATTTCATAAATGTATCTACTGGTAGATTATCACTATAAATATATCTTTTCATTTTCTTTTTCAAAACATCTCATAAATGTATCTAGTTTTTATCATTAGAAATATTGTTTTTTGATTTTCAAACTTTTCAACACATCTCATAAATGTATCTACTGGTAGTTTATCATTAGAAATATATTCTTTAATTTTCTTTTTCAATCTTTTCAACACATCTCATAAATATATCTACCTGTAGATTATCACTAGAAATATATATTTTCATTTTCTTTTTCAAAACATCTCATAAATGTATCTAGTTTTTAGCATTAGAAATATTTTTTTTTGATTTTGAAACTTTTCAACATATTTCATAAATGTATCTAGTTTATCACTAGAAATATATTTTTTAATTTTCTTTTCCAAACTTTTCAACACATTTCATAAATGTATCTAGTTTATCATTAGAAATATATTTTTTGATTTTCTTCTTCAAACTTTTCATAAATGTATCTAATTTATCATTAGCAAAAATATTTCTTTGATTTTGAAACTTTTCAACACATTTCAGCAATGTATATAGTTTATCATTAGAAATATATTTTTTAAATTTTCTTGTTCAAACTTTTCAACATATTTCATAAATGTATCTAGTTTATCACTAGAAATATAATTTTTGATTTTCTTTTCCAAACTTTTCAACACATGTCATAAATGTATATAGTTTATCATTAGAAATATATTTTTTTCATTTTCAAACTTTTCAACACAATAAATTTCTATTGATAAACTATATACACTTATGAAGATAAGTGTATATAGTTTATCAATAGAAATTTATTTTTTTGAATTTCTTTTTGAAATTTTTCAACACATTTCATAAATGTATCTAGTTTTTATAATTATAAATATTTTTTTTTGATTTTGAAACTTTTCAATACATTTCATAAATGTATCTAGTTTATCATTATAAATATATTTTTTGATTTTCAAACTTTTCAACACATTTCATAAGTGTATATATTGTATCAAGAGAAATTTATTTTTTGATTTTCTTTTTCAAACTTTTCAACACATTTCATATATGTATCTACCGGAAGAATATCATTAGAAATTTATTTTTTGATTTTCTTTTTGAAATTTTTCAACACATTTCATAAATGTATCTAGTTTATCATTAGAAATTTATTTTTTGATTTTCTTTTTGAAATTTTTCAACACATTTCATAAATGTATCTAGTTTATCATTAGAAATATATTTTTTTGATTTTCAAACTTTTCAACACATTTCATAAATGTATCTAGTTTATCATTAGAAATATTTTTTTTGATTTTCTTGATTTTCTTGTTCAAACTTTTCAACACATTTCATAAATGTATCTAATTTATCATTAGCAAAAATATTTCTTTGATTTTGAAACTTTTCTACACATTTCAGCAATGTATCTAGTTTATCATTAGAAATATATTTTTTAAATTTTCTTGATCAAACATTTCAACATATTTCATAAATGTATCTAGTTTATCACTAGAAATATATTTTTTGATTTTCTTTTCCAAACTTTTCAACACATGTCATAAATGTATATAGTTTATCATTGGAAATATATTTTTTTCATTTTGAAACTTTTCAACACAATAAATTTCTATTGATAAACTATATACACTTATGAAGATAAGTGTATATAGTTTATCAATAGAAATTTATTTTTTTGAATTTCTTTTTGAAATTTTTCAACACATTTCATAAATGTATCTAGTTTTTATAATTATAAATATTTTTTTTTGATTTTGAAACTTTTCAATACATTTCATAAATGTATCTAGTTTATCATTATAAATATATTTTTTGATTTTCAAACTTTTCAACACATTTCATAAGTGTATATATTGTATCAATAGAAATTTATTTTTTGATTTTCTTTTTCAAACTTTTCAACACATTTCATATATGTATCTACGGGTAGATTATCATTAGAAATTTATTTTTTGATTTTCTTTTTGAAATTTTTCAACACATTTCATAAATGTATCTAGTTTATCATTAGAAATATATTTTTTTGATTTTCAAACTTTTCAACACATTTCATAAATGTATATAGTTTATCATTAGAAATATATTTTTTGATTTTCGTGTTCAAACTTTTCAACACATTTCATAAATGTATCTAATTTATCATTAGCAAAAATATTTCTTTGATTTTGAAACGTTTCAACACATTTCAGCAATGTATATAGTTTATCATTAGAAATATATTATTTAAATTTTCTTGTTCAAACTTTTCAACATATTTCATAAATGTATCTAGTTTATCACTAGAAATATATTTTTTGATTTTCTTTTCCAAACCTTTCAACACATGTCATAAATGTATATAGTTTATCATTAGAAATATATTTTTTTCATTTTCAAACTTTTCAAAACAATAAATTTCTATTGATAAACTATATACACTTATGACGATAAGTGTATATAGTTTATCAATAGAAAAGTATTTTTTTTAATTTTCTTTTTGAAATTTTTCAACACATTTCATAAATGTATCTAGTTTTTATCGTTAGAAATATTTTTTTTTTGATTTTGAAACTTTTCAACATATTTCATAAATGTATATAGTTTATCATTAGAAATATATTTTTTTTATTTTCTTGTTAAAACTTTTCAACACATTTCATAAATGTATCTAGTTTATCACTAGAAATATATTTTTTGATTTTCTTTTCCAAACATTTCAATACATTTCATAAATGTATCTAGTTTATCATTATAAATATATTTTTTGATTTTCAAACTTTTCAACACATTTCATAAGTGTATATAGTGTATCAATAGAAATTTATTTTTTGATTTTCTTTTCAAACTTTTCAACACATTTCATAAATGTATCTAGTTTATCATTAGAAATTTATTTTTTGATTTCCTTTTTGAAATTTTTCAACACATTTTATAAATGTATCTAGTTTATCATTAGAAATATATTTTTTTTTATTTTCAAACTTTTCAACACATTTCATAAATGTATCTAGTTTATCATTAGAAATATATTTTTTTTTGATTTTCCAAGTTTTCAACACATCTCGTAAATGTATCTACCGGTAGTTTATCATTAGAAATATATTTTTTTATTTTCATTTTCAATCTTTTCAACACATCTCATAAATGTATCTACCGGTAGATTATCACTATAAATATATCTTTTCATTTTCTTTTTCAAAACATCTCATAAATGTATCTAGTTTTTATCATTAGAAATATTTTTTTTTGATTTTGAAATTTTTCAACACATTTCATAAATGTATCTACCGGTAGATTATCACTATAAATATATCTTTTCATTTTCTTTTTCAAAACATCTCATAAATGTATCTAGTTTTTATCATTAGAAATATTTTTTTTTGATTTTCAAACTTTTCAACACATCTCATAAATGTATCTACTGGTAGTTTATCATTAGAAATATATTCTTTAATTTTCTTTTTCAATCTTTTCAACACATCTCATAAATGTATCTACCTGTAGATTATCACTAGAAATATATATTTTCATTTTCTTTTTCAAAACATCTCATAAATGTATCTAGTTTTTAGCATTAGAAATATTTTTTTTTGATTTTGAAACTTTTCAACATATTTCATAAATGTATCTAGTTTATCACTAGAAATATATTTTTTAATTTGCTTTTCCAAACTGTTCAACAAATTTCGTAAATGTATCTAGTTTATCATTAGAAATATATTTTTTTTATTTTCAAACTTTTCAACACATTTCATAAATGTATATAGTTTATCATTAGAAATATATTTTTTGATTTTCTTCTTCAAACTTTTCATAAATGTATCTAATTTATCATTAGCAAAAATATTTCTTTGATTTTGAAACTTTTCAACACATTTCAGCAATGTATATAGTTTATCATTAGAAATATATTTTTTAAATTTTCTTGTTCAAACTTTTCAACATATTTCATAAATGTATCTAGTTTATCACTAGAAATATATTTTTTGATTTTCTTTTCCAAACTTTTCAACACATGTCATAAATGTATATAGTTTATCATTAGAAATATATTTTTTTCATTTTCAAACTTTTCAACACAATAAATTTCTATTGATAAACTATATACACCTATGAAGATAAGTGTATATAGTTTATCAATAGAAATTTACTTTTTTGAATTTCTTTTTGAAATTTTTCAACACATTTCATAAATGTATCTAGTTTTTATAATTATAAATATTTTTTTTTGATTTTGAAACTTTTCAATACATTTCATAAATGTATCTAGTTTATCATTATAAATATATTTTTTTGATTTTCAAACTTTTCAACACATTTCAAAAGTGTATATATTGTATCAAGAGAAATTTATTTTTTGATTTTCTTTTTCAAACTTTTCAACACATTTCATATAAGTATCTACCGGAAGAATATCATTAGAAATTTATTTTTTGATTTTCTTTTTGAAATTTTTCAACACATTTCATAAATGTATCTAGTTTATCATTAGAAATATATTTTTTTGATTTTCAAACTTTTCAACACATTTCATAAATGTATCTAGTTTATCATTAGAAATATTTTTTTTGATTTTCTTGATTTTCTTGTTCAAACTTTTCAACACATTTCATAAATGTATCTAATTTATCATTAGCAAAAATATTTCTTTGATTTTGAAACTTTTCTACACATTTCAGCAATGTATCTAGTTTATCATTAGAAATATATTTTTTAAATTTTCTTGATCAAACATTTCAACATATTTCATAAATGTATCTAGTTTATCACTAGAAATATATTTTTTGATTTTCTTTTCCAAACTTTTCAACACATGTCATAAATGTATATAGTTTATCATTGGAAATATATTTTTTTCATTTTGAAACTTTTCAACACAATAAATTTCTATTGATAAACTATATACACTTATGAAGATAAGTGTATATAGTTTATCAATAGAAATTTATTTTTTTGAATTTCTTTTTGAAATTTTTCAACACATTTCATAAATGTATCTAGTTTTTATAATTATAAATATTTTTTTTTGATTTTGAAACTTTTCAATACATTTCATAAATGTATCTAGTTTATCATTATAAATATATTTTTTGATTTTCAAACTTTTCAACACATTTCATAAGTGTATATATTGTATCAATAGAAATTTATTTTTTGATTTTCTTTTTCAAACTTTTCAACACATTTCATATATGTATCTACGGGTAGATTATCATTAGAAATTTATTTTTTGATTTTCTTTTTGAAATTTTTCAACACATTTCATAAATGTATCTAGTTTATCATTAGAAATATATTTTTTTGATTTTCAAACTTTTCAACACATTTCATAAATGTATATAGTTTATCATTAGAAATATATTTTTTGATTTTCGTGTTCAAACTTTTCAACACATTTCATAAATGTATCTAATTTATCATTAGCAAAAATATTTCTTTGATTTTGAAACGTTTCAACACATTTCAGCAATGTATATAGTTTATCATTAGAAATATATTATTTAAATTTTCTTGTTCAAACTTTTCAACATATTTCATAAATGTATCTAGTTTATCACTAGAAATATATTTTTTGATTTTCTTTTCCAAACCTTTCAACACATGTCATAAATGTATATAGTTTATCATTAGAAATATATTTTTTTCATTTTCAAACTTTTCAAAACAATAAATTTCTATTGATAAACTATATACACTTATGACGATAAGTGTATATAGTTTATCAATAGAAAAGTATTTTTTTTAATTTTCTTTTTGAAATTTTTCAACACATTTCATAAATGTATCTAGTTTTTATCATTAGAAATATTTTTTTGTTGATTTTGAAACTTTTCAACATATTTCATAAATGTATATAGTTTATCATTAGAAATATATTTTTTTTATTTTCTTGTTAAAACTTTTCAACACATTTCATAAATGTATCTAGTTTATCACTAGAAATATATTTTTTGATTTTCTTTTCCAAACATTTCAATACATTTCATAAATGTATCTAGTTTATCATTATAAATATATTTTTTGATTTTCAAACTTTTCAACACATTTCATAAGTGTATATAGTGTATCAATAGAAATTTATTTTTTGATTTTCTTTTCAAACTTTTCAACACATTTCATAAATGTATCTAGTTTATCATTAGAAATATATTTTTTTGATTTTCCAAGTTTTCAACACATCTCGTAAATGTATCTACCGGTAGTTTATCATTAGAAATATATTTTTTTATTTTCATTTTCAATCTTTTCAACACATCTCATAAATGTATCTACCGGTAGATTATCACTATAAATATATCTTTTCATTTTCTTTTTCAAAACATCTCATAAATGTATCTAGTTTTTATCATTAGAAATATTTTTTTTTGATTTTGAAATTTTTCAACACATTTCATAAATGTATTACCGGTAGATTATCACTATAAATATATCTTTTCATTTTCTTTTTCAAAACATCTCATAAATGTATCTAGTTTTTATCATTAGAAATATTTTTTTTTGATTTTCAAACTTTTCAACACATCTCATAAATGTATCTACTGGTAGTTTATCATTAGAAATATATTCTTTAATTTTCTTTTTCAATCTTTTCAACACATCTCATAAATGTATCTACCTGTAGATTATCACTAGAAATATATATTTTCATTTTCTTTTTCAAAACATCTCATAAATGTATCTAGTTTTTAGCATTAGAAATATTTTTTTTTGATTTTGAAACTTTTCAACATATTTCATAAATGTATCTAGTTTATCACTAGAAATATATTTTTTAATTTGCTTTTCCAAACTGTTCAACAAATTTCGTAAATGTATCTAGTTTATCATTAGAAATATATTTTTTTTATTTTCAAACTTTTCAACACATTTCATAAATGTATATAGTTTATCATTAGAAATATATTTTTTGATTTTCTTCTTCAAACTTTTCATAAATGTATCTAATTTATCATTAGCAAAAATATTTCTTTGATTTTGAAACTTTTCAACACATTTCAGCAATGTATATAGTTTATCATTAGAAATATATTTTTTAAATTTTCTTGTTCAAACTTTTCAACATATTTCATAAATGTATCTAGTTTATCACTAGAAATATATTTTTTGATTTTCTTTTCCAAACTTTTCAACACATGTCATAAATGTATATAGTTTATCATTAGAAATATATTTTTTTCATTTTCAAACTTTTCAACACAATAAATTTCTATTGATAAACTATATACACCTATGAAGATAAGTGTATATAGTTTATCAATAGAAATTTACTTTTTTGAATTTCTTTTTGAAATTTTTCAACACATTTCATAAATGTATCTAGTTTTTATAATTATAAATATTTTTTTTTGATTTTGAAACTTTTCAATACATTTCATAAATGTATCTAGTTTATCATTATAAATATATTTTTTTGATTTTCAAACTTTTCAACACATTTCAAAAGTGTATATATTGTATCAAGAGAAATTTATTTTTTGATTTTCTTTTTCAAACTTTTCAACACATTTCATATAAGTATCTACCGGAAGAATATCATTAGAAATTTATTTTTTGATTTTCTTTTTGAAATTTTTCAACACATTTCATAAATGTATCTAGTTTATCATTAGAAATATATTTTTTTGATTTTCAAACTTTTCAACACATTTCATAAATGTATCTAGTTTATCATTAGAAATATTTTTTTTGATTTTCTTGATTTTCTTGTTCAAACTTTTCAACACATTTCATAAATGTATCTAATTTATCATTAGCAAAAATATTTCTTTGATTTTGAAACTTTTCTACACATTTCAGCAATGTATCTAGTTTATCATTAGAAATATATTTTTTAAATTTTCTTGATCAAACATTTCAACATATTTCATAAATGTATCTAGTTTATCACTAGAAATATATTTTTTGATTTTCTTTTCCAAACTTTTCAACACATGTCATAAATGTATATAGTTTATCATTAGAAATATATTTTTTTCATTTTGAAACTTTTCAACACAATAAATTTCTATTGATAAACTATATACACTTATGAAGATAAGTGTATATAGTTTATCAATAGAAATTTATTTTTTTGAATTTCTTTTTGAAATTTTTCAACACATTTCATAAATGTATCTAGTTTTTATAATTATAAAAATTTTTTTTTGATTTTGAAACTTTTCAATACATTTCATAAATGTATCTAGTTTATCATTATAAATATATTTTTTGATTTTCAAACTTTTCAACACATTTCATAAGTGTATATATTGTATCAATAGAAATTTATTTTTTGATTTTCTTTTTCAAACTTTTCAACACATTTCATATATGTATCTACGGGTAGATTATCATTAGAAATTTATTTTTTGATTTTCTTTTTGAAATTTTTCAACACATTTCATAAATGTATCTAGTTTATCATTAGAAATATATTTTTTTGATTTTCAAACTTTTCAACACATTTCATAAATGTATATAGTTTATCATTAGAAATATATTTTTTGATTTTCGTGTTCAAACTTTTCAACACATTTCATAAATGTATCTAATTTATCATTAGCAAAAATATTTCTTTGATTTTGAAACGTTTCAACACATTTCAGCAATGTATATAGTTTATCATTAGAAATATATTATTTAAATTTTCTTGTTCAAACTTTTCAACATATTTCATAAATGTATCTAGTTTATCACTAGAAATATATTTTTTGATTTTCTTTTCCAAACCTTTCAACACATGTCATAAATGTATATAGTTTATCATTAGAAATATATTTTTTTCATTTTCAAACTTTTCAAAACAATAAATTTCTATTGATAAACTATATACACTTATGATGATAAGTGTATATAGTTTATCAATAGAAAATTATTTTTTGATTTCCTTTTTGAAATTATTCAACACATTTTATAAATGTATCTAGTTTATCATTAGAAATATATTTTTTTTTATTTTCAAACTTTTCAACACATTTCATAAATGTATCTAGTTTATCATTAGAAATATATTTTTTTGATTTTCCAAGTTTTCAACACATCTCGTAAATGTATCTACCGGTAGTTTATCATTAGAAATATATTTTTTTATTTTCATTTTCAATCTTTTCAACACATCTCATAAATGTATCTACCGGTAGATTATCACTATAAATATATCTTTTCATTTTCTTTTTCAAAACATCTCATAAATGTATCTAATTTTTATCATTAGAAATATTTTTTTTGATTTTGAAATTTTTCAACACATTTCATAAATGTATCTACCGGTAGATTATCACTATAAATATATCTTTTCATTTTCTTTTTCAAAACATCTCATAAATTTATCTAGTTTTTATCATTAGAAATATTTTTTTTTGATTTTCAAACTTTTCAACACATCTCATAAATGTATCTACTGGTAGTTTATCATTAGAAATATATTCTTTAATTTTCTTTTTCAATCTTTTCAACACATCTCATAAATGTATCTACCTGTAGATTATCACTAGAAATATATATTTTCATTTTCTTTTTCAAAACATCTCATAAATGTATCTAGTTTTTAGCATTAGAAATATTTTTTTTTGATTTTGAAACTTTTCAACATATTTCATAAATGTATCTAGTTTATCACTAGAAATATATTTTTTAATTTGCTTTTCCAAACTGTTCAACAAATTTCGTAAATGTATCTAGTTTATCATTAGAAATATATTTTTTTTATTTTCAAACTTTTCAACACATTTCATAAATGTATATAGTTTATCATTAGAAATATATTTTTTGATTTTCTTCTTCAAACTTTTCATAAATGTATCTAATTTATCATTAGCAAAAATATTTCTTTGATTTTGAAACTTTTCAACACATTTCAGCAATGTATATACTTTATCATTAGAAATATATTTTTTAAATTTTCTTGTTCAAACTTTTCAACATATTTCATAAATGTATCTAGTTTATCACTAGAAATATATTTTTTGATTTTCTTTTCCAAACTTTTCAACACATGTCATAAATGTATATAGTTTATCATTAGAAATATATTTTTTTCATTTTCAAACTTTTCAACACAATAAATTTCTATTGATAAGTTATATACACCTATGAAGATAAGTGTATATAGTTTATCAATAGAAATGTATTTTTTTGAATTTCTTTTTGAAATTTTTCAACACATTTCATAAATGTATCTAGTTTTTATAATTATAAATATTTTTTTTTGATTTTGAAACTTTTCAATACATTTCATAAATGTATCTAGTTTATCATTATAAATATATTTTTTGATTTTCAAACTTTTCAACACATTTCAAAAGTGTATATATTGTATCAAGAGAAATTTATTTTTTGATTTTCTTTTTCAAACTTTTCAACACATTTCATATAAGTATCTACCGGAAGAATATCATTAGAAATTTATTTTTTGATTTTCTTTTTGAAATTTTTCAACACATTTCATAAATGTATCTAGTTTATCATTAGAAATATATTTTTTTGATTTTCAAACTTTTCAACACATTTCATAAATGTATCTAGTTTATCATTAGAAATATTTTTTTTGATTTTCTTGATTTTCTTGTTCAAACTTTTCAACACATTTCATAAATGTATCTAATTTATCATTAGCAAAAATATTTCTTTGATTTTGAAACTTTTCTACACATTTCAGCAATGTATCTAGTTTATCATTAGAAATATATTTTTTAAATTTTCTTGATCAAACATTTCAACATATTTCATAAATGTATCTAGTTTATCACTAGAAATATATTTTTTGATTTTCTTTTCCAAACTTTTCAACACATGTCATAAATGTATATAGTTTATCATTAGAAATATATTTTTTTCATTTTGAAACTTTTCAACACAATAAATTTCTATTGATAAACTATATACACTTATGAAGATAAGTGTATATAGTTTATCAATAGAAATTTATTTTTTTGAATTTCTTTTTGAAATTTTTCAACACATTTCATAAATGTATCTAGTTTTTATAATTATAAATATTTTTTTTTGATTTTGAAACTTTTCAATACATTTCATAAATGTATCTAGTTTATCATTATAAATATATTTTTTGATTTTCAAACTTTTCAACACATTTCATAAGTGTATATATTGTATCAATAGAAATTTCTTTTTGATTTTCTTTTTCAAACTTTTCAACACATTTCATATATGTATCTACCGGTAGATTATCATTAGAAATTTATTTTTTGATTTTCTTTTTGAAATTTTTCAACACATTTCATAAATGTATCTAATTTATCATTAGCAAAAATATTTCTTTGATTTTGAAACTTTTCAACACATTTCAGCAATGTATATAGTTTATCATTAGAAATATATTATTTAAATTTTCTTGTTCAAACTTTTCAACATATTTCATAAATGTATCTAGTTTATCACTAGAAATATATTTTTTGATTTTCTTTTCCAAACCTTTCAACACATGTCATAAATGTATATAGTTTATCATTAGAAATATATTTTTTTCATTTTCAAACTTTTCAACACAATAAATTTCTATTGATAAACTATATACACTTATGACGATAAGTGTATATAGTTTATCAATAGAAAATTATTTTTTTTAATTTTCTTTTTGAAATTTTTCAACACATTTCATAAATGTATCTAGTTTTTATCATTAGAAATATTTTTTTTTTCTATTTTGAAACTTTTCAACATATTTCATAAATGTATATAGTTTATCATTAGAAATATATTTTTTTTATTTTCTTGTTCAAACTTTTCAACACATTTCATAAATGTATCTAGTTTATCACTAGAAATATATTTTTTGATTTTCAAACTTTTCAACACATTTCATAAGTGTATATAGTGTATCAATAGAAATTTATTTTTTGATTTTCTTTTCAAACTTTTCAACACATTTCATAAATGTATCTAGTTTATCATTAGAAATTTATTTTTTGATTTCCTTTTTGAAATTATTCAACACATTTTATAAATGTATCTAGTTTATCATTAGAAATATATTTTTTTTTATTTTCAAACTTTTCAACACATTTCATAAATGTATCTAGTTTATCATTAGAAATATATTTTTTTGATTTTCCAAGTTTTCAACACATCTCGTAAATGTATCTACCGGTAGTTTATCATTAGAAATATATTTTTTTATTTTCATTTTCAATCTTTTCAACACATCTCATAAATGTATCTACCGGTAGATTATCACTATAAATATATCTTTTCATTTTCTTTTTCAAAACATCTCATAAATGTATCTAATTTTTATCATTAGAAATATTTTTTTTGATTTTGAAATTTTTCAACACATTTCATAAATGTATCTACCGGTAGATTATCACTATAAATATATCTTTTCATTTTCTTTTTCAAAACATCTCATAAATTTATCTAGTTTTTATCATTAGAAATATTTTTTTTTGATTTTCAAACTTTTCAACACATCTCATAAATGTATCTACTGGTAGTTTATCATTAGAAATATATTCTTTAATTTTCTTTTTCAATCTTTTCAACACATCTCATAAATGTATCTACCTGTAGATTATCACTAGAAATATATATTTTCATTTTCTTTTTCAAAACATCTCATAAATGTATCTAGTTTTTAGCATTAGAAATATTTTTTTTTGATTTTGAAACTTTTCAACATATTTCATAAATGTATCTAGTTTATCACTAGAAATATATTTTTTAATTTGCTTTTCCAAACTGTTCAACAAATTTCGTAAATGTATCTAGTTTATCATTAGAAATATATTTTTTTTATTTTCAAACTTTTCAACACATTTCATAAATGTATATAGTTTATCATTAGAAATATATTTTTTGATTTTCTTCTTCAAACTTTTCATAAATGTATCTAATTTATCATTAGCAAAAATATTTCTTTGATTTTGAAACTTTTCAACACATTTCAGCAATGTATATACTTTATCATTAGAAATATATTTTTTAAATTTTCTTGTTCAAACTTTTCAACATATTTCATAAATGTATCTAGTTTATCACTAGAAATATATTTTTTGATTTTCTTTTCCAAACTTTTCAACACATGTCATAAATGTATATAGTTTATCATTAGAAATATATTTTTTTCATTTTCAAACTTTTCAACACAATAAATTTCTATTGATAAACTATATACACCTATGAAGATAAGTGTATATAGTTTATCAATAGAAATGTATTTTTTTGAATTTCTTTTTGAAATTTTTCAACACATTTCATAAATGTATCTAGTTTTTATAATTATAAATATTTTTTTTTTATTTTGAAACTTTTCAATACATTTCATAAATGTATCTAGTTTATCATTATAAATATATTTTTTGATTTTCAAACTTTTCAACACATTTCAAAAGTGTATATATTGTATCAAGAGAAATTTATTTTTTGATTTTCTTTTTCAAACTTTTCAACACATTTCATATAAGTATCTACCGGAAGAATATCATTAGAAATTTATTTTTTGATTTTCTTTTTGAAATTTTTCAACACATTTCATAAATGTATCTAGTTTATCATTAGAAATATATTTTTTTGATTTTCAAACTTTTCAACACATTTCATAAATGTATCTAGTTTATCATTAGAAATATTTTTTTTGATTTTCTTGATTTTCTTGTTCAAACTTTTCAACACATTTCATAAATGTATCTAATTTATCATTAGCAAAAATATTTCTTTGATTTTGAAACTTTTCTACACATTTCAGCAATGTATCTAGTTTATCATTAGAAATATATTTTTTAAATTTTCTTGATCAAACATTTCAACATATTTCATAAATGTATCTAGTTTATCACTAGAAATATATTTTTTGATTTTCTTTTCCAAACTTTTCAACACATGTCATAAATGTATATAGTTTATCATTAGAAATATATTTTTTTCATTTTGAAACTTTTCAACACAATAAATTTCTATTGATAAACTATATACACTTATGAAGATAAGTGTATATAGTTTATCAATAGAAATTTATTTTTTTGAATTTCTTTTTGAAATTTTTCAACACATTTCATAAATGTATCTAGTTTTTATAATTATAAATATTTTTTTTTGATTTTGAAACTTTTCAATACATTTCATAAATGTATCTAGTTTATCATTATAAATATATTTTTTGATTTTCAAACTTTTCAACACATTTCATAAGTGTATATATTGTATCAATAGAAATTTCTTTTTGATTTTCTTTTTCAAACTTTTCAACACATTTCATATATGTATCTACCGGTAGATTATCATTAGAAATTTATTTTTTGATTTTCTTTTTGAAATTTTTCAACACATTTCATAAATGTATCTAATTTATCATTAGCAAAAATATTTCTTTGATTTTGAAACTTTTCAACACATTTCAGCAATGTATATAGTTTATCATTAGAAATATATTATTTAAATTTTCTTGTTCAAACTTTTCAACATATTTCATAAATGTATCTAGTTTATCACTAGAAATATATTTTTTGATTTTCTTTTCCAAACCTTTCAACACATGTCATAAATGTATATAGTTTATCATTAGAAATATATTTTTTTCATTTTCAAACTTTTCAACACAATAAATTTCTATTGATA
Organism: Meghimatium bilineatum; assembly: GCA_034231615.1. Classification (NCBI taxonomy): domain Eukaryota; kingdom Metazoa; phylum Mollusca; class Gastropoda; order Stylommatophora; family Philomycidae; genus Meghimatium; species Meghimatium bilineatum. Next base: position 32,809,742 of record CM067300.1, on the reverse strand, counting down.
AACTATATACACTTATGACGATAAGTGTATATAGTTTATCAATAGAAAATTATTTTTTTTAATTTTCTTTTTGAAATTTTTCAACACATTTCATAAATGTATCTAGTTTTTATCATTAGAAATATTTTTTTTTTCTATTTTGAAACTTTTCAACATATTTCATAAATGTATATAGTTTATCATTAGAAATATATTTTTTTTATTTTCTTGTTCAAACTTTTCAACACATTTCATAAATGTATCTAGTTTATCACTAGAAATATATTTTTTGATTTTCTTTTCCAAACTTTTCAATACATTTCATAAATGTATCTAGTTTATCATTATAAATATATTTTTTGATTTTCAAACTTTTCAACACAATTCATAAGTGTATATAGTGTATCAATAGAAATTAATTTTTTGATTTTCTTTTTCAAACTTTTCAACACATTTCATAAGTGTATCTAGTTTATCATTAGAAATTTATTTTTTTGATTTTCAAACTTTTCAACACATCTCGTAAATGTATCTACCGGTAGTTTATCATTAGAAATATATTCTTTAATTTTCTTTTTCAATCTTTTCAACACATCTCATAAATGTATCTACCGGTAGATTATCACTATAAATATATCTTTTCATTTTCTTTTTCAAATCATCTCATAAATGTATCTGGTTTTTATCATTAGAAATATTTTTTTTGATTTTGAAATTTTTCAACACATTTCATAAATGTATCTAGTTTATCATTAGAAATATATTTTTTTGATTTTCAAACTTTTCAACACATTTCATAAATGTATATAGTTTATCATTAGAAATATATTTTTTGATTTTCTTGTTCAAACTTTTCAACACATTTTATAAATGTATCTAATTTATCATTAGCAAAAATATTTCTTTGATTTTGAAACTTTTCAACACATTTCAGCAATGTATATAGTTTATCATTAGAAATATATTATTTAAATTTTCTTGTTCAAACTTTTCAACATATTTCATAAATGTATCTAGTTTATCACTAGAAATATATTTTTTGATTTTCTTTTCCAAACCTTTCAACACATGTCATAAATGTATATAGTTTATCATTAGAAATATATTTTTTTCATTTTCAAACTTTTCAACACAATAAATTTCTATTGATAAACTATATACACTTATGACGATAAGTGTATATAGTTTATCGTAAGAAAATTATTTTTTTTAATTTTCTTTTTGAAATTTTTCAACACATTTCATAAATATATCTAGTTTTTATCATTAGAAATATTTTTTTTTTGATTTTGAAACTTTTCAACACATTTCATAAATGTATCTAGTTTATCACTAGAAATATATTTTTTGATTTTCTTTTCCAAACATTTCAATACATTTCATAAATGTATCTAGTTTATCATTATAAATATATTTTTTGATTTTCAAACTTTTCAACACATTTCATAAGTGTATATAGTGTATCAATAGAAATTTATTTTTTGATTTACTTTTTGAAATTTTTCAACACATTTTATAAATGTATCTAGTTTATCATTAGAAATATATTTTTTTTTTATTTTCAAACTTTTCAACACATTTCATAAATGTATCTAGTTTATCATTAGAAATATATTTTTTTGATTTTCAAACTTTTCAACACATCTCGTAAATGTATCTACCGGTAGTTTATCATTAGAAATATATTTTTTTATTTTCTTTTTCAATCTTTTCAACACATCTCATAAATGTATCTACCGGTAGATTATCACTAGAAATATATATTTTCATTTTCTTTTTCAAAACATCTCATAAATGTATCTAGTTTTTATCATTAGAAATAATTTTTTTTCATTTTGAAACTTTTCAACATATTTCATAAATGTATCTAGTTTATCACTAGAAATATATTTTTTAATTTTCTTTTCCAAACTTTTCAACACATTTCATAAATGTATCTAGTTTATCATTAGAAATATATTTTTTTTATTTTCAAACTTTTCAACACATTTCATAAATGTATATAGTTTATCATTAGAAATATATTTTTTGATTTTCTTGTTCAAACTTTTCAACACATTTCATAAATGTATCTAATTTATCATTAGCAAAAATATTTCTTTGATTTTGAAACTTTTCAACACATTTCAGCAATGTATATAGTTTATCATTAGAAATATATTATTTAAATTTTCTTTTCCAAACTTTTCAACACATTTCATAAATGTATCTAGTTTATCATTAGAAATATATGTTTTCTTTTTCAAATTTTCAACACATCTCATAAGTGTATCTACCGGTAGTTTCTCATTAGAAATATATCTTTTCATTTTCGTTTTCAAACCTTTCAACACATTTCATAAATATATCTAGTTTATCATTAGAAATATATGTTTTTTTTTTCCAAACTTTTCAACACATTTCATAAGTGTATATATTTATCAATAGAAATTAATTTTTTGATTTTCTTTTTTAAACTTTTCAACAAATTTCATAAATGTATATAGTTTATCACTAGAAATATATTTTTTGATTTTCTTTTCCAAACTTTTCAACACATTTCATAAATGTATATAGTTTATCATTAGAAATTTTTTTTTTTAATTTTCTTGTTCAAACTTTTCAACACATTTCATAAATGTATCTAATTTATCATTAGCAAAAATATTTCTTTGATTTTGAAACTTTTCAACACATTTCAGCAATGTATCTAGTTTATCATTAGAAATATATTTTTTTATTTTCTTGTTCAAACTTTTCAACATATTTCATATATGTATCTAGTTTATCACTAGAAATATATTTTTGATTTTCTTTTCCAAATCTTCAACACATTTCATAAATGTATCTAGTTTATCATTAGAAATATATTTTATTGATTTTCAATCTTTTCAACACATTTCATAAATGTATAAATGTTTATCATGTGTAAATATTTATGTGAAATATTTCATAAATGTAGTTTATCACTAGAAATATATTTTTTGATTTTCTTACTTTTCAACACATTTCATAAGTGTATATAGTGTATCAATAGAAATTTATTTTTTGATTTTCTTTTTCAAACTTTTCAACACATTTCATAAGTGTATATAGTGTATTAATAGAAATTTTTTTTTTGATTTTCTTTTTCAAACTTTTCAACACATTTCATAAATGTATCTAGTTTAACATTAGAAATAAATTTTTTGATTTTATTTTTCAAACCTTTTAACATATTTCATAAATGTATCTAGTTTATCACTAGAAATATATTTTTTGATTTTCTTTTCCAAACTTTTCAACACATTTCATAAATGTATCTAGTTTATCATTAGAAAAATATTTTTGTTATTGTCAAACTTTTCAAAACATTTCATAAGTGTATATATTTATCAATAGAAATTAATTTTTTGATTTTCTTTTTGAAACTTTTCAACACATTTCATAAATGTATATAGTTTATCACTAGAAATATAATTTTGCGATTTTCAAACTTTTCAAAATATATTCATAAGTGTATATAGTTTATCAATAAAAATTAATTTTGTGATTTTCTTTTTGAAATTTTTCAACACATTTCATAAATGTATCTAGTTTATCATTAGAAATATATTTTATTGATTTTCAAACTTTTCAACACATCTCATAAATGTATCTACCGGTAGTTTATCATTAGAAATATATTTTTTAATTTTCTTTTTCAATCTTTTCAACACATCTCATAAATGTATATACCGGTAGATTATCACTAGAAATATATTTTTTGATTTTCTTTTCCAAACTTTTCAACACATTTCATAAATGTATCTAGTTTATCATTAGAAATATATGTTTTTGATTTTCAAACTTTTCAACACATTTCATAAGTGTATATAGTTTATCATTAGAAATATATTTTTTTATTTTCTTTTTCAAATTTTCAACACATCTCATAAATGTATCTACCGGTAGTTTCTCATTAGAAATATATCTTTTCATTTTCGTTTTCAAACCTTTCAACACATTTCATAAATGTATCTAGTTTATCATTAGAAATATATGTTTTTTATTTCCAAACTTTTCAACACATTTCATAAGTGTATATATTTATCAATAGAAATTAATTTTTTGATTTTCTTTTTGAAATTTTTCAACACATTTCATAAATGTATATAGTTTATCATTAGAAATATATTTTTTTGACTTTCAAACTTTTCAACACATCTCATAAATGTATCTACCGGTAGTTTATCATAAGAAATATATTTTTTTATTTTCTTTTTCAATCTTTTCAACACATCTCATAAATGTATATACCGGTAGATTATCACTATAAATATATCTTTTCATTTTCTTTTTCAAACTTTTCAACACATCTCATAAATGTATCTAGTTTTTATCATTAGAAATATTTTTTTTTGATTTTGAAACTTTTCAACATATTTCATAAATGTATATAGTTTATCACGAGAAATATATTTTTTTATTTTCTTTTCAATCTTTTCAACACATCTCATAAATGTATATACCGGTAGATTATCACTATAAATATGTCTTTTCTTTTTCAAACTTTACAACACATCTCATAAATGTATCTAGTTTTTATCATTAGAAATATTTTTTTTTATTTTGAAACTTTTCAACATATTTCATAAATGTATATAGTTTATCACTAGAAATATATTTTTTGATTTTCTTTTCCAAACTTTTCAACACATTTCATAAATGTATATAGTTTATCATTAGAAATATATTTTTTTATTTTCTTTTTCAAACTTTTCAACATATTTCATATATGTATCTAGTTTATCACTAGAAATATATATTTGATTTTCTTTTCCAAATTTTCAACACATTTCATAAATGTATCTAGTTTATCACTAGAAATATATTTTTGTGATTTTCAAACTTTTCAAAATATTTCATAAGTGTATATAGTTTATCAATAAAAATTAATTTTGTGATTTTCTTTTTGAAATTTTTCAACACATTTCATAAATGTATCTAGTTTATCATTAGAAATATATTTTATTGATTTTCAAACTTTCCAACACATTTCATAAATGTATATAGTTTATCATGTGTAAATATTTATGTGAAATATTTCATAAATGTAGTTTATCACTAGAAATATATTTTTTGATTTTCTTTTCCAAACTTTTCAATACATTTCATAAATGTATTTAGTTTATCATTATAAATATATTTTTTGATTTTATTTTTCAAACCTTTTAACATATTTCATAAATGTATCTAGTTTATCACTAGAAATATATTTTTTGATTTTCTTTTCCAAACTTTTCAACACATTTCATAAATGTATCTAGTTTATCATTAGAAAAATATTTTTGTTATTGTCAAACTTTTCAAAACATTTCATAAGTGTATATATTTATCAATAGAAATTAATTTTTTGATTTTCTTTTTGAAACTTTTCAACACATTTCATAAATGTATATAGTTTATCACTAGAAATATAATTTTGCGATTTTCAAACTTTTCAAAATATATTCATAAGTGTATATAGTTTATCAATAAAAATTAATTTTGTGATTTTCTTTTTGAAATTTTTCAACACATTTCATAAATGTATCTAGTTTATCATTAGAAATATATTTTATTGATTTTCAAACTTTTCAACACATCTCATAAATGTACTTAACGGTAGTTTATCATTAGAAATATATTTTTTTATTTTCTTTTTCAATCTTTTCAACACATCTCATAAATGTATATACCGGTAGATTATCACTAGAAATATATTTTTTTATTTTCTTTTCCAAACTTTTCAACATATGTCATAAATGTATATAGTTTATCACGAGAAATATATTTTTTTATTTTCTTTTCAATCTTTTCAACACATCTCATAAATGTATATACCGGTAGATTATCACTATAAATATGTCTTTTCATTTTCAAACTTTACAACACATCTCATAAATGTATATAGTTTATCATGTGTAAATATTTATGTGAAATATTTCATAAATGTAGTTTATCACTAGAAATATATTTTTTGATTTTCTTTTCCAAACCTTTCAATACATTTCATAAATGTATTTAGTTTATCATTATAAATATATTTTTTGATTTTATTTTTCAAACCTTTTAACATATTTCATAAATGTATCTAGTTTATCACTAGAAATATATTTTTTGATTTTCTTTTCCAAACTTTTCAACACATTTCATAAATGTATCTAGTTTATTATTAGAAAAATATTTTTGTTATTGTCAAACTTTTCAAAACATTTCATAAGTGTATATATTTATCAATAGAAATTAATTTTTTGATTTTCTTTTTGAAACTTTTCAACACATTTCATAAATGTATATAGTTTATCACTAGAAATATAATTTTGCGATTTTCAAACTTTTCAAAATATATTCATAAGTGTATATAGTTTATCAATAAAAATTAATTTTGTGATTTTCTTGTTGAAATTTTTCAACACATTTCATAAATGTATCTAGTTTATCATTAGAAATATATTTTATTGATTTTCAAACTTTTCAACACATCTCATAAATGTACTTAACGGTAGTTTATCATTAGAAATATATTTTTTTATTTTCTTTTTCAATCTTTTCAACACATCTCATAAATGTATATACCGGTAGATTATCACTAGAAATATATTTTTTTATTTTCTTTTCCAAACTTTTCAACACATTTCATAAATGTATCTAGTTTATCATTAGAAATATATGTTTTTGATTTTCAAACTTTTCAACACATTTCATAAGTGTATATAGTTTATCATTAGAAATATATTTTTTTATTTTCTTTTTCAAATTTTCAACACATCTCATAAATGTATCTACCGGTAGTTTCTCATTAGAAATATATCTTTTCATTTTCGTTTTCAAACCTTTCAACACATTTCATAAATGTATCTAGTTTATCATTAGAAATATATGTTTTTTATTTCCAAACTTTTCAACACATTTCATAAGTGTATATATTTATCAATAGAAATTAATTTTTTGATTTTCTTTTTGAAACTTTTCAACACATTTCATAAATGTATATAGTTTATCATTAGAAATATATTTTTTTGATTTTCAAACTTTTAACCACATCTCATAAATGTATCTACCGGTAGTTTACCATAAGAAATATATTTTTTTATTTTCTTTTTCAATCTTTTCAACACATCTCATAAATGTATATACCGGTAGATTATCACTATAAATATATCTTTTCATTTTCTTTTTCAAACTTTTCAACACATCTCATAAATGTATCTAGTTTTAATCATTAGAAATATTTTTTTTTGATTTTGAAACTTTTCAACATATGTCATAAATGTATATAGTTTATCACGAGAAATATATTTTTTTATTTTCTTTTCAATCTTTTCAACACATCTCATAAATGTATATACCGGTAGATTATCACTATAAATATGTCTTTTCTTTTTCAAACTTTACAACACATCTCATAAATGTATCTAGTTTTTATCATTAGAAATATTTTTTTTTATTTTGAAACTTTTCAACATATTTCATAAATGTATATAGTTTATCACTAGAAATATATTTTTTGATTTTCTTGTTCAAACTTTTCAACATATTTCATACATGTATCTAGTTTATCACGAGAAATATATTTTTGATTTTCTTTTCCACATTTTCAACACATTTCATAAATGTATCTAGTTTATCACTAGAAATATATTTTTGTGATTTTCAAACTTTTCAAAATATTTCATAAGTGTATATAGTTTATCAATAAAAATTAATTTTGTGATTTTCTTTTTGAAATTTTTCAACACATTTCATAAATGTATCTAGTTTATCATTAGAAATATATTTTATTGATTTTCAAACTTTTCAACACATCTCATAAATGTATCTACTGGTAGTTTATCATTAGAAATATATTTTTTTATTTTCTTCTTCAATCTTTTCAACACATCTCATAAATGTATATACCGGTAGATTATCACTAGAAATATATTTTTTTATTTTCTTTTCCAAACTTTTCAACACATTTCATAAATGTATCTAGTTTATCATTAGAAATATATGTTTTTGATTTTCAAACTTTTCAACACATTTCATAAGTGTATATAGTTTATCATTAGAAATATATTTTTTTATTTTCTTTTTCAAATTTTCAACACATATCATAAATGTATCTACCGGTAGTTTCTCATTAGAAATATATCTTTTCATTTTCGTTTTCAAACCTTTCAACACATTTCATAAATGTATCTAGTTTATCATTAGAAATATATGTTTTTTATTTCCAAACTTTTCAACACATTTCATAAGTGTATATATTTATCAATAGAAATTAATTTTTTGATTTTCTTTTTGAAACTTTTCAACACATTTCATAAATGTATATAGTTTATCATTAGAAATATATTTTTTTGATTTTCAAACTTTTAACCACATCTCATAAATGTATCTACCGGTAGTTTATCATAAGAAATATATTTTTTTATTTTCTTTTTCAAACCTTTCAACACATTTCATAAATGTATCTAGTTTATCATTAGAAATATATGTTTTTTATTTCCAAACTTTTCAACACATTTCATAAGTGTATATATTTATCAATAGAAATTAATTTTTTGATTTTCTTTTTGAAACTTTTCAACACATTTCATAAATGTATATAGTTTATCATTAGAAATATATTTTTTTGATTTTCAAACTTTTAACCACATCTCATAAATGTATCTACCGGTAGTTTATCATAAGAAATATATTTCTTTATTTTCTTTTTCAATCTTTTCAACACATCTCATAAATGTATATACCGGTAGATTATCACTATAAATATATCTTTTCATTTTCTTTTTCAAACTTTTCAACACATCTCATAAATGTATCTAGTTTTTATCATTAGAAATATTTTTTTTTGATTTTGAAACTTTTCAACATATGTCATAAATGTATATAGTTTATCACGAGAAATATATTTTTTTATTTTCTTTTCAATCTTTTCAACACATCTCATAAATGTATCTACCGGTAGATTATCACTAGAAGTATATCTTTTTTTTCTTTTTCAAACTTTTCAACACATCTCATAAATGTATCTAGTTTTTAACATTAGAAATATTTTTTTTTGGATTTTGAAACTTTTCAATATATTTCATAAATGTATCTAGTTTATAACTAGAAATATATTTTTTTAATTTTGAAACTTTTCAACACATTTCATAAATGTATATAGTTTATCATTAGAAATATATTTTTATGATTTTCAAACTTTTCAACACATTTCATAAATGTATCTAGTTTATCACTAGAAATGTATTTTTTATTTTTCAAACTTTTCAACACATCTCATAAATGTACCTACAGGTAGTTTATCACAAGAAATATATTTTTTGATTTTCATTTTTCAAACCTTTCAACACATTTCATAAATGTATAAAGTTTATCATTAGAAATATATATATTTTATTTTCTTGTTCAATCTTTAAACATATTTCTTAAATGTATCTAGTTTATCACTAGAAATATATTTTTTGATTTTCTTTTCGAAACTTTTCAACACATTTCATAAATGTATCTAGTTTATCATTAGAAATATATTTTTTTCATTTTCACACTTTTCAACAAATTTCATAAGTGTATCTACCGGTAGATTATCACTAGAAATATATTTTTTTTTCTTTTTCAAACTTTTCAACACATTTCATAAATGTATATAGTTTATCACTAGAAATATAATTTTGCGATTTTCAAACTTTTCAAAATATATTCATAAGTGTATATAGATATCAATAAAAATTAATTCTGTGATTTTCTTTTTGAAATTTTTCAACACATTTCATAAATGTATCTAGTTTATCATTAGAAATATATTTTATTGATTTTCAAACTTTTCAACACATCTCATAAATGTACTTAACGGTAGTTTATCATTAGAAATATATTTTTTTATTTTCTTTTTCAATCTTTTCAACACATCTCATAAATGTATATACCGGTAGATTATCACTAGAAATATATTTTTTTATTTTCTTTTCCAAACTTTTCAACACATTTCATAAATGTATCTAGTTTATCATTAGAAATATATGTTTTTGATTTTCAAACTTTTCAACACATTTCATAAGTGTATATAGTTTATCATTAGAAATATATTTTTTTATTTTCTTTTTCAAATTTTCAACACATCTCAAAAATGTATCTACCGGTAGTTTCTCATTAGAAATATATCTTTTCATTTTCGTTTTCAAACCTTTCAACACATTTCATAAATGTATCTAGTTTATCATTAGAAATATATGTTTTTTATTTCCAAACTTTTCAACACATTTCATAAGTGTATATATTTATCAATAGAAATTAATTTTTTGATTTTCTTTTTGAAACTTTTCAACACATTTCATAAATGTATATAGTTTATCATTAGAAATATATTTTTTTGATTTTCAAACTTTTAACCACATCTCATAAATGTATCTACCGGTAGTTTATCATAAGAAATATATTTCTTTATTTTCTTTTTCAATCTTTTCAACACATCTCATAAATGTATATACCGGTAGATTATCACTATAAATATATCTTTTCATTTTCTTTTTCAAACTTTTCAACACATCTCATAAATGTATCTAGTTTTTATCATTAGAAATATTTTTTTTTGATTTTGAAACTTTTCAACATATGTCATAAATGTATATAGTTTATCACGAGAAATATATTTTTTTATTTTCTTTTCAATCTTTTCAACACATCTCATAAATGTATCTACCGGTAGATTATCACTAGAAGTATATCTTTTTTTTCTTTTTCAAACTTTTCAACACATCTCATAAATGTATCTAGTTTTTAACATTAGAAATATTTTTTTTTGGATTTTGAAACTTTTCAATATATTTCATAAATGTATCTAGTTTATAACTAGAAATATATTTTTTTAATTTTGAAACTTTTCAACACATTTCATAAATGTATATAGTTTATCATTAGAAATATATTTTTATGATTTTCAAACTTTTCAACACATTTCATAAATGTATCTAGTTTATCACTAGAAATGTATTTTTTATTTTTCAAACTTTTCAACACATCTCATAAATGTACCTACAGGTAGTTTATCACAAGAAATATATTTTTTGATTTTCATTTTTCAAACCTTTCAACACATTTCATAAATGTATAAAGTTTATCATTAGAAATATATATATTTTATTTTCTTGTTCAATCTTTAAACATATTTCTTAAATGTATCTAGTTTATCACTAGAAATATATTTTTTGATTTTCTTTTCGAAACTTTTCAACACATTTCATAAATGTATCTAGTTTATCATTAGAAATATATTTTTTTCATTTTCACACTTTTCAACAAATTTCATAAGTGTATCTACCGGTAGATTATCACTAGAAATATATTTTTTTTTCTTTTTCAAACTTTTCAACACATTTCATAAATGTATCTATTTTATCATTAGAAATATTTTTTTTTAATTTTCATATTCAAACTTTTCAACACATTTCATAAATGAATATAGTTTATCATTAGAAATATATTTTTTTTATTTTCTTGTTCAAACTTTTCAACATATTTCATAAATGTATATAGTTTATCACTAGAAATATATTTTTTGATTTTCTTTTCCAAACTTTTCAATACATTTCATAAATATATCTAGTTTATCATTATAAATATATTTTTTGATTTTCAAAACTTTTAAACACATTTCATAAGTGTATATAGTGTATCAATAGAAATTTATTTTTTTATTTTCTTTTTTTCAAACTTTTCAACACATCTCATAAATGTATCTAGTTTTTATCATTAGAAATATTTTTTTTGGACTTTGAAACTTTTCAATATATTTCATAAATGTATCTACCGGTAGAGCATCACTAGATATATATTTTTGGATTTTCTATTTCAAACTTTTCAACACATCTCATAAATGTATCTATCAGTAGATTATCACTAGAAATATATCTTTTCATTTTCTTTTTCAAACTTTTCAACACATTTCATAAATGTATATAATTTATCATTAGAAATATATTTTTTTTATTTTCAAACTTTTCAACACATTTCATAAATGTATCTACCAGCAGAGTATCACTAGAAATATATTTTTTGATTTTCTTTTTGAAACTTTTCAACACATCTCATAAATGTATCTACCAGTAGATTATCACTAAAAATATATGTGTTCATTTTCTTTTCCAAACTTTTCAACACATCTCATAAATGTATCTAGTTTTTATCATTAGAAATATTTTTTTTTAATTTTGAAACTTTTCAACATATTTCATAAATGTATATAGTTTATCACTAGAAATATATTTTTTGATTTTCTTTTCCAAACTTTTCAACCCATTTCATAAATGTATATAGTTTATCATTAGAAATTTTAATTTTTAATTTTCTTGTTCAAACTTTTCAACACATTTCAGCAATGTATCTAGTTTATCATTAGAAATATATTTTTTTATTTTCTTTTTCAAACTTTTCAACTCATCTCATAAATGTATATAGTTTATCACTAGAAATATATTTATTTTATTTTCTTGTTCAAACTTTTCAACATATTTCATATATGTATCTAGTTTATAACTAGAAATTTATTTTTTTATTTTCTTTTCCAAATTTTCAACACATTTCATAAATGTATCTAGTTTATCATTAGAAATATATTTTTGTGATTTGCAAACTTTTAAAAACATTTCATAAGTGTATATAGTTTATCAATAAAAATTAATTTTATGATTTTCTTTTTGAAATTTTTCAACACATTTCATAAATGTATCTAGTTTCTATCATTAGAAATATATTTTTTTGATTTTGAAACTTTTCAACACATTTCATAAATGTATATAGTTTATCATTAGAAATATATTTTTTTGATTTTCAAACTTTTCAACACATTTCATAAATGTATATAATTTATCATTAGAAATATTTTTTTTTAAATTTTCATGTTCAAACTTTTCAACACATTTCATAAATGTTTTGAATGTCATAAATGTTCATAAATGTCACCAGCAGAGTATCACTAGAAATATATTTTTTGATTTTCTTTTTCAAACTTTTCAACACATCTCATAAATGTATCTACCGGTAGATTATCACTAGAAATAAATATTTTAATTTTCTTTTTCAAACTTTTCAACACATTTCATAAATGTATATAGTTTATCATTAGAAATATTTTTTTTTATTTTTCATGTTCAAACTATTCAACACATTTCATAAATATATCTAGTTTATCATTAGAAATAAATTTTTTTGATTTTCAAACTTTTCAACACATCTCATAAATGTATCTACAGGTAGTTTATCATTAGAAATATATTTTTTTATTTTCGTTTCCAAACTTTTCAATACATTTCCTAAATGTATCTAGTTTATCATTATAAATATATTTTTTGATTTTCAAACTTTTCAACACATTTCCTAAGTGTATATAGTGTATCAAAATAAATTAATTTTTTTATTTTCTTTTTTTCAAACTTTTCAACAGGTTTTCATAAATGTATCTAGTTTTTATCATTAGAAATATTTTTTTTGGACTTTGAAACTTTTCAATATATTTCATAAATGTATCTAGTTTATAACTAGAAATATATTTTTTAAATTTTCTTTTCCAAACTTTTCAACACATTTCATAAATGTATCTAGTTTTTATCATTAGAAATATATTTTTTTGATTTTGAAACTTTTCAACACATTTCATAAATGTATCTAGTTTATCATTAGAAATATATTTTTTTGACTTTCAAACTTTTCAACACATCTCATAAATGTATCTACCGGTAGTTTATCATTAGAAATATATTTTTTCATTTTCCTTTTCAATCTTTTCAACACATTTCATAAATGTATCTAGTTTATCATTAGAAATATATTTTTTGATTTTCAAACTTTTCAACACATTTCCTAAGTGTATATAGTGTATCAAAATAAATTAATTTTTTTATTTTCTTTTTTTCAAACTTTTCAACAGCTTTTCATAAATGTATCTAGTTTTTATCATTAGAAATATTTTTTTTGGACTTTGAAACTTTTCAATATATTTCATAAATGTATCTAGTTTATCATTAGAAATATATTTTTTTGACTTTCAAACTTTTCAACACATTTCAAAAGTGTATATATTGTATCAAGAGAAATTTATTTTTTGATTTTCTTTTTCAAACTTTTCAACACATTTCATATAAGTATCTACCGGAAGAATATCATTAGAAATATTTGTTTTTTATTTTCAAACTTTTCAACACATTTCATAAGCGTATATATTTATCAATAGAAATTAATTTTTTGATTTTCTTTTTAAATCTTTTCAACACATTTCATAAATGTATATAGTTTATCATTAGAAATATATTTTTTCATTTTCTTTTTCAATCTTTTCAACATATCTCATAAATGTATCTACCGGTAGATTATCACTAGAAATATATCTTTTCATTTTCTTTTTCAAACTTTTCAACACATTTCATAAATGTATATGGTTTATCATTAGAAATAGTTTTTTTTATTTTCTTTTTGAAATTTTTCAACACATTTAAAAAATGTATCTAGTTTTTATCATTAGAAATATATTTTTTTGATAAACTTTTCAACACATTTCATAAATGTATATAGTTTATCATTAGAAATATATTTTTTTTATTTTCAAACTTTTCAACACATTTCATAAATGTATCTACCGGTAGTTTATCATTAGAAATATATCTTTTCATTTTCTTTTTCAAACTTTTCAACACATTTCATAAATGTATCTACCGGTAGATTATCACTAGAAATAAATATTTTAATTTTCTTTTTCAAACTTTTCAACACATTTCATAAATGTATATAGTTTATCATTAGAAATTTTTTTTTTTATTTTTCATGTTCAAACTATTCAACACATTTCATAAATATATCTAGTTTATCATTAGAAATATATTTTTTTGATTTTCAAACTTTTCAACACATCTCATAAATGTATCTACAGGTAGTTTATCATTAGAAATATATTTTTTTATTTTCTTTTCCAAACATTTCAATACATTTCATAAATGTATCTAGTTTATCATTATAAATATATTTTTTGATTTTCAAACTTTTCAACACATTTCCTAAGTGTATATAGTGTATCAATATAAATTAATTTTTTTATTTTCTTTTTTTCAAACTTTTCAACATATTTCATAAATGTATCTAGTTTTTATCATTAGAAATATTTTTTTTGGACTTTGAAACTTTTCAATATATTTCATAAATGTATCTAGTTTATAATTAGAAATATATTTTTTAAATTTTCTTTACCAAACTTTTCAATATATTTCATAAATGTATCTACCGGTAGAGCATCACTAGATATATATTTTTGGATTTTCTATTTCAAACTTTTCAACACATCTCATAAATGAATCTATCAGTAGATTATCACTAGAAATATATCTTTTAATTTTCTTTTTCAAACTTTTCAACACATTTCATAAATGTATATAATTTATCATTATAAATATATTTTTTTGATTTTCAAACTTTTCAACACATTTCATAAATGTATCTACCAGCAGAGTATCACTAGAAATATATTTTTTGATTTTCTTTTTCAAACTTTTCAACACATCTCATAAATGTATCTACCAGTAGATTATCACTAAAAATATATGTGTTCATTTTCTTTTCCAAACTTTTCAACACATCTCATAAATGAATCTAGTTTTTATCATTAGAAATATTTTTTTTTAATTTTGAAACTTTTCAACATATTTCATAAATGTATATAGTTTATCACTAGAAATATATTTTTTGATTTTCTTTTCCAAACTTTTCAACACATTTCATAAATGTATATAGTTTATCATTAGAAATTTTTATTTTTAATTTTCTTGTTCAAACTTTTCAACACATTTCAGCAATGTATCTAGTTTATCATTAGAAATATATTTTTTTTATTTTCTTTTTCAAACTTTTCAACTCATCTCATAAATGTATATAGTTTATCATTAGAAATATATTTATTTTATTTTCTTGTTCAAACTTTTCAACATATTTCATATATGTATCTAGTTTATAACTAGAAATATATTTTTTTATTTTCTTTTCCAAATTTTCAACACATTTCATAAATGTATCTAGTTTATCATTAGAAATATATTTTTGTGATTTTCAAACTTTTCAAAACATTTCATAAGTGTATATTGTTTATCAATAAAAATTAATTTTATGATTTTATTTTTGAAATTTTTCAACACATTTCATAAATGTATCTAGTTTTTATCATTAGAAATATATTTTTTTGATTTTGAAACTTTTCAACACATTTCATAAATGTATATAGTTTATCATTAGAAATATATTTTTTTTATTTTCAAACTTTTCAACACATTTCATAAATGTATCTACCGGTAGAGTATCACTAGATATATATTTTTGGATTTTCTATTTCAAACTTTTCAACACATCTCATAAATGTATCTATCAGTAGATTATCACTAGAAATATATCTTTTCATTTTCTTTTTCAAACTTTTCAACACATTTCATAAATGTATCTACCGGTAGAGTATCACTAGATATATATTTTTGGATTTTCTATTTCAAACTTTTCAACACATCTCATAAATGTATCTATCGGTAGATTATCACTAGAAATATATCTTTTCATTTTCTTTTTCAAACTTTTCAACACATTTCATAAATGTATATAATTTATCATTAGAAATATATTTTTTTGATTTTCAAACTTTTCAACACATTTCATAAATGTATATAATTTATCATTAGAAATATTTTTTTTTAATTTTCATGTTCAAACTTTTCAACACATTTCATAAATGTTTTGAATGTCATAAATGTTCATAAATGTCACCAGCAGAGTATCACTAGAAATATATTTTTTGATTTTCTTTTTCAAACTTTTCAACACATCTCATAAATGTATCTACCGGTAGATTATCACTAGAAATAAATATTTTAATTTTCTTTTTCAAACTTTTCAACACATTTCATAAATGTATATAGTTTATCATTAGAAATATTTTTTTTTATTTTTCATGTTCAAACTATTCAACACATTTCATAAATGTATATAATTTATCATTAGAAATATTTTTTTTTAATTTTCATGTTCAAACTTTTCAACACATTTCATAAATGTTTTGAATGTCATAAATGTTCATAAATGTTACCTGCAGAGTATCACTAGAAATATATTTTTTGATTTTCTTTTTCAAACTTTTCAACACATCTCATAAATGTATCTACCGGTAGATTATCACTAGAAATAAATATTTTAATTTTCTTTTTCAAACTTTTCAACACATTTCATAAATGTATCTAGTTTATCATTAGAAATATATGTTTTTTATTTTCAAACTTTTCAACACATTTCATAAGCGTATATATTTATCAATAGAAATTAATTTTATGATTTTATTTTTGAAATTTTTCAACACATTTCATAAATGTATCTAGTTTTTATCATTAGAAATATATTTTTTTGATTTTGAAACTTTTCAACACATTTCATAAATGTATATAGTTTATCATTAGAAATATATTTTTTTTATTTTCAAACTTTTCAACACATTTCATAAATGTATCTACCGGTAGAGTATCACTAGATATATATTTTTGGATTTCCTATTTCAAACTTTTCAACACATCTCATAAATGTATCTATCAGTAGATTATCACTAGAAATATATCTTTTCATTTTCTATTTCAAACTTTTCAACACATCTCATAAATGTATCTATCGGTAGATTATCACTAGAAATATATCTTTTCATTTTCTTTTTCAAACTTTTCAACACATTTCATAAATGTATATAATTTATCATTAGAAATATATTTTTTTGATTTTCAAACTTTTCAACACATTTCATAAATGTATATAATTTATCATTAAAAATATTTTTTTTTAATTTTCATGTTCAAACTTTTCAACACATTTCATAAATGTTTTGAATGTCATAAATGTTCATAAATGTCACCAGCAGAGTATCACTAGAAATATATTTTTTGATTTTCTTTTTCAAACTTTTCAACACATCTCATAAATGTATCTACCGGTAGATTATCACTAGAAATAAATATTTTAATTTTCTTTTTCAAACTTTTCAACACATTTCATAAATGTATATAGTTTATCATTAGAAATATTTTTTTTTATTTTTCATGTTCAAACTATTCAACACATTTCATAAATGTATATAATTTATCATTAGAAATATTTTTTTTTAATTTTCATGTTCAAACTTTTCAACACATTTCATAAATGTTTTGAATGTCATAAATGTTCATAAATGTCACCAGCAGAGTATCACTAGAAATATATTTTTTGATTTTCTTTTTCAAACTTTTCAACACATCTCATAAATGTATCTACCGGTAGATTATCACTAGAAATAAATATTTTAATTTTCTTTTTCAAACTTTTCAACACATTTCATAAATGTATCTAGTTTATCATTAGAAATATATGTTTTTTATTTTCAAACTTTTCAACACATTTCATAAGCGTATATATTTATCAATAGAAATTAATTTTTTGATTTTCTTTTTAAATCTTTTCAACACATTTCATAAATGTATATAGTTTATCATTAGAAATATATTTTTTCATTTTCTTTTTCAATCTTTTCAACATATCTCATAAATGTATCTACCGGTAGATTATCACTAGAAATATATATTTTCATTTTCTGTTTCAAACTTTTCAACACATTTCATAAATGTATATGGTTTATCATTAGAAATAGTTTTTTTTATTTTCTTTTTGAAATTTTTCAACACATTTCATAAATGTATCTAGTTTTTATCATTAGAAATATATTTTTTTGATAAACTTTTCAACACATTTCATAAATGTATATAGTTTATCATTAGAAATATATTTTTTTTATTTTCAAACTTTTCAACACATTTCATAAATGTATCTACCGGTAGTTTATCATTAGAAATATATCTTTTCATTTTCTTTTTCAAACTTTTCAACACATCTCATAAATGTATCTACCGGTAGATTATCACTAGAAATAAATATTTTAATTTTCTTTTTCAAACTTTTCAACACATTTCATAAATGTATATAGTTTATCATTAGAAATTTTTTTTTTTATTTTTCATGTTCAAACTATTCAACACATTTCATAAATATATCTAGTTTATCATTAGAAATATATTTTTTTGATTTTCAAACTTTTCAACACATCTCATAAATGTATCTACAGGTAGTTTATCATTAGAAATATATTTTTTTATTTTCTTTTCCAAACTTTTCAATACATTTCATAAATGTATCTAGTTTATCATTATAAATATATTTTTTGATTTTCAAACTTTTCAACACATTTCCTAAGTGTATATAGTGTATCAATATAAATTAATTTTTTTATTTTCTTTTTTTCAAACTTTTCAACATATTTCATAAATGTATCTAGTTTTTATCATTAGAAATATTTTTTTTGGACTTTGAAACTTTTCAATATATTTCATAAATGTATCTAGTTTATAATTAGAAATATATTTTTTAAATTTTCTTTACCAAACTTTTCAACACATTTCATAAATGTATCTAGTTTTTAACATTAGAAATATTTTTTTTGGACTTTGAAACTTTTCAATATATTTCATAAATGTATCTACCGGTAGAGCATCACTAGATATATATTTTTGGATTTTCTATTTCAAACTTTTCAACACATCTCATAAATGAATCTATCAGTAGATTATCACTAGAAATATATCTTTTCATTTTCTTTTTCAAACTTTTCAACACATTTCATAAATGTATATAATTTATCATTATAAATATATTTTTTTGATTTTCAAACTTTTCAACACATTTCATAAATGTATCTACCAGCAGAGTATCACTAGAAATATATTTTTTGATTTTCTTTTTCAAACTTTTCAACACATCTCATAAATGTATCTACCAGTAGATTATCACTAAAAATATATGTGTTCATTTTCTTTTCCAAACTTTTCAACACATCTCATAAATGAATCTAGTTTTTATCATTAGAAATATTTTTTTTTAATTTTGAAACTTTTCAACATATTTCATAAATGTATATAGTTTATCACTAGAAATATATTTTTTGATTTTCTTTTCCAAACTTTTCAACACATTTCATAAATGTATATAGTTTATCATTAGAAATTTTTATTTTTAATTTTCTTGTTCAAACTTTTCAACACATTTCAGCAATGTATCTAGTTTATCATTAGAAATATATTTTTTTTATTTTCTTTTTCAAACTTTTCAACTCATCTCATAAATGTATATAGTTTATCATTAGAAATATATTTATTTTATTTTCTTGTTCAAACTTTTCAACATATTTCATATATGTATCTAGTTTATAACTAGAAATATATTTTTTTATTTTCTTTTCCAAATTTTCAACACATTTCATAAATGTATCTAGTTTATCATTAGAAATATATTTTTGTGATTTTCAAACTTTTCAAAACATTTCATAAGTGTATATAGTTTATCAATAAAAATTAATTTTATGATTTTATTTTTGAAATTTTTCAACACATTTCATAAATGTATCTAATTTTTATCATTAGAAATATATTTTTTTGATTTTGAAACTTTTCAACACATTTCATAAATGTATATAGTTTATCATTAGAAATATATTTTTTTTATTTTCAAACTTTTCAACACATTTCATAAATGTATCTACCGGTAGAGTATCACAAGATATATATTTTTGGATTTTCTATTTCAAACTTTTCAACACATCTCATAAATGTATCTATCAGTAGATTATCACTAGAAATATATCTTTTCATTTTCTTTTTCAAACTTTTCAACACATTTCATAAATGTATATAATTTATCATTAGAAATATATTTTTTTGATTTTCAAACTTTTCAACACATTTCATAAATGTATATAATTTATCATTAGAAATATTTTTTTTTAATTTTCATGTTCAAACTTTTCAACACATTTCATAAATGTTTTGAATGTCATAAATGTTCATAAATGTCACCAGCAGAGTATCACTAGAAATATATTTTTTGATTTTCTTTTTCAAACTTTTCAACACATCTCATAAATGTATCTACCGGTAGATTATCACTAGAAATAAATATTTTAATTTTCTTTTTCAAACTTTTCAACACATTTCATAAATGTATATAGTTTATCATTAGAAATATTTTTTTTTATTTTTCATGTTCAAACTATTCAACACATTTCATAAATGTATATAATTTATCATTAGAAATATTTTTTTTTAATTTTCATGTTCAAACTTTTCAACACATTTCATAAATGTTTTGAATGTCATAAATGTTCATAAATGTCACCAGCAGAGTATCACTAGAAATATATTTTTTGATTTTCTTTTTCAAACTTTTCAACACATCTCATAAATGTATCTACCGGTAGATTATCACTAGAAATAAATATTTTAATTTTCTTTTTCAAACTTTTCAACACATTTCATAAATGTATATAGTTTATCATTAGAAATATTTTTTTTTATTTTTCATGTTCAAACTATTCAACACATTTCATAAATGTATCTAGTTTATCATTAGAAATATATTTTTTTGATTTTCAAACTTTTCAACACATCTCATAAATGTATCTACAGGTAGTTTATCATTAGAAATATATTTTTTTATTTTCTTTTCCAAACTTTTCAATACATTTCATAAATGTATCTAGTTTATCATTATAAATATATTTTTTGATTTTCAAACTTTTCAACACATTTCCTAAGTGTATATAGTGTATCAATATAAATTAATTTTTTTATTTTCTTTTTTTCAAACTTTTCAACACATCTCATAAATGTATCTAGTTTTTATCATTAGAAATATTTTTTTTGGACTTTGAAACTTTTCAATATATTTCATAAATGTATCTACCGGTAGAGCATCACTAGATATATATTTTTGGATTTTCTATTTCAAACTTTTCAACACATCTCATAAATGTATCTATCAGTAGATTATCACTAGAAATATATCTTTTCATTTTCTTTTTCAAACTTTTCAACACATTTCATAAATGTATATAATTTATCATTAGAAATATATTTTTTTTATTTTCAAACTTTTCAACACATTTCATAAATGTATCTACCAGCAGAGTATCACTAGAAATATATTTTTTGATTTTCTTTTTGAAACTTTTCAACACATCTCATAAATGTATCTACCAGTAGATTATCACTAAAAATATATGTGTTCATTTTCTTTTCCAAACTTTTCAACACATCTCATAAATGTATCTAGTTTTTATCATTAGAAATATTTTTTTTTAATTTTGAAACTTTTCAACATATTTCATAAATGTATATAGTTTATCACTAGAAATATATTTTTTGATTTTCTTTTCCAAACTTTTCAATCCATTTCATAAATGTATATAGTTTATCATTAGAAATTTTTATTTTTAATTTTCTTGTTCAAACTTTTCAACACATTTCAGCAATGTATCTAGTTTATCATTAGAAATATATTTTTTTATTTTCTTTTTCAAACTTTTCAACTCATCTCATAAATGTATATAGTTTATCACTAGAAATATATTTATTTTATTTTCTTGTTCAAACTTTTCAACATATTTCATATATGTATCTAGTTTATAACTAGAAATATATTTTTGTGATTTGCAAACTTTTAAAAACATTTCATAAGTGTATATAGTTTATCAATAAAAATTAATTTTATGATTTTCTTTTTGAAATTTTTCAACACATTTCATAAATGTATCTAGTTTCTATCATTAGAAATATATTTTTTTGATTTTGAAACTTTTCAACACATTTCATAAATGTATATAGTTTATCATTAGAAATATATTTTTTTGATTTACAAACTTTTCAACACATTTCATAAATGTATATAATTTATCATTAGAAATATTTTTTTTTAATTTTCATGTTCAAACTTTTCAACACATTTCATAAATGTTTTGAATGTCATAAATGTTCATAAATGTCACCAGCAGAGTATCACTAGAAATATATTTTTTGATTTTCTTTTTCAAACTTTTCAACACATCTCATAAATGTATCTACCGGTAGATTATCACTAGAAATAAATATTTTAATTTTCTTTTTCAAACTTTTCAACACATTTCATAAATGTATATAGTTTATCATTAGAAATTTTTTTTTTTATTTTTCATGTTCAAACTATTCAACACATTTCATAAATATATCTAGTTTATCATTAGAAATATATTTTTTTGATTTTCAAACTTTTCAACACATCTCATAAATGTATCTACAGGTAGTTTATCATTAGAAATATATTTTTTTATTTTCTTTTCCAAACTTTTCAACCCATTTCATAAATGTATATAGTTTATCATTAGAAATTTTTATTTTTAATTTTCTTGTTCAAACTTTTCAACACATTTCAGCAATGTATCTAGTTTATCATTAGAAATATATTTTTTTATTTTCTTTTTCAAACTTTTCAACTCATCTCATAAATGTATATAGTTTATCACTAGAAATATATTTATTTTATTTTCTTGTTCAAACTTTTCAACATATTTCATATATGTATCTAGTTTATAACTAGAAATATATTTTTTTATTTTATTTTCCAAATTTTCAACACATTTCATAAATGTATCTAGTTTATCATTAGAAATATATTTTTGTGATTTGCAAACTTTTAAAAACATTTCATAAGTGTATATAGTTTATCAATAAAAATTAATTTTATGATTTTCTTTTTGAAATTTTTCAACACATTTCATAAATGTATCTAGTTTCTATCATTAGAAATATATTTTTTTGATTTTGAAACTTTTCAACACATTTCATAAATGTATATAGTTTATCATTAGAAATATATTTTTTTGATTTACAAACTTTTCAACACATTTCATAAATGTATATAATTTATCATTAGAAATATTTTTTTTTAATTTTCATGTTCAAACTTTTCAACACATTTCATAAATGTTTTGAATGTCATAAATGTTCATAAATGTCACCAGCAGAGTATCACTAGAAATATATTTTTTGATTTTCTTTTTCAAACTTTTCAACACATCTCATAAATGTATCTACCGGTAGATTATCACTAGAAATAAATATTTTAATTTTCTTTTTCAAACTTTTCAACACATTTCATAAATGTATATAGTTTATCATTAGAAATTTTTTTTTTTATTTTTCATGTTCAAACTATTCAACACATTTCATAAATATATCTAGTTTATCATTAGAAATATATTTTTTTGATTTTCAAACTTTTCAACACATCTCATAAATGTATCTACAGGTAGTTTATCATTAGAAATATATTTTTTTATTTTCTTTTCCAAACTTTTCAATACATTTCATAAATGTATCTAGTTTATCATTATAAATATATTTTTTGATTTTCAAACTTTTCAACACATTTCCTAAGTGTATATAGTGTATCAATATAAATTAATTTTTTTATTTTCTTTTTTTCAAACTTTTCAACATATTTCATAAATGTATCTAGTTTTTATCATTAGAAATATTTTTTTTGGACTTTGAAACTTTTCAATATATTTCATAAATGTATCTAGTTTATAATTAGAAATATATTTTTTAAATTTTCTTTACCAAACTTTTCAACACATTTCATAAATGTATCTAGTTTTTAACATTAGAAATATTTTTTTTGGACTTTGAAACTTTTCAATATATTTCATAAATGTATCTACCGGTAGAGCATCACTAGATATATATTTTTGGATTTTCTATTTCAAACTTTTCAACACATCTCATAAATGAATCTATCAGTAGATTATCACTAGAAATATATCTTTTCATTTTCTTTTTCAAACTTTTCAACACATTTCATAAATGTATATAATTTATCATTATAAATATATTTTTTTGATTTTCAAACTTTTCAACACATTTCATAAATGTATCTACCAGCAGAGTATCACTAGAAATATATTTTTTGATTTTCTTTTTCAAACTTTTCAACACATCTCATAAATGTATCTACCAGTAGATTATCACTAAAAATATATGTGTTCATTTTCTTTTCCAAACTTTTCAACACATCTCATAAATGAATCTAGTTTTTATCATTAGAAATATTTTTTTTTAATTTTGAAACTTTTCAACATATTTCATAAATGTATATAGTTTATCACTAGAAATATATTTTTTGATTTTCTTTTCCAAACTTTTCAACACATTTCATAAATGTATATAGTTTATCATTAGAAATTTTTATTTTTAATTTTCTTGTTCAAACTTTTCAACACATTTCAGCAATGTATCTAGTTTATCATTAGAAATATATTTTTTTTATTTTCTTTTTCAAACTTTTCAACTCATCTCATAAATGTATATAGTTTATCATTAGAAATATATTTATTTTATTTTCTTGTTCAAACTTTTCAACATATTTCATATATGTATCTAGTTTATAACTAGAAATATATTTTTTTATTTTCTTTTCCAAATTTTCAACACATTTCATAAATGTATCTAGTTTATCATTAGAAATATATTTTTGTGATTTTCAAACTTTTCAAAACATTTCATAAGTGTATATAGTTTATCAATAAAAATTAATTTTATGATTTTATTTTTGAAATTTTTCAACACATTTCATAAATGTATCTAATTTTTATCATTAGAAATATATTTTTTTGATTTTGAAACTTTTCAACACATTTCATAAATGTATCTACCGGTAGAGTATCACTAGATATATATTTTTGGATTTTCTATTTCAAACTTTTCAACACATCTCATAAATGTATCTATCAGTAGATTATCACTAGAAATATATCTTTTCATTTTCTTTTTCAAACTTTTCAACACATTTCATAAATGTATATAATTTATCATTAGAAATATATTTTTTTGATTTTCAAACTTTTCAACACATTTCATAAATGTATATAATTTATCATTAGAAATATTTTTTTTTAATTTTCATGTTCAAACTTTTCAACACATTTCATAAATGTTTTGAATGTCATAAATGTTCATAAATGTCACCAGCAGAGTATCACTAGAAATATATTTTTTGATTTTCTTTTTCAAACTTTTCAACACATCTCATAAATGTATCTACCGGTAGATTATCACTAGAAATAAATATTTTAATTTTCTTTTTCAAACTTTTCAACACATTTCATAAATGTATATAGTTTATCATTAGAAATATATTTTTTTATTTTTCATGTTCAAACTATTCAACACATTTCATAAATGTATATAATTTATCATTAGAAATATTTGTTTTTAATTTTCATGTTCAAACTTTTCAACACATTTCATAAATGTTTTGAATGTCATAAATGTTCATAAATGTCACCAGCAGAGTATCACTAGAAATATATTTTTTGATTTTCTTTTTCAAACTTTTCAACACATCTCATAAATGTATCTACCGGTAGATTATCACTAGAAATAAATATTTTAATTTTCTTTTTCAAACTTTTCAACACATTTCATAAATGTATCTAGTTTATCATTAGAAATATATGTTTTTTATTTTCAAACTTTTCAACACATTTCATAAGCGTATATATTTATCAATAGAAATTAATTTTTTGATTTTCTTTTTAAATCTTTTCAACACATTTCATAAATGTATATAGTTTATCATTAGAAATATATTTTTTCATTTTCTTTTTAAATCTTTTCAACATATCTCATAAATGTATCTACCGGTAGATTATCACTAGAAATAAATATTTTAATTTTCTTTTTCAAACTTTTCAACACATTTCATAAATGTATATAGTTTATCATTAGAAATTTTTTTTTTTATTTTTCATGTTCAAACTATTCAACACATTTCATAAATATATCTAGTTTATCATTAGAAATATATTTTTTTGATTTTCAAACTTTTCAACACATTTCATAAATGTATCTACCAGCAGAGTATCACTAGAAATATATTTTTTGATTTTCTTTTTCAAACTTTTCAACACATCTCATAAATGTATCTACCAGTAGATTATCACTAAAAATATATGTGTTCATTTTCTTTTCCAAACTTTTCAACACATCTCATAAATGAATCTAGTTTTTATCATTAGAAATATTTTTTTTTAATTTTGAAACTTTTCAACATATTTCATAAATGTATATAGTTTATCACTAGAAATATATTTTTTGATTTTCTTTTCCAAACTTTTCAACACATTTCATAAATGTATATAGTTTATCATTAGAAATTTTTATTTTTAATTTTCTTGTTCAAACTTTTCAACACATTTCAGCAATGTATCTAGTTTATCATTAGAAATATATTTTTTTTATTTTCTTTTTCAAACTTTTCAACTCATCTCATAAATGTATATAGTTTATCATTAGAAATATATTTATTTTATTTTCTTGTTCAAACTTTTCAACATATTTCATATATGTATCTAGTTTATAACTAGAAATATATTTTTTTATTTTCTTTTCCAAATTTTCAACACATTTCATAAATGTATCTAGTTTATCATTAGAAATATATTTTTGTGATTTGCAAACTTTTCAAAACATTTCATAAGTGTATATAGTTTATCAATAAAAATTAATTTTATGATTTTATTTTTGAAATTTTTCAACACATTTCATAAATGTATCTAGTTTTTATCATTAGAAATATATTTTTTTGATTTTGAAACTTTTCAACACATTTCATAAATGTATATAGTTTATCATTAGAAATATATTTTTTTTATTTTCAAACTTTTCAACACATTTCATAAATGTATCTACCGGTAGAGTATCACTAGATATATATTTTTGGATTTTCTATTTCAAACTTTTCAACACATCTCATAAATGTATCTATCAGTAGATTATCACTAGAAATATATCTTTTCATTTTCTTTTTCAAACTTTTCAACACATTTCATAAATGTATCTACCGGTAGAGTATCACTAGATATATATTTTTGGATTTTCTATTTCAAACTTTTCAACACATCTCATAAATGTATCTATCGGTAGATTATCACTAGAAATATATCTTTTCATTTTCTTTTTCAAACTTTTCAACACATTTCATAAATGTATATAATTTATCATTAGAAATATATTTTTTTGATTTTCAAACTTTTCAACACATTTCATAAATGTATATAATTTATCATTAGAAATATTTTTTTTTAATTTTCATGTTCAAACTTTTCAACACATTTCATAAATGTTTTGAATGTCATAAATGTTCATAAATGTCACCAGCAGAGTATCACTAGAAATATATTTTTTGATTTTCTTTTTCAAACTTTTCAACACATCTCATAAATGTATCTACCGGTAGATTATCACTAGAAATAAATATTTTAATTTTCTTTTTCAAACTTTTCAACACATTTCATAAATGTATATAGTTTATCATTAGAAATTTTTTTTTTTATTTTTCATGTTCAAACTATTCAACACATTTCATAAATATATCTAGTTTATCATTAGAAATATATTTTTTTGATTTTCAAACTTTTCAACACATCTCATAAATGTATCTACAGGTAGTTTATCATTAGAAATATATTTTTTTATTTTCTTTTCCAAACTTTTCAATACATTTCATAAATGTATCTAGTTTATCATTATAAATATATTTTTTGATTTTCAAACTTTTCAACACATTTCCTAAGTGTATATAGTGTATCAATATAAATTAATTTTTTTATTTTCTTTTTTTCAAACTTTTCAACATATTTCATAAATGTATCTAGTTTTTATCATTAGAAATATTTTTTTTGGACTTTGAAACTTTTCAATATATTTCATAAATGTATCTAGTTTATAATTAGAAATATATTTTTTAAATTTTCTTTACCAAACTTTTCAACACATTTCATAAATGTATCTAGTTTTTATCATTAGAAATATTTTTTTTGGACTTTGAAACTTTTCAATATATTTCATAAATGTATCTACCGGTAGAGCATCACTAGATATATATTTTTGGATTTTCTATTTCAAACTTTTCAACACATCTCATAAATGAATCTATCAGTAGATTATCACTAGAAATATATCTTTTCATTTTCTTTTTCAAACTTTTCAACACATTTCATAAATGTATATAATTTATCATTATAAATATATTTTTTTGATTTTCAAACTTTTCAACACATTTCATAAATGTATCTACCAGCAGAGTATCACTAGAAATATATTTTTTGATTTTCTTTTTCAAACTTTTCAACACATCTCATAAATGTATCTACCAGTAGATTATCACTAAAAATATATGTGTTCATTTTCTTTTCCAAACTTTTCAACACATCTCATAAATGAATCTAGTTTATCATTAGAAATATTTTTTTTTAATTTTGAAACTTTTCAACATATTTCATAAATGTATATAGTTTATCACTAGAAATATATTTTTTGATTTTCTTTTCCAAACTTTTCAACACATTTCATAAATGTATATAGTTTATCATTAGAAATTTTTATTTTTAATTTTCTTGTTCAAACTTTTCAACACATTTCAGCAATGTATCTAGTTTATCATTAGAAATATATTTTTTTTATTTTCTTTTTCAAACTTTTCAACTCATCTCATAAATGTATATAGTTTATCATTAGAAATATATTTATTTTATTTTCTTGTTCAAACTTTTCAACATATTTCATATATGTATCTAGTTTATAACTAGAAATATATTTTTTTATTTTCTTTTCCAAATTTTCAACACATTTCATAAATGTATCTAGTTTATCATTAGAAATATATTTTTGTGATTTTCAAACTTTTCAAAACATTTCATAAGTGTATATAGTTTATCAATAAAAATTAATTTTATGATTTTATTTTTGAAATTTTTCAACACATTTCATAAATGTATCTAGTTTTTATCATTAGAAATATATTTTTTTGATTTTGAAACTTTTCAACACATTTCATAAATGTATATAGTTTATCATTAGAAATATATTTTTTTTATTTTCAAACTTTTCAACACATTTCATAAATGTATCTACCGGTAGAGTATCACTAGATATATATTTTTGGATTTTCTATTTCAAACTTTTCAACACATCTCATAAATGTATCTATCAGTAGATTATCACTAGAAATATATCTTTTCATTTTCTTTTTCAAACTTTTCAACACATTTCATAAATGTATATAATTTATCATTAGAAATATATTTTTTTGATTTTCAAACTTTTCAACACATTTCATAAATGTATATAATTTATCATTAGAAATATTTTTTTTTAATTTTCATGTTCAAACTTTTCAACACATTTCATAAATGTTTTGAATGTCATAAATGTTCATAAATGTCACCAGCAGAGTATCACTAGAAATATATTTTTTGATTTTCTTTTTCAAACTTTTCAACACATCTCATAAATGTATCTACCGGTAGATTATCACTAGAAATAAATATTTTAATTTTCTTTTTCAAACTTTTCAACACATTTCATAAATGTATATAGTTTATCATTAGAAATATTTTTTTTTATTTTTCATGTTCAAACTATTCAACACATTTCATAAATGTATATAATTTATCATTAGAAATATTTTTTTTTAATTTTCATGTTCAAACTTTTCAACACATTTCATAAATGTTTTGAATGTCATAAATGTTCATAAATGTCACCAGCAGAGTATCACTAGAAATATATTTTTTGATTTTCTTTTTCAAACTTTTCAACACATCTCATAAATGTATCTACCGGTAGATTATCACTAGAAATAAATATTTTAATTTTCTTTTTCAAACTTTTCAACACATTTCATAAATGTATATAGTTTATCATTAGAAATTTTTTTTTTTATTTTTCATGTTCAAACTATTCAACACATTTCATAAATATATCTAGTTTATCATTAGAAATATATTTTTTTGATTTTCAAACTTTTCAACACATCTCATAAATGTATCTACAGGTAGTTTATCATTAGAAATATATTTTTTTATTTTCTTTTCCAAACTTTTCAATACATTTCATAAATGTATCTAGTTTATCATTATAAATATATTTTTTGATTTTCAAACTTTTCAACACATTTCCTAAGTGTATATAGTGTATCAATATAAATTAATTTTTTTATTTTCTTTTTTTCAAACTTTTCAACATATTTCATAAATGTATCTAGTTTTTATCATTAGAAATATTTTTTTTGGACTTTGAAACTTTTCAATATATTTCATAAATGTATCTAGTTTATAATTAGAAATATATTTTTTAAATTTTCTTTACCAAACTTTTCAACACATTTCATAAATGTATCTAGTTTTTAACATTAGAAATATTTTTTTTGGACTTTGAAACTTTTCAATATATTTCATAAATGTATCTACCGGTAGAGCATCACTAGATATATATTTTTGGATTTTCTATTTCAAACTTTTCAACACATCTCATAAATGAATCTATCAGTAGATTATCACTAGAAATATATCTTTTCATTTTCTTTTTCAAACTTTTCAACACATTTCATAAATGTATATAATTTATCATTATAAATATATTTTTTTGATTTTCAAACTTTTCAACACATTTCATAAATGTATCTACCAGCAGAGTATCACTAGAAATATATTTTTTGATTTTCTTTTTCAAACTTTTCAACACATCTCATAAATGTATCTACCAGTAGATTATCACTAAAAATATATGTGTTCATTTTCTTTTCCAAACTTTTCAACACATCTCATAAATGAATCTAGTTTTTATCATTAGAAATATTTTTTTTTAATTTTGAAACTTTTCAACATATTTCATAAATGTATATAGTTTATCACTAGAAATATATTTTTTGATTTTCTTTTCCAAACTTTTCAACACATTTCATAAATGTATATAGTTTATCATTAGAAATTTTTATTTTTAATTTTCTTGTTCAAACTTTTCAACACATTTCAGCAATGTATCTAGTTTATCATTAGAAATATATTTTTTTTATTTTCTTTTTCAAACTTTTCAACTCATCTCATAAATGTATATAGTTTATCATTAGAAATATATTTATTTTATTTTCTTGTTCAAACTTTTCAACATATTTCATATATGTATCTAGTTTATAACTAGAAATATATTTTTTTATTTTCTTTTCCAAATTTTCAACACATTTCATAAATGTATCTAGTTTATCATTAGAAATATATTTTTGTGATTTTCAAACTTTTCAAAACATTTCATAAGTGTATATAGTTTATCAATAAAAATTAATTTTATGATTTTATTTTTGAAATTTTTCAACACATTTCATAAATGTATCTAGTTTTTATCATTAGAAATATATTTTTTTGATTTTGAAACTTTTCAACACATTTCATAAATGTATATAGTTTATCATTAGAAATATATTTTTTTTATTTTCAAACTTTTCAACACATTTCATAAATGTATCTACCGGTAGAGTATCACTAGATATATATTTTTGGATTTTCTATTTCAAACTTTTCAACACATCTCATAAATGTATCTATCAGTAGATTATCACTAGAAATATATCTTTTCATTTTCTTTTTCAAACTTTTCAACACATTTCATAAATGTATATAATTTATCATTAGAAATATATTTTTTTGATTTTCAAACTTTTCAACACATTTCATAAATGTATATAATTTATCATTAGAAATATTTTTTTTTAATTTTCATGTTCAAACTTTTCAACACATTTCATAAATGTTTTGAATGTCATAAATGTTCATAAATGTCACCAGCAGAGTATCACTAGAAATATATTTTTTGATTTTCTTTTTCAAACTTTTCAACACATCTCATAAATGTATCTACCGGTAGATTATCACTAGAAATAAATATTTTAATTTTCTTTTTCAAACTTTTCAACACATTTCATAAATGTATATAGTTTATCATTAGAAATATTTTTTTTTATTTTTCATGTTCAAACTATTCAACACATTTCATAAATGTATATAATTTATCATTAGAAATATTTTTTTTTAATTTTCATGTTCAAACTTTTCAACACATTTCATAAATGTTTTGAATGTCATAAATGTTCATAAATGTCACCAGCAGAGTATCACTAGAAATATATTTTTTGATTTTCTTTTTCAAACTTTTCAACACATCTCATAAATGTATCTACCGGTAGATTATCACTAGAAATAAATATTTTAATTTTCTTTTTCAAACTTTTCAACACATTTCATAAATGTATATAGTTTATCATTAGAAATATTTTTTTTTATTTTTCATGTTCAAACTATTCAACACATTTCATAAATGTATCTAGTTTATCATTAGAAATATATTTTTTTGATTTTCAAACTTTTCAACACATCTCATAAATGTATCTACAGGTAGTTTATCATTAGAAATATATTTTTTTATTTTCTTTTCCAAACTTTTCAATACATTTCATAAATGTATCTAGTTTATCATTATAAATATATTTTTTGATTTTCAAACTTTTCAACACATTTCCTAAGTGTATATAGTGTATCAATATAAATTAATTTTTTTATTTTCTTTTTTTCAAACTTTTCAACACATCTCATAAATGTATCTAGTTTTTATCATTAGAAATATTTTTTTTGGACTTTGAAACTTTTCAATATATTTCATAAATGTATCTACCGGTAGAGCATCACTAGATATATATTTTTGGATTTTCTATTTCAAACTTTTCAACACATCTCATAAATGTATCTATCAGTAGATTATCACTAGAAATATATCTTTTCATTTTCTTTTTCAAACTTTTCAACACATTTCATAAATGTATATAATTTATCATTAGAAATATATTTTTTTTATTTTCAAACTTTTCAACACATTTCATAAATGTATCTACCAGCAGAGTATCACTAGAAATATATTTTTTGATTTTCTTTTTGAAACTTTTCAACACATCTCATAAATGTATCTACCAGTAGATTATCACTAAAAATATATGTGTTCATTTTCTTTTCCAAACTTTTCAACACATCTCATAAATGTATCTAGTTTTTATCATTAGAAATATTTTTTTTTAATTTTGAAACTTTTCAACATATTTCATAAATGTATATAGTTTATCACTAGAAATATATTTTTTGATTTTCTTTTCCAAACTTTTCAACCCATTTCATAAATGTATATAGTTTATCATTAGAAATTTTTATTTTTAATTTTCTTGATAAAACTTTTCAACACATTTCAGCAATGTATCTAGTTTATCATTAGAAATATATTTATTTTATTTTCTTGTTCAAACTTTTCAACATATTTCATATATGTATCTAGTTTATAACTAGAAATATATTTTTTTATTTTCTTTTCCAAATTTTCAACACATTTCATAAATGTATATAGTTTATCATTAGAAATATATTTTTTCATTTTCTTTTTCAATCTTTTCAACATATCTCATAAATGTATCTACCGGTAGATTATCACTAGAAATATATCTTTTCATTTTCTTTTTCAAACTTTTCAACACATTTCATAAATGTATATGGTTTATCATTAGAAATAGTTTTTTTTATTTTCTTTTTGAAATTTTTCAACACATTTCATAAATGTATCTAGTTTTTATCATTAGAAATATATTTTTTTGATAAACTTTTCAACACATTTCATAAATGTATATAGTTTATCATTAGAAATATATTTTTTTTATTTTCAAACTTTTCAACACATTTCATAAATGTATCTACCGGTAGTTTATCATTAGAAATATATCTTTTCATTTTCTTTTTCAAACTTTTCAACACATCTCATAAATGTATCTACCGGTAGATTATCACTAGAAATAAATATTTTAATTTTCTTTTTCAAACTTTTCAACACATTTCATAAATGTATATAGTTTATCATTAGAAATTTTTTTTTTTATTTTTCATGTTCAAACTATTCAACACATTTCATAAATATATCTAGTTTATCATTAGAAATATATTTTTTTGATTTTCAAACTTTTCAACACATCTCATAAATGTATCTACAGGTAGTTTATCATTAGAAATATATTTTTTTATTTTCTTTTCCAAACTTTTCAATACATTTCATAAATGTATCTAGTTTATCATTATAAATATATTTTTTGATTTTCAAACTTTTCAACACATTTCCTAAGTGTATATAAATATAAATTAATTTTTTTATTTTCTTGTTCAAACTTTTCAACATATTTCATATATGTATCTAGTTTATAACTAGAAATATATTTTTTTATTTTCTTTTCCAAATTTTCAACACATTTCATAAATGTATCTAGTTTATCATTAGAAATATATTTTTGTGATTTTCAAACTTTTCAAAACATTTCATAAGTGTATATAGTTTATCAATAAAAATTAATTTTATGATTTTATTTTTGAAATTTTTCAACACATTTCATAAATGTATCTAGTTTTTATCATTAGAAATATATTTTTTTGATTTTGAAACTTTTCAACACATTTCATAAATGTATATAGTTTATCATTAGAAATATATTTTTTTTATTTTCAAACTTTTCAACACATTTCATAAATGTATCTACCGGTAGAGTATCACTAGATATATATTTTTGGATTTTCTATTTCAAACTTTTCAACACATCTCATAAATGTATCTATCAGTAGATTATCACTAGAAATATATCTTTTCATTTTCTTTTTCAAACTTTTCAACACATTTCATAAATGTATATAATTTATCATTAGAAATATATTTTTTTGATTTTCAAACTTTTCAACACATTTCATAAATGTATATAATTTATCATTAGAAATATTTTTTTTTAATTTTCATGTTCAAACTTTTCAACACATTTCATAAATGTTTTGAATGTCATAAATGTTCATAAATGTCACCAGCAGAGTATCACTAGAAATATATTTTTTGATTTTCTTTTTCAAACTTTTCAACACATCTCATAAATGTATCTACCGGTAGATTATCACTAGAAATAAATATTTTAATTTTCTTTTTCAAACTTTTCAACACATTTCATAAATGTATATAGTTTATCATTAGAAATATTTTTTTTTATTTTTCATGTTCAAACTATTCAACACATTTCATAAATGTATATAATTTATCATTAGAAATATTTTTTTTTAATTTTCATGTTCAAACTTTTCAACACATTTCATAAATGTTTTGAATGTCATAAATGTTCATAAATGTCACCAGCAGAGTATCACTAGAAATATATTTTTTGATTTTCTTTTTCAAACTTTTCAACACATCTCATAAATGTATCTACCGGTAGATTATCACTAGAAATAAATATTTTAATTTTCTTTTTCAAACTTTTCAACACATTTCATAAATGTATCTAGTTTATCATTAGAAATATATGTTTTTTATTTTCAAACTTTTCAACACATTTCATAAGCGTATATATTTATCAATAGAAATTAATTTTTTGATTTTCTTTTTAAATCTTTTCAACACATTTCATAAATGTATATAGTTTATCATTAGAAATATATTTTTTCATTTTCTTTTTCAATCTTTTCAACATATCTCATAAATGTATCTACCGGTAGATTATCACTAGAAATATATCTTTTCATTTTCTTTTTCAAACTTTTCAACACATTTCATAAATGTATATGGTTTATCATTAGAAATAGTTTTTTTTATTTTCTTTTTGAAATTTTTCAACACATTTCATAAATGTATCTAGTTTTTATCATTAGAAATATATTTTTTTGATAAACTTTTCAACACATTTCATAAATGTATATAGTTTATCATTAGAAATATATTTTTTTTATTTTCAAACTTTTCAACACATTTCATAAATGTATCTACCGGTAGTTTATCATTAGAAATATATCTTTTCATTTTCTTTTTCAAACTTTTCAACACATCTCATAAATGTATCTACCGGTAGATTATCACTAGAAATAAATATTTTAATTTTCTTTTTCAAACTTTTCAACACATTTCATAAATGTATATAGTTTATCATTAGAAATTTTTTTTTTTATTTTTCATGTTCAAACTATTCAACACATTTCATAAATATATCTAGTTTATCATTAGAAATATATTTTTTTGATTTTCAAACTTTTCAACACATCTCATAAATGTATCTACAGGTAGTTTATCATTAGAAATATATTTTTTTATTTTCTTTTCCAAACTTTTCAATACATTTCATAAATGTATCTAGTTTATCATTATAAATATATTTTTTGATTTTCAAACTTTTCAACACATTTCCTAAGTGTATATAGTGTATCAATATAAATTAATTTTTTTATTTTCTTTTTTTCAAACTTTTCAACATATTTCATAAATGTATCTAGTTTTTATCATTAGAAATATTTTTTTTGGACTTTGAAACTTTTCAATATATTTCATAAATGTATCTAGTTTATAATTAGAAATATATTTTTTAAATTTTCTTTACCAAACTTTTCAACACATTTCATAAATGTATCTAGTTTTTATCATTAGAAATATTTTTTTTGGACTTTGAAACTTTTCAATATATTTCATAAATGTATCTACCGGTAGAGCATCGCTAGATATATATTTTTGGATTTTCTATTTCAAACTTTTCAACACATCTCATAAATGAATCTATCAGTAGATTATCACTAGAAATATATCTTTTCATTTTCTTTTTCAAACTTTTCAACACATTTCATAAATGTATATAATTTATCATTATAAATATATTTTTTTGATTTTCAAACTTTTCAACACATTTCATAAATGTATCTACCAGCAGAGTATCACTAGAAATATATTTTTTGATTTTCTTTTTCAAACTTTTCAACACATCTCATAAATGTATCTACCAGTAGATTATCACTAAAAATATATGTGTTCATTTTCTTTTCCAAACTTTTCAACACATCTCATAAATGAATCTAGTTTTTATCATTAGAAATATTTTTTTAATTTTGAAACTTTTCAACATATTTCATAAATGTTTATAGTTTATCACTAGAAATATATTTTTTGATTTTCTTTTCCAAACTTTTCAACACATTTCATAAATGTATATAGTTTATCATTAGAAATTTTTATTTTTAATTTTCTTGTTCAAACTTTTCAACACATTTCAGCAATGTATCTAGTTTATCATTAGAAATATATTTTTTTTATTTTCTTTTTCAAACTTTTCAACTCATCTCATAAATGTATATAGTTTATCATTAGAAATATATTTATTTTATTTTCTTGTTCAAACTTTTCAACATATTTCATATATGTATCTAGTTTATAACTAGAAATATATTTTTTTATTTTCTTTTCCAAATTTTCAACACATTTCATAAATGTATCTAGTTTATCATTAGAAATATATTTTTGTGATTTTCAAACTTTTCAAAACATTTCATAAGTGTATATAGTTTATCAATAAAAATTAATTTTATGATTTTATTTTTGAAATTTTTCAACACATTTCATAAATGTATCTAGTTTTTATCATTAGAAATATATTTTTTTGATTTTGAAACTTTTCAACACATTTCATAAATGTATATAGTTTATCATTAGAAATATATTTTTTTTATTTTCAAACTTTTCAACACATTTCATAAATGTATCTACCGGTAGAGTATCACTAGATATATATTTTTGGATTTTCTATTTCAAACTTTTCAACACATCTCATAAATGTATCTATCAGTAGATTATCACTAGAAATATATCTTTTCATTTTCTTTTTCAAACTTTTCAACACATTTCATAAATGTATATAATTTATCATTAGAAATATATTTTTTTGATTTTCAAACTTTTCAACACATTTCATAAATGTATATAATTTATCATTAGAAATATTTTTTTTTAATTTTCATGTTCAAACTTTTCAACACATTTCATAAATGTTTTGAATGTCATAAATGTTCATAAATGTCACCAGCAGAGTATCACTAGAAATATATTTTTTGATTTTCTTTTTCAAACTTTTCAACACATCTCATAAATGTATCTACCGGTAGATTATCACTAGAAATAAATATTTTAATTTTCTTTTTCAAACTTTTCAACACATTTCATAAATGTATATAGTTTATCATTAGAAATATTTTTTTTTATTTTTCATGTTCAAACTATTCAACACATTTCATAAATGTATATAATTTATCATTAGAAATATTTTTTTTTAATTTTCATGTTCAAACTTTTCAACACATTTCATAAATGTTTTGAATGTCATCAATGTTCATAAATGTCACCAGCAGAGTATCACTAGAAATATATTTTTTGATTTTCTTTTTCAAACTTTTCAACACATCTCATAAATGTATCTACTGGTAGATTATCACTAGAAATAAATATTTTAATTTTCTTTTTCAAACTTTTCAACACATTTCATAAATGTATATAGTTTATCATTAGAAATATTTTTTTTTATTTTTCATGTTCAAACTATTCAACACATTTCATAAATGTATCTAGTTTATCATTAGAAATATATTTTTTTGATTTTCAAACTTTTCAACACATCTCATAAATGTATCTACAGGTAGTTTATCATTAGAAATATATTTTTTTATTTTCTTTTCCAAACTTTTCAATACATTTCATAAATGTATCTAGTTTATCATTATAAATATATTTTTTGATTTTCAAACTTTTCAACACATTTCCTAAGTGTATATAGTGTATCAATATAAATTAATTTTTTTATTTTCTTTTTTTCAAACTTTTCAACACATCTCATAAATGTATCTAGTTTTTATCATTAGAAATATTTTTTTTGGACTTTGAAACTTTTCAATATATTTCATAAATGTATCTACCGGTAGAGCATCACTAGATATATATTTTTGGATTTTCTATTTCAAACTTTTCAACACATCTCATAAATGTATCTATCAGTAGATTATCACTAGAAATATATCTTTTCATTTTCTTTTTCAAACTTTTCAACACATTTCATAAATGTATATAATTTATCATTAGAAATATATTTTTTTTATTTTCAAACATTTCAACACATTTCATAAATGTATCTACCAGCAGAGTATCACTAGAAATATATTTTTTGATTTTCTTTTTCAAACTTTTCAACACATCTCATAAATGTATCTACCAGTAGATTATCACTAAAAATATATGTGTTCATTTTCTTTTCCAAACTTTTCAACACATCTCATAAATGTATCTAGTTTTTATCATTAGAAATATTTTTTTTTAATTTTGAAACTTTTCAACATATTTCATAAATGTATATAGTTTATCACTAGAAATATATTTTTTTATTTTCTTTTCCAAATTTTCAACACATTTCATAAATGTATCTAGTTTATCATTAGAAATATATTTTTGTGATTTGCAAACTTTTAAAAACATTTCATAAGTGTATATAGTTTATCAATAAAAATTAATTTTATGATTTTCTTTTTGAAATTTTTCAACACATTTCATAAATGTATCTAGTTTCTATCATTAGAAATATATTTTTTTGATTTTGAAACTTTTCAACACATTTCATAAATGTATATAGTTTATCATTAGAAATATATTTTTTTGATTTACAAACTTTTCAACACATTTCATAAATGTATATAATTTATCATTAGAAAAATTTTTTTTTAATTTTCATGTTCAAACTTTTCAACACATTTCATAAATGTTTTGAATGTCATAAATGTTCATAAATGTCACCAGCAGAGTATCACTAGAAATATATTTTTTGATTTTCTTTTTCAAACTTTTCAACACATCTCATAAATGTATCTACCGGTAGATTATCACTAGAAATAAATATTTTAATTTTCTTTTTCAAACTTTTCAACACATTTCATAAATGTATATAGTTTATCATTAGAAATATTTTTTTTTATTTTTCATGTTCAAACTATTCAACACATTTCATAAATATATCTAGTTTATCATTAGAAATATATTTTTTTGATTTTCAAACTTTTCAACACATCTCATAAATGTATCTACAGGTAGTTTATCATTAGAAATATATTTTTTTATTTTCGTTTCCAAACTTTTCAATACATTTCATAAATGTATCTAGTTTATCATTATAAATATATTTTTTGATTTTCAAACTTTTCAACACATTTCCTAAGTGTATATAGTGTATCAAAATAAATTAATTTTTTTATTTTCTTTTTTTCAAACTTTTCAACAGCTTTTCATAAATGTATCTAGTTTTTATCATTAGAAATATTTTTTTTGGACTTTGAAACTTTTCAATATATTTCATAAATGTATCTAGTTTATAACTAGAAATATATTTTTTAAATTTTCTTTTCCAAACTTTTCAACACATTTCATAAATGTATCTAGTTTTTATCATTAGAAATATATTTTTTTGATTTTGAAACTTTTCAACACATTTCATAAATGTATCTAGTTTATCATTAGAAATATATTTTTTTGACTTTCAAACTTTTCAACACATCTCATAAATGTATCTACCGGTAGTTTATCATTAGAAATATATTTTTTCATTTTCCTTTTCAATCTTTTCAACACATTTCATAAATGTATCTAGTTTATCATTAGAAATATATGTTTTTTATTTTCAAACTTTTCAACACATTTCATAAGCGTATATATTTATCAATAGAAATTAATTTTTTGATTTTCTTTTTAAATCTTTTCAACACATTTCATAAATGTATATAGTTTATCATTAGAAATATATTTTTTCATTTTCTTTTTCAATCTTTTCAACATATCTCATAAATGTATCTACCGGTAGATTATCACTAGAAATATATCTTTTCATTTTCTTTTTCAAACTTTTCAACACATTTCATAAATGTATATGGTTTATCATTAGAAATAGTTTTTTTTATTTTCTTTTTGAAATTTTTCATCACATTTCATAAATATATCTAGTTTTTATAATTAGAAATATATGTTTTTGATTTTCTAACTTTTCAACACATCTCATAAATGTATCTACCGGTAGAGTATCACTAGAAATATATTTTTTGATTTTCTTTTTCAAACTTTTCAACACATCTCATAAATGTATCTACCGGTAGATTATCACTAGAAGTATATCTTTTTTTTCTTTTTCAAACTTTTCAACACATCTCATAAATGTATCTAGTTTTTAACATTAGAAATATTTTTTTTGGATTTTGAAACTTTTCAATATATTTCATAAATGTATCTAGTTTATAACTAGAAATATATTTTTTTAATTTTGAAACTTTTCAACACATTTCATAAATGTATATAGTTTATCATTAGAAATATATTTTTATGATTTTCAAACTTTTCAACACATTTCATAAATGTATCTAGTTTATCACTAGAAA
The DNA here is from genome assembly GCA_034231615.1 of Meghimatium bilineatum. Taxonomy (NCBI): domain Eukaryota; kingdom Metazoa; phylum Mollusca; class Gastropoda; order Stylommatophora; family Philomycidae; genus Meghimatium; species Meghimatium bilineatum. The sequence goes on along the minus strand of CM067300.1, from coordinate 32,767,738 downwards.
TGTATTTTTTATTTTTCAAACTTTTCAACACATCTCATAAATGTACCTACAGGTAGTTTATCACAAGAAATATATTTTTTGATTTTCATTTTTCAAACCTTTCAACACATTTCATAAATGTATAAAGTTTATCATTAGAAATATATATATTTTATTTTCTTGTTCAATCTTTAAACATATTTCTTAAATGTATCTAGTTTATCACTAGAAATTTATTTTTTGATTTTCTTTTCGAAACTTTTCAACACATTTCATAAATGTATCTAGTTTATCATTAGAAATATATTTTTTTCATTTTCAAACTTTTCAACAAATTTCATAAGTGTATATAGTTTATCAATAGAAATTAATTTTTTTTTTCTTTTTGAAATTTTTCAACACATTTCATAAATGTATCTAGTTTATCATTAGAAATATATTTTTTTGACTTTCAAACTTTTCAACACATCTCATAAATGTATCTACCGGTAGTTTATCATTAGAAATATATTTTTTCATTTTCTTTTTCAATCTTTTCAACACATTTCATAAATGTATCTACCGGTAGATTATCACTAGAAATATATCTTTTCATTTTCTTTTTCAAACTTTTCAACACATTTCATAAATGTATCTATTTTATCATTAGAAATATTTTTTTTTAATTTCATATTCAAACTTTTCAACACATTTCATAAATGAATATAGTTTATCATTAGAAATATATTTTTTTTATTTTCTTGTTCAAACTTTTCAACATATTTCATAAATGTATATAGTTTATCACTAGAAATATATTTTTTGATTTTCTTTTCCAAACTTTTCAATACATTTCATAAATATATCTAGTTTATCATTATAAATATATTTTTTGATTTTCAAAACTTTTAAACACATTTCATAAGTGTATATAGTGTATCAATAGAAATTTATTTTTTGATTTTCTTTTTCAAACTTTTCAACATATTTCACAAATGTATCTAGTTTATCATTAGAAATATATTTTTATGATTTTCAAACTTTTCAACATATTTCATAAAAGTATCTGATTTATCACTAGAAATTTTCTTTTCGTCATTTTCAAACTTTTCAACACATTTCATAAATGTATCTAGTTTATCACTAGAAATAAATTTTTTGATTTTCATTTTTTGAAACTTTTCAACACATTTCATAAATGTATCTATTTTATCATTAGAAATATATCTTTTGATTTTAAAACTTTTCAACACATTTCATAAATGTATCCAGTTTATCACTAGTAATATATTTTGTGGTTTTCTTTTTCAAACTTTTCAACACATTTCATAAATGTATCTATTTTATCATTAGAAATATATTTTTTTCTTTTTCAATTTTTCAACACATCTCATAAATGTAGTGACTTGTAGTTTATCATTAGAAATGAATTTTTTTTATTTTGAAACTTTTCAACACTTCTCATAAATGTATCTACCGGTAGTTTATCACTAGAAATATATTTTTTGATTTTCTTTTTTGAAATTTTTTTAACACATTTCATAAATGTATCTGGTTTATCATTAGAAATATATTTGTTTATTTTCTTTTTCAAACTTTTCAACACATCTCATAAATGTCATAAATGTATCTACCAGTAGTTTATCACTAGAAATATTTTTTTTTATTATGAATCTTTTCAACACATCTCATAAATGTATCTACCGGTAGATTATCACTAGAAATATATTTTGTGATTTTCTTTTTCAAACTTTTCAACACATTTCATAAATGTAACTATTTTATCATTAGAAATATATCTTTTGATTTTAAAACTTTTCAACATATCTCATAAATGTATCTACCAGTAGATAATCACTAGAAATACATATTTTCATTTTCTTTTTCAAACTTTTCAACACATTTCATAAATGTATATGGTTTATCATTAGAAATATTTTTTTTTATTTTCTTGTTCAAACTTTTCAACATATTTCATAAATGTATCTAGTTTATCACTAGAAATTTATTTTTTGATTTTCTTTTCCAAACTTTTCAACACATTTCATAAATGTATCTAGTTTATCATTAGAAATATATTTTTGTGATTTTCAAACTTTTCAAAACATTTCATAAGTGTATATAGTTTATCAATAAAAATTAATTTGTTGATTTTCTTTTTGAAATTTTTCAACACATTTCATAAGTGTATATAGTGTATCAATAGAAATTTATTTTTTGATTTTCTTTTTCAAACTTTTCAACACATTTCATAATTGTATCTAGTTTATCATTAGAAATTTATTTTTTGATTTTCTTTTTGAAATTTTTCAACACATTTCATAATTGTATCTAGTTTATCATTAGAAATATATTTTTATGATTTTCAAACTTTTCAACATATTTCATAAAAGTATCTGATTTATCACTAGAAATTTTCTTTTTGTCATTTTCAAACTTTTCAACACATTTCATAAATGTATCTAGTTTATCACTAGAAATGTATTTTTTATTTTTCAAACTTTTCAACACATCTCATAAATGTACCTACAGGTAGTTTATCACAAGAAATATATTTTTTGATTTTCATTTTTCAAACCTTTCAACACATTTCATAAATGTATCTAGTTTATCACTAGAAATGTATTTTTTATTTTTCAAACTTTTCAACACATCTCATAAATGTACCTACAGGTAGTTTATCACAAGAAATATATTTTTTGATTTTCATTTTTCAAACCTTTCAACACATTTCATAAATGTATAAAGTTTATCATTAGAAATATATATATTTTATTTTCTTGTTCAATCTTTAAACATATATCTTAAATGTATCTAGTTTATCACTAGAAATATATTTTTTGATTTTCTTTTCGAAACTTTTCAACACATTTCATAAATGTATCTAGTTTATCATTAGAAATATATTTTTTTCATTTTCAAACTTTTCAACAAATTTCATAAGTGTATATAGTTTATCAATAGAAATTAATTTTTTTTTTCTTTTTGAAATTTTTCAACACATTTCATAAATGTATCTAGTTTATCATTAGAAATATATTTTTTTGACTTTCAAACTTTTCAACACATCTCATAAATGTATCTACCGGTAGTTTATCATTAGAAATATATTTTTTCATTTTCTTTTTCAATCTTTTCAACACATTTCATAAATGTATCTACCGGTAGATTATCACTAGAAATATATCTTTTCATTTTCTTTTTGAAATTTTTCAACACATTTCATAAATGTATCTAGTTTTTAATCCTTAAAATATTTTTTTTTATTTTGAAACTTTTCAACACATTTCATAAATTATCTAGTTTTTATCATTAGAAATATATTATTTTGATTTTGAAACTTTTCAACACATTTCATAAATGTATATAGTTTATCATTAGAAATATATTTTTTTGATTTTCAAACTTTTCAACACATTTCATAAATGTATATAATTTATCATTAGAAATATTTTTTTTTAATTTTCATGTTCAAACTTTTCAACACATTTCATAAATGTTTTGAATGTCATAAATGTTCATAAATGTCACCAGCAGAGTATCACTAGAAATATATTTTTTGATTTTCTTTTTCAAACTTTTCAACACATCTCATAAATGTATCTACCGGTAGATTATCACTAGAAATAAATATTTTAATTTTCTTTTTCAAACTTTTCAACACATTTCATAAATGTATATAGTTTATCATTAGAAATATATTTTTATGATTTTCAAACTTTTCAACATATTTCATAAAAGTATCTGATTTATCACTAGAAATTTTCTTTTTGTCATTTTCAAACTTTTCAACACATTTCATAAATGTATCTAGTTTATCACTAGAAATGTATTTTTTATTTTCAAACTTTTCAACACATCTCATAAATGTACCTACAGGTAGTTTATCACAAGAAATATATTTTTTGATTTTCATTTTTCAAACCTTTCAACACATTTCATAAATGTATCTAGTTTATCACTAGAAATGTATTTTTTATTTTTCAAACTTTTCAACACATCTCATAAATGTACCTACAGGTAGTTTATCACAAGAAATATATTTTTTGATTTTCATTTTTCAAACCTTTCAACACATTTCATAAATGTATAAAGTTTATCATTAGAAATATATATATTTTATTTTCTTGTTCAATCTTTAAACATATATCTTAAATGTATCTAGTTTATCACTAGAAATATATTTTTTGATTTTCTTTTCGAAACTTTTCAACACATTTCATAAATGTATCTAGTTTATCATTAGAAATATATTTTTTTCATTTTCAAACTTTTCAACAAATTTCATAAGTGTATATAGTTTATCAATAGAAATTAATTTTTTTTTTCTTTTTGAAATTTTTCAACACATTTCATAAATGTATCTAGTTTATCATTAGAAATATATTTTTTTGACTTTCAAACTTTTCAACACATCTCATAAATGTATCTACCGGTAGTTTATCATTAGAAATATATTTTTTCATTTTCTTTTTCAATCTTTTCAACACATTTCATAAATGTATCTACCGGTAGATTATCACTAGAAATATATCTTTTCATTTTCTTTTTGAAATTTTTCAACACATTTCATAAATGTATCTAGTTTTTAATCCTTAAAATATTTTTTTTTATTTTGAAACTTTTCAACACATTTCATAAATTATCTAGTTTTTATCATTAGAAATATATTATTTTGATTTTGAAACTTTTCAACACATTTCATAAATGTATATAGTTTATCATTAGAAATATATTTTTTTGATTTTCAAACTTTTCAACACATTTCATAAATGTATATAATTTATCATTAGAAATATTTTTTTTTAATTTTCATGTTCAAACTTTTCAACACATTTCATAAATGTTTTGAATGTCATAAATGTTCATAAATGTCACCAGCAGAGTATCACTAGAAATATATTTTTTGATTTTCTTTTTCAAACTTTTCAACACATCTCATAAATGTATCTACCGGTAGATTATCACTAGAAATAAATATTTTAATTTTCTTTTTCAAACTTTTCAACACATTTCATAAATGTATATAGTTTATCATTAGAAATATATTTTTATGATTTTCAAACTTTTCAACATATTTCATAAAAGTATCTGATTTATCACTAGAAATTTTCTTTTTGTCATTTTCAAACTTTTCAACACATTTCATAAATGTATCTAGTTTATCACTAGAAATGTATTTTTTATTTTCAAACTTTTCAACACATCTCATAAATGTACCTACAGGTAGTTTATCACAAGAAATATATTTTTTGATTTTCATTTTTCAAACCTTTCAACACATTTCATAAATGTATCTAGTTTATCACTAGAAATGTATTTTTTATTTTTCAAACTTTTCAACACATCTCATAAATGTACCTACAGGTAGTTTATCACAAGAAATATATTTTTTGATTTTCATTTTTCAAACCTTTCAACACATTTCATAAATGTATAAAGTTTATCATTAGAAATATATATATTTTATTTTCTTGTTCAATCTTTAAACATATATCTTAAATGTATCTAGTTTATCACTAGAAATATATTTTTTGATTTTCTTTTCGAAACTTTTCAACACATTTCATAAATGTATCTAGTTTATCATTAGAAATATATTTTTTTCATTTTCAAACTTTTCAACAAATTTCATAAGTGTATATAGTTTATCAATAGAAATTAATTTTTTTTTTCTTTTTGAAATTTTTCAACACATTTCATAAATGTATCTAGTTTATCATTAGAAATATATTTTTTTGACTTTCAAACTTTTCAACACATCTCATAAATGTATCTACCGGTAGTTTATCATTAGAAATATATTTTTTCATTTTCTTTTTCAATCTTTTCAACACATTTCATAAATGTATCTACCGGTAGATTATCACTAGAAATATATCTTTTCATTTTCTTTTTGAAATTTTTCAACACATTTCATAAATGTATCTAGTTTTTAATCCTTAAAATATTTTTTTTTATTTTGAAACTTTTCAACACATTTCATAAATTATCTAGTTTTTATCATTAGAAATATATTATTTTGATTTTGAAACTTTTCAACACATTTCATAAATGTATATAGTTTATCATTAGAAATATATTTTTTTGATTTTCAAACTTTTCAACACATTTCATAAATGTATATAATTTATCATTAGAAATATTTTTTTTTAATTTTCATGTTCAAACTTTTCAACACATTTCATAAATGTTTTGAATGTCATAAATGTTCATAAATGTCACCAGCAGAGTATCACTAGAAATATATTTTTTGATTTTCTTTTTCAAACTTTTCAACACATCTCATAAATGTATCTACCGGTAGATTATCACTAGAAATAAATATTTTAATTTTCTTTTTCAAACTTTTCAACACATTTCATAAATGTATATAGTTTATCATTAGAAATATATTTTTATGATTTTCAAACTTTTCAACATATTTCATAAAAGTATCTGATTTATCACTAGAAATTTTCTTTTTGTCATTTTCAAACTTTTCAACACATTTCATAAATGTATCTAGTTTATCACTAGAAATGTATTTTTTATTTTCAAACTTTTCAACACATCTCATAAATGTACCTACAGGTAGTTTATCACAAGAAATATATTTTTTGATTTTCATTTTTCAAACCTTTCAACACATTTCATAAATGTATAAAGTTTATCATTAGAAATATATATATTTTATTTTCTTGTTCAATCTTTAAACATATTTCTTAAATGTATCTAGTTTATCACTAGAAATATATTTTTTGATTTTCTTTTCGAAACTTTTCAACACATTTCATAAATGTATCTAGTTTATCATTAGAAATATATTTTTTTCATTTTCAAACTTTTCAACAAATTTCATAAGTGTATATAGTTTATCAATAGAAATTAATTTTTTTTTTCTTTTTGAAATTTTTCAACACATTTCATAAATGTATCTAGTTTATCATTAGAAATATATTTTTTTGACTTTCAAACTTTTCAACACATCTCATAAATGTATCTACCGGTAGTTTATCATTAGAAATATATTTTTTCATTTTCTTTTTCAATCTTTTCAACACATTTCATAAATGTATCTACCGGTAGATTATCACTAGAAATATATCTTTTCTTTTTCAAACTTTTCAACACATTTCATAAATGTATATGGTTTATCATTAGAAATATTTTTTTTTATTTTCTTTTTGAAATTTTTCAACACATTTCATAAATGTATCTAGTTTTTAATCCTTAAAATATTTTTTTTGATTTTGAAACTTTTCAACACATTTCATAAATGTATATAGTTTATCATTAGAAATATATTTTTTTGATTTTCAAACTTTTCAACACATTTCATAAATGTATATAATTTATCATTAGAAATATTTTTTTTTAATTTTCATGTTCAAACTTTTCAACACATTTCATAAATGTTTTGAATGTCATAAATGTTCATAAATGTCACCAGCAGAGTATCACTAGAAATATATTTTTTGATTTTCTTTTTCAAACTTTTCAACACATCTCATAAATGTATCTACCGGTAGATTATCACTAGAAATAAATATTTTAATTTTCTTTTTCAAACTTTTCAACACATTTCATAAATGTATATAGTTTATCATTAGAAATTTTTTTTTTTATTTTTCATGTTCAAACTATTCAACACATTTCATAAATATATCTAGTTTATCATTAGAAATATATTTTTTTGATTTTCAAACTTTTCAACACATCTCATAAATGTATCTACCGGTAGATTATCACTAGAAATAAATATTTTAATTTTCTTTTTCAAACTTTTCAACACATTTCATAAATGTATATAGTTTATCATTAGAAATTTTTTTTTTTATTTTTCATGTTCAAACTATTCAACACATTTCATAAATATATCTAGTTTATCATTAGAAATATATTTTTTTGATTTTCAAACTTTTCAACACATCTCATAAATGTATCTACAGGTAGTTTATCATTAGAAATATATTTTTTTATTTTCTTTTCCAAACTTTTCAATACATTTCATAAATGTATCTAGTTTATCATTATAAATATATTTTTTGATTTTCAAACTTTTCAACACATTTCCTAAGTGTATATAGTGTATCAATATAAATTAATTTTTTTATTTTCTTTTTTTCAAACTTTTCAACAGCTTTTCATAAATGTATCTAGTTTTTATCATTAGAAATATTTTTTTTGGACTTTGAAACTTTTCAATATATTTCATAAATGTATCTAGTTTATAACTAGAAATATATTTTTTAAATTTTCTTTTCCAAACTTTTCAACACATTTCATAAATGTATATAGTTTATCACTAGAAATATATTTTTTGATTTTCTTTTCCAAACTTTTCAATACATTTCATAAATATATCTAGTTTATCATTATAAATATATTTTTTGATTTTCAAAACTTTTAAACACATTTCATAAGTGTATATAGTGTATCAATAGAAATTTATTTTTTGATTTTCTTTTTCAAACTTTTCAACACATTTCACAAATGTATCTAGTTTATCATTAGAAATATATTTTTATGATTTTCAAACTTTTCAACATATTTCATAAAAGTATCTGATTTATCACTAGAAATTTTCTTTTTGTCATTTTCAAACTTTTCAACACATTTCATAAATGTATCTAGTTTATCACTAGAAATATATTTTTTGATTTTCATTTTTTGAAACTTTTCAACACATTTCATAAATGTATCTATTTTATCATTAGAAATATATTTGTTTATTTTCTTTTTCAAACTTTTCAACACATCTCATAAATGTCATAAATGTATCTACCAGTAGTTTATCACTAGAAATATTTTTTTTTATTATGAATCTTTTCAACACATCTCATAAATGTATCTACCGGTAGATTATCACTAGAAATATATTTTGTGATTTTCTTTTTCAAACTTTTCAACACATTTCATAAATGTATCTATTTTATCATTAGAAATATATCTTTTGATTTTAAAACTTTTCAACATATCTCATAAATGTATCTACCAGTAGATAATCACTAGAAATACATATTTTCATTTTCTTTTTCAAACTTTTCAACACATTTCATAAATGTATATGGTTTATCATTAGAAATATTTTTTTTTATTTTCTTGTTCAAACTTTTCAACATATTTCATAAATGTATCTAGTTTATCACTAGAAATTTATTTTTTGATTTTCTTTTCCAAACTTTTCAACACATTTCATAAATGTATCTAGTTTATCATTAGAAATATATTTTTTTCATTTTCAAACTTTTCAACAAATTTCATAAGTGTATATAGTTTATCAATAAAAATTAATTTGTTGATTTTCTTTTTGAAATTTTTCAACACATTTCATAAGTGTATATAGTGTATCAATAGAAATTTATTTTTTGATTTTCTTTTTGAAATTTTTCAACACATTTCATAAATGTATCTAGTTTATCATTAGAAATATATTTTTATGATTTTCAAACTTTTCAACATATTTCATAAAAGTATCTGATTTATCACTAGAAATTTTCTTTTTGTCATTTTCAAACTTTTCAACACATTTCATAAATGTATCTAGTTTATCACTAGAAATGTATTTTTTATTTTTCAAACTTTTCAACACATCTCATAAATGTACCTACAGGTAGTTTATCACAAGAAATATATTTTTTGATTTTCATTTTTCAAACCTTTCAACACATTTCATAAATGTATAAAGTTTATCATTAGAAATATATATATTTTATTTTCTTGTTCAATCTTTAAACATATTTCTTAAATGTATCTAGTTTATCACTAGAAATATATTTTTTGATTTTCTTTTCGAAACTTTTCAACACATTTCATAAATGTATCTAGTTTATCATTAGAAATATATTTTTTTCATTTTCAAACTTTTCAACAAATTTCATAAGTGTATATAGTTTATCAATAGAAATTAATTTTTTTTTTCTTTTTGAAATTTTTCAACACATTTCATAAATGTATCTAGTTTATCATTAGAAATATATTTTTTTGACTTTCAAACTTTTCAACACATCTCATAAATGTATCTACCGGTAGTTTATCATTAGAAATATATTTTTTCATTTTCTTTTCGAAACTTTTCAACACATTTCATAAATGTATCTACCGGTAGATTATCACTAGAAATATATCTTTTCTTTTTCAAACTTTTCAACACATTTCATAAATGTATATGGTTTATCATTAGAAATATTTTTTTAATTTTCTTTTTGAAATTTTTCAACACATTTCATAAATGTATCTAGTTTTTAATCCTTAAAATATTTTTTTTGATTTTGAAACTTTTCAACACATTTCATAAATTATCTAGTTTTTATCATTAGAAATATATTATTTTGATTTTGAAACTTTTCAACACATTTCATAAATGTATATAGTTTATCATTAGAAATATATTTTTTTGATTTTCAGACTTTTCAACACATTTCATAAATGTATATAATTTATCATTAGAAATATATCTTTTGATTTTAAAACTTTTCAACACATTTCATAAATGTATATAGTTTATCATTAGAAATATATTTTTTTGATTTTCAAACTTTTCAACACATTTCATAAATGTATATAATTTATCATTAGAAATATTTTTTTTTAATTTTCATGTTCAAACTTTTCAACACATTTCATAGATGTTTTGAATGTCATAAATGTTCATAAATGTCACCAGCAGAGTATCACTAGAAATATATTTTTTGATTTTCTTTTTCAAACTTTTCAACACATCTCATAAATGTATCTACCGGTAGATTATCACTAGAAATAAATATTTAAATTTTCTTTTTCAAACTTTTCAACACATTTCATAAATGTATATAGTTTATCATTAGAAATATTTTTTTTTATTTTTCATGTTCAAACTATTCAACACATTTCATAAATATATCTAGTTTATCATTAGAAATATATTTTTTTGATTTTCAAACTTTTCAACACATCTCATAAATGTATCTACAGGTAGTTTATCATTAGAAATATATTTTTTTATTTTCTTTTCCAAACTTTTCAATACATTTCATAAATGTATCTAGTTTATCATTATAAATATATTTTTTGATTTTCAAACTTTTCAACACATTTCCTAAGTGTATATAGTGTATCAATATAAATTAATTTTTTTATTTTCTTTTTTTCAAACTTTTCAACACATTTCATAAATGTATCTAGTTTATCATTAGAAATATATTTTTGTGATTTTCAAACTTTTCAAAACATTTCATAAATGTATATAGTTTTTATCATTAGAAATATTTTTTTTGGACTTTGAAACTTTTCAATATATTTCATAAATGTATCTAGTTTATAACTAGAAATATATTTTTTAAATTTTCTTTTCCAAACTTTTCAACACATTTCATAAATGTATCTAGTTTTTATCATTAGAAATATATTTTTTTGATTTTCAAACTTTTCAACACATTTCATAAATGTATCTAGTTTATCACTAGAAATATATTTTTTGATTTTCATTTTTTGAAACTTTTCAACACATTTCATAAATGTATCTATTTTATCATTAGAAATATTTTTTTTAAATTTTCATATTCAAACTTTTCAACACATTTCATAAATGAATATAGTTTATCATTAGAAATATATTTTTTTTATTTTCTTGTTCAAACTTTTCAACATATTTCATAAATGTATATAGTTTATCACTAGAAATATATTTTTTGATTTTCTTTTCCAAACTTTTCAATACATTTCATAAATATATCTAGTTTATCATTATAAATATATTTTTTGATTTTCAAAACTTTTAAACACATTTCATAAGTGTATATAGTGTATCAATAGAAATTTATTTTTTGATTTTCTTTTTCAAACTTTTCAACACATTTCACAAATGTATCTAGTTTATCATTAGAAATATATTTTTATGATTTTCAAACTTTTCAACATATTTCATAAAAGTATCTGATTTATCACTAGAAATTTTCTTTTTGTCATTTTCAAACTTTTCAACACATTTCATAAATGTATCTAGTTTATCACTAGAAATATATTTTTTGATTTTCATTTTTTGAAACTTTTCAACACATTTCATAAATGTATCTATTTTATCATTAGAAATATATCTTTTGATTTTAAAACTATTCAACACATTTCATAAATGTATCCAGTTTATCACTAGTAATATATTTTGTGGTTTTCTTTTTCAAACTTTTCAACACATTTCATAAATGTATCTATTTTATCATTAGAAATATATTTTTTTCTTTTTCAATTTTTCAACACATCTCATAAATGTAGTGACTTGTAGTTTATCATTAGAAATGAATTTTTTTATTTTGAAACTTTTCAACACTTCTCATAAATGTATCTACCGGTAGTTTATCACTAGAAATATATTTTTTGATTTTCTTTTTTGAAATTTTTTTAACACATTTCATAAATGTATCTATTTTATCATTAGAAATATATTTTTTGATTTTCTTTTTTGAAACTTTTTAACACATCTCATAAATGTCATAAATGTATCTACCAGTAGTTTATCACTAGAAATATTTTTTTTTATTATGAATCTTTTCAACACATCTCATAAATGTATCTACCGGTAGATTATCACTAGAAATATATTTTGTGATTTTCTTTTTCAAACTTTTCAACACATTTCATAAATGTTTTGAATGTCATAAATGTTCATAAATGTCACCAGCAGAGTATCACTAGAAATATATTTTTTGATTTTCTTTTTCAAACTTTTCAACACATCTCATAAATGTATCTACCGGTAGATTATCACTAGAAATAAATATTTTAATTTTCTTTTTCAAACTTTTCAACACATTTCATAAATGTATATAGTTTATCATTAGAAATATTTTTTTTTATTTTTCATGTTCAAACTATTCAACACATTTCATAAATATATCTAGTTTATCATTAGAAATATATTTTTTTGATTTTCAAACTTTTCAACACATCTCATAAATGTATCTACAGGTAGTTTATCATTAGAAATATATTTTTTTATTTTCTTTTCCAAACTTTTCAATACATTTCATAAATGTATCTAGTTTATCATTATAAATATATTTTTTGATTTTCAAACTTTTCAACACATTTCCTAAGTGTATATAGTGTATCAATATAAATTAATTTTTTTATTTTCTTTTTTTCAAATTTTTCAACACATTTCATAAATGTATCTAGTTTATCATTAGAAATATATTTTTGTGATTTTCAAACTTTTCAAAACATTTCATAAATGTATATAGTTTTTATCATTAGAAATATTTTTTTTGGACTTTGAAACTTTTCAATATATTTCATAAATGTATCTAGTTTATAACTAGAAATATATTTTTTAAATTTTCTTTTCCAAACTTTTCAACACATTTCATAAATGTATCTAGTTTTTATCATTAGAAATATATTTTTTTGATTTTCAAACTTTTCAACACATTTCATAAATGTATCTAGTTTATCACTAGAAATATATTTTTTGATTTTCATTTTTTGAAACTTTTCAACACATTTCATAAATGTATCTATTTTATCATTAGAAATATTTTTTTTAAATTTTCATATTCAAACTTTTCAACACATTTCATAAATGAATATAGTTTATCATTAGAAATATATTTTTTTTATTTTCTTGTTCAAACTTTTCAACATATTTCATAAATGTATATAGTTTATCACTAGAAATATATTTTTTGATTTTCTTTTCCAAACTTTTCAATACATTTCATAAATATATCTAGTTTATCATTATAAATATATTTTTTGATTTTCAAAACTTTTAAACACATTTCATAAGTGTATATAGTGTATCAATAGAAATTTATTTTTTGATTTTCTTTTTCAAACTTTTCAACACATTTCACAAATGTATCTAGTTTATCATTAGAAATATATTTTTATGATTTTCAAACTTTTCAACATATTTCATAAAAGTATCTGATTTATCACTAGAAATTTTCTTTTTGTCATTTTCAAACTTTTCAACACATTTCATAAATGTATCTAGTTTATCACTAGAAATATATTTTTTGATTTTCATTTTTTGAAACTTTTCAACACATTTCATAAATGTATCTATTTTATCATTAGAAATATATCTTTTGATTTTAAAACTATTCAACACATTTCATAAATGTATCCAGTTTATCACTAGTAATATATTTTGTGGTTTTCTTTTTCAAACTTTTCAACACATTTCATAAATGTATCTATTTTATCATTAGAAATATATTTTTTTCTTTTTCAATTTTTCAACACATCTCATAAATGTAGTGACTTGTAGTTTATCATTAGAAATGAATTTTTTTATTTTGAAACTTTTCAACACTTCTCATAAATGTATCTACCGGTAGTTTATCACTAGAAATATATTTTTTGATTTTCTTTTTTGAAATTTTTTTAACACATTTCATAAATGTATCTATTTTATCATTAGAAATATATTTTTTGATTTTCTTTTTTGAAACTTTTTAACACATCTCATAAATGTCATAAATGTATCTACCAGTAGTTTATCACTAGAAATATTTTTTTTTATTATGAATCTTTTCAACACATCTCATAAATGTATCTATCGGTAGATTATCACTAGAAATATATTTTGTGATTTTCTTTTTCAAACTTTTCAACACATTTCATAAATGTATCTATTTTATCATTAGAAATATATCTTTTGATTTTAAAACTTTTCAACAAATATTTCATAAATGTATCTAGTTTATCATTAGAAATATATTTTTTTCTTTTTCAAACTGTTCAACATATCTCATAAATGTATCTACCAGTAGATAATCACTAGAAATACATATTTTCATTTTCTTTTTCAAACTTTTCAACACATTTCATAAATGTATATGGTTTATCATTAGAAATATTTTTTTTTATTTTCTTGTTCAAACTTTTCAACATATTTCATAAATGTATCTAGTTTATCACTAGAAATTTATTTTTTGATTTTCTTTTCCAAACTTTTCAACACATTTCATAAATGTATCTAGTTTATCATTAGAAATATATTTTTGTGATTTTCAAACTTTTCAAAACATTTCATAAGTGTATATAGTTTATCAATAAAAATTAATTTGTTGATTTTCTTTTTGAAATTTTTCAACACATTTCATAAGTGTATATAGTGTATCAATAGAAATTTATTTTTTGATTTTCTTTTTCAAACTTTTCAACACATTTCATAAATGTATCTAGTTTATCATTAGAAATTTATTTTTTGATTTTCTTTTTGAAATTTTTCAACACATTTCATAAATGTATCTAGTTTATCATTAGAAATATATTTTTATGATTTTCAAACTTTTCAACATATTTCATAAAAGTATCTGATTTATCACTAGAAATTTTCTTTTTGTCATTTTCAAACTTTTCAACACATTTCATAAATGTATCTAGTTTATCACTAGAAATGTATTTATTATTTTTCAAACTTTTCAACACATCTCATAAATGTACCTACAGGTAGTTTATCACAAGAAATATATTTTTTGATTTTCATTTTTCAAACCTTTCAACACATTTCATAAATGTATAAAGTTTATCATTAGAAATATATATATTTTATTTTCTTGTTCAATCTTTAAACATATTTCTTAAATGTATCTAGTTTATCACTAGAAATATATTTTTTGATTTTCTTTTCGAAACTTTTCAACACATTTCATAAATGTATCTAGTTTATCATTAGAAATATATTTTTTTCATTTTCAAACTTTTCAACAAATTTCATAAGTGTATATAGTTTATCAATAGAAATTAATTTTTTTTTTCTTTTTGAAATTTTTCAACACATTTCATAAATGTATCTAGTTTATCATTAGAAATATATTTTTTTGACTTTCAAACTTTTCAACACATCTCATAAATGTATCTACCGGTAGTTTATCATTAGAAATAAATTTTTTCATTTTCTTTTTCAATCTTTTCAACACATTTCATAAATGTATCTACCGGTAGATTATCACTAGAAATATATCTTTTCATTTTCTTTTTCAAACCTTTCAACACATTTCATAAATGTATATGGTTTATCATTAGAAATATTTTTTTTTATTTTCTTTTTGAAATTTTTCAACACATTTCATAAATGTATCTAGTTTTTAATCCTTAAAATATTTTTTTTGATTTTGAAACTTTTCAACACATTTCATAAATTATCTAGTTTTTATCATTAGAAATATATTATTTTGATTTTGAAACTTTTCAACACATTTCATAAATGTATATAGTTTATCATTAGAAATATATTTTTTTGATTTTCAAACTTTTCAACACATTTCATAAATGTATATAATTTATCATTAGAAATATTTTTTTTTAATTTTCATGTTCAAACTTTTCAACACATTTCATAAATGTTTTGAATGTCATAAATGTTCATAAATGTCACCAGCAGAGTATCACTAGAAATATATTTTTTGATTTTCTTTTTCAAACTTTTCAACACATCTCATAAATGTATCTACCGGTAGATTATCACTAGAAATAAATATTTTAATTTTCTTTTTCAAACTTTTCAACACATTTCATAAATGTATATAGTTTATCATTAGAAATATTTTTTTTTATTTTTCATGTTCAAACTATTCAACACATTTCATAAATATATCTAGTTTATCATTAGAAATATATTTTTTTGATTTTCAAACTTTTCAACACATCTCATAAATGTATCTACAGGTAGTTTATCATTAGAAATATATTTTTTTATTTTCTTTTCCAAACTTTTCAATACATTTCATAAATGTATCTAGTTTATCATTATAAATATATTTTTTGATTTTCAAACTTTTCAACACATTTCCTAAGTGTATATAGTGTATCAATATAAATTAATTTTTTTATTTTCTTTTTTTCAAACTTTTCAACAGCTTTTCATAAATGTATCTAGTTTTTATCATTAGAAATATTTTTTTTGGACTTTGAAACTTTTCAATATATTTCATAAATGTATCTAGTTTATAACTAGAAATATATTTTTTAAATTTTCTTTTCCAAACTTTTCAACACATTTCATAAATGTATCTAGTTTTTATCATTAGAAATATATTTTTTTGATTTTCAAACTTTTCAACACATTTCATAAATGTATCTAGTTTATCACTAGAAATATATTTTTTGATTTTCATTTTTTGAAACTTTTCAACACATTTCATAAATGTATCTATTTTATCATTAGAAATATATCTTTTGATTTTAAAACTATTCAACACATTTCATAAATGTATCCAGTTTATCACTAGTAATATATTTTGTGGTTTTCTTTTTCAAACTTTTCAACACATTTCATAAATGTATCTATTTTATCATTAGAAATATATTTTTTTCTTTTTCAATTTTTCAACACATCTCATAAATGTAGCGACTTGTAGTTTATCATTAGAAATGAATTTTTTTATTTTGAAACTTTTCAACACTTCTCATAAATGTATCTACCGGTAGTTTATCACTAGAAATATATTTTTTGATTTTCTTTGTTGAAACTTTTTAACACATTTCATAAATGAATCTGGTTTATCATTAGAAATATATTTGTTTATTTTCTTTTTCAAACTTTTCAACACATCTCATAAATGTCATAAATGTATCTACCAGTAGTTTATCACTAGAAATATTTTTTTTTATTATGAATCTTTTCAACACATCTCATAAATGTATCTACCGGTAGATTATCACTAGAAATATATTTTGTGATTTTCTTTTTCAAACTTTTCAACACATTTCATAAATGTATCTATTTTATCATTAGAAATATATCTTTTGATTTTAAAACTTTTCAACATATTTCATAAATGTATCTAGTTTATCATTAGAAATATATTTTTTTCTTTTTCAAACTTTTCAACATATCTCATAAATGTATCTACCAGTAGATAATCACTAGAAATACATATTTTCATTTTCTTTTTCAAACTTTTCAACACATTTCATAAATGTATATGGTTTATCATTAGAAATATTTTTTTTTATTTTCTTGTTCACACTTTTCAACATATTTCATAAATGTATCTAGTTTATCACTAGAAATTTATTTTTTGATTTTCTTTTCCAAACTTTTCAACACATTTCATAAATGTATCTAGTTTATCATTAGAAATATATTTTTGTGATTTTCAAACTTTTCAAAACATTTCATAAGTGTATATAGTTTATCAATAAAAATTAATTTGTTGATTTTCTTTTTGAATATTTTCAACACATTTCATAAGTGTATATAGTGTATCAATAGAAATTTATTTTTTGATTTTCTTTTTCAAACTTTTCAACACATTTCATAATTGTATCTAGTTTATCATTAGAAATTTATTTTTTGATTTTCTTTTTGAAATTTTTCAACACATTTCATAATTGTATCTAGTTTATCATTAGAAATATATTTTTATGATTTTCAAACTTTTCAACATATTTCATAAAAGTATCTGATTTATCACTAGAAATTTTCTTTTTGTCATTTTCAAACTTTTCAACACATTTCATAAATGTATCTAGTTTATCACTAGAAATGTATTTTTTATTTTTCAAACTTTTCAACACATCTCATAAATGTACCTACAGGTAGTTTATCACAAGAAATATATTTTTTGATTTTCATTTTTCAAACCTTTCAACACATTTCATAAATGTATAAAGTTTATCATTAGAAATATATATATTTTATTTTCTTGTTCAATCTTTAAACATATTTCTTAAATGTATCTAGTTTATCACTAGAAATATATTTTTTGATTTTCTTTTCGAAACTTTTCAACACATTTCATAAATGTATCTAGTTTATCATTAGAAATATATTTTTTTCATTTTCAAACTTTTCAACAAATTTCATAAGTGTATATAGTTTATCAATAGAAATTAAATTTTTTTTTCTTTTTGAAATTTTTCAACACATTTCATAAATGTATATAGTTTATCATTAGAAATATATTTTTTGATTTTCAAACTTTTCAACACATTTCATAAATGTATCTACCGGTAGAGTATCACTAGAAATATATTTTTTTATTTTCTTTTTCAAACTTTTCAACACATCTCATAAATGTATCTACCGGTAGATTATCACTAGAAATATATCTTTTTTTTTCTTTTTCAAACTTTTCAACACATTTTATAAATGTATATACTTTATCATTAGAAATATTTTTTTTTAATTTTTATATTCAAACTTTTCAACACATTTCATAAATGAATATAGTTTATCATTAGAAATATATTTTTTTTATTTTCTTGTTCAAACTTTTCAACATATTTCATAAATGTATATAGTTTATCACTAGAAATATATTTTTTGATTTTCTTTTCCAAACTTTTCAATACATTTCATAAATGTATCTAGTTTATCACTAGAAATATATTTTTATGATTTTCAAACTTTTCAACATATTTCATAAAAGTATCTGATTTATCACTAGAAATTTTCTTTTTGTCATTTTCAAACTTTTCAACACATTTCATAAATGTATCTAGTTTATCACTAGAAATATATTTTTTGATTTTCATTTTTTAAAACTTTTTAACACATTTCATAAATGTATCTAATTTATCATTAGAAATATATTTTGTGGTTTTCTTTTTCAAACTTTTCAACACATTTCATAAATGTATCTATTTTATCATTAGAAATATATTTTTTTCTTTTTCAATTTTTCAACACATCTCATAAATGTAGCTACTTGTAGTTTATCATTAGAAATGAATTTTTTTATTTTGAAACTTTTCAACACTTCTCATAAATGTATCTACCGGTAGTTTATCACTAGAAATATATTTTTTGATTTTCTTTTTTGAAACTTTTTAACACATTTCATAAATGTATCTGGTATATCATTAGAAATATATTTGTTTATTTTCTTTTTCAAACTTTTCAACACATTTCATAAATGTATCTAGTTTATCATTAGAAATATATTTTTTGAATTTTTCTTACAAACTCAAAAAAATGTTCTTCAATTTTTTAAAAATATAAAATTAAAAAATTTATTTAAAATGTTTCTTTAAGAAAAAAGGAAGAAGAAAATCTCATCAATGATCGGGATAGAAAAATGGATGAAGCATTTAAATTATCATTAAAAACTGATAATTGATGCTAATTTTGAAGATGAAAATGGAAATACTCTATTGCACATTAGTTGTCTGTATAACAAAATAGAATTAGTTGAATTTTCATTAAATTGTAAAAATATTAATGTTAATTTACAAAATATTAACAAAGAAATTCTGTTACATATTGTATGTGAATTATGTAGTTTTGATATAATTAAATTATTATTTAATAAAAATATTAATATTCATTTTGTTGTCATGTGACGTATTCGTTCCAGAATACTGTCTTCCCAATAAACTCCTGAACCCCTCTCTGTCTTGGGCAATGTCGCTTGCATTTTCCAGTGATGTATTCATGTAATTTTTAATGTCAGTCCATCGTCTTCTTGGTCTGCCCTTTCTCCTCTTACCTGGTACTCTTCTCTCCAATATTAATATTCATTTTCAAAATAATAATAAACAAACTCCTTATCAGGTTTTGTCAAACTTTAATACTTACAGAATTAAGGAATTTATTAATGAAAAGATTGAAGAATATTATAGTTATGTATTTCGCAATAGTAGTTATTATATATAAATTCCCTGCTGAAGACAGATGTGTCGGGCCATTGGCGGAAATAAAACGGTGACACAACACATTTCCATTCTCTGGACTACATCCTGCTGGAAATCTAGTAGGACCATGATCCTGCTACAAGGGAAATTGAGAAGGAGTTTGAGAATGAATGCTGAAGAAGAATATACCAATTCTGATTTATGGTGTACTTTTTGATCTAGAAGAATATGAACCTCAAAAAAAAAGTTTAGAAAATACTTTAATGGTTGTAGATATGAAATAATGGATCTATTATATTAAATTATAATTCATTATTAAATAAATCTAGATTACGTATAACAAATAATCGTTCAGATATTAATCAATTTAAAGTTATTATTCCTAATATGTTAATTAATTATTTATTAGAAATATAAATCTTTGTATTTTAATTTATTAAACAGTTCAATTATTAATATATTAAAACTTTGTAAAAATATTAAAATTTTGGGCCCTTTTCTGTAATTCTTGTTCATAAAAAGAACCTATAATTTCTTCACCATTTAAATCCTTTTTTTATATGTTATAGGGTTTGTACATTTAATTTCACTAATAACAAATATTTCTGTTGTCCATCTATTTGTATAACCTTTTTCAAATATTCCTGTTTTCTTTATTATTCTTACTCAAATCTCCATCTTTAAATTTTAACTTTATTAATTTTGAGCAAGACATGTTTTCAATAGAATCACTTACACCAAATAAATGTTCATAAACATTTTTTTCATTTTCTTTTTTACTACCTTCAACATTTTTATTGAAGAATGTTTAGTATTATTATAAGTATTTACTAATTCATCTAAAATATTATAGTATTTATTTCTGTTATTAGCAGTAAAATATTTAAACATCTTTTGTGTCATAGTTCCATTCCCTCTTTCAACAATACAGCTTTTTTCTTCATTTTCTGTAGAATAAATATTTATATTATTTTCTTCTAATAGTTTTCATATTATTGTTATAGAATTCCTTACCTTTATCAACCCAAAGATATAAAGGTTTTCTTTTACTATCACATTAAAAGATATGACACCTTATTGAAGACCTTGAGGGTAAAGTCAAAGGGAAGCGAGCAAGAGTTAGGCAGAGATACAAGTGGGAGGGTAACATCACACGATGGACAGGTTACAGTCTAGCAGAGTGCACCACCAAGACAAGAGATAGGAGATACGTTGCAGCCAACCTTCGTTGCGGAGATGGCACATGATGATGATGATGATTACTATCCTTAAATACCTTTTTAAAAGCTTCAGAAACACCAATTCCACTTTTATTTTTTAATAGGTATTGCCCATGCATATTTACTAAATACATCTATAACAGTTAATAGAAATTGATAATGTTTATTTTCTTTTGAATACATTGACACACCAACTAAATCAGCTGCCCCATATTTCATCAATACCATTTACAATTGCTTTTCTTTTAGGAAACTTTTTAATAATAGGTTTATGTAATTCAAATATAAATAACCAAATGGTCAGAGGGTGTCCGACAAAGTGGATGGTGCCGCAGTAACCTAATGAACAAATAGTAACGCAAAATGAGGTAAACAGGTTACTATAACACTTACCTAGCCTGTTAATAAAAATATATTTAAAAAAGTATATATAAAAAAACATACAATAAAACTAAACAGGACAATTCTCCATGTATCGGCTCAAATTGAACCTTTTTCAAGAGACAAACAACAGAAAACGACAAAATAAAAAACAAAATAGATGTCTATATTTCATATTAACAGGCTAGGTAAGTGTTATAGTAACCTGTTTACCTCATTTTGCGTTACTATTATGTAATTCATTTGCTAAATCACTTGACTAATTAATTCCTGATCCTAAAATTGGATTATATAAATACCTAATGCTTTTAATAAGTCTAGATTAATTTTACTCATTTAAAATTTAAAATATATACTAAAAATAAACACGGAAAAAGTATGTAGAAAATGTCATATTTTAAAACCATATTCCGAATATTCAAAAGAAAGTAAAGTTAAAAATGTTTATTGAGCATCTAGTAATGAGTGTTGTAAACCAATAAAACAAGAATATTATAAAAACAATAAAGAAAAATATAAAGAAGTTTATAATAAGTTTATTGAAAGACATTCAGATTAATTATTATTTATTAAAAAAGTTACCCTAAAAATGGCTGAAGAAAATCCACAAATAAAATATGTTATAAATAAATAAGGAAAAAATGTTGATAAATATAGTATTTATATAGAATAGAGTATTTATAATTTTATATATATATATATATATAGTATTGATAAATTTATAGTATTTTTATAGTATATAGTATATATAGATAAATATATATAATAGATATTTTAATCGTATAAAAAAATAGAGTGAGAGATTATTCTGATAATTTTAATAATGGAAGTAAAAAGCTAAATATTATAATTCATTGTGTTTTTGATAAAACATATATTGTAGTTTATTATAATGCTGGTTTTCGACTTTTAAATTCCATGAATCATTTGGATATTATATATGATGAAATCAGAGATCATTTTATAGATTGGATTGATAACTTTAATCAAAAAGGAAGTGGTAATGTATTTTATGAAATGTTTAAAACAACAGTAGTATTAGTAAAAGTAAGAACAATGAGAGGATCTTCATATTTCGAACTTCCTTTTAAAAGTAGTTATATAATCATCATCAAGTGCCATGCCTTTTAAAAGTACTTATATAATAAATATACCAAAAAAAGATGACAAATATTTTTTGTGGTGTATAATTTGTTATATGTTGAGAATTGAACATAACATAAGAAATCCTCATAGAGTATCTAATTATAAAGATTAGGAAGATTGTATAAATATGGAAGGAATCAGCCGAAGACGGATGTGTTGAGCCACTGGCGCAAATAAAACGGCAACACAATGCATTTCCATCCTCTAGACTATATTCAACTGGAAATCTTGTAGGACCATTGTCTTGTTACAAGAGAAATCCAGCGGGAGTTTGAGAATGAACGCTTAAGAAGAAAGAAGAATATGGAAGAAATAGAATATCCAATTAGATTAAATGATTCTGTGTTTGATCAATTTAATGATAATAACTATGTTAGAGTAAATAACTCAGTGTTTGATAGATTTGAAAATAATAATCCTGAAATCGTGTTTAATATATTTGCATTAAAAAAGCAAGAAGATTTGAAATCAATTTATCCTTTCATTTATCATGTTTTAATGAAGAAAGAGAACACATAATAGATTGATTATATGTTGAGCAAGATAGAAAAACTCATTATTGTTTAATTACTTCTTTAGGTTCAATTATGATCATAATAAAGTTTTTCCTTGTAGAAGATGTTTACAACCATATTTCTCTAAGAAATCTTTATTAAATCATCTGATAGATCCTTTATCTAAACTTATAGTACCTGAAAAGGGAACAATATTGAAATTTGAAAATCACCATTTTAAATTAAAGTTACCATTTGTTTTTTATTGTGATTTTGAATCTGTAAATATTCTTATTTCTTCTCTTCAACCAAATCCTACAAATTCATATACAGAAAATTTATTTAAGCACAAAGTTTATTCACATGGAATTCAAGTATCCTCATATATACGTGAGAAAATATTAGACAGTTTGACAGCCTGGCACGGCAAGGAAACAACAACGACTGTGATACATAATACTGTGGACAGAGAGCTGTGGAGAGCCATGACTGCCTACGCCAGCTGGCTTGCACCTGATGATGATGATTTTCATATAATTTCATCTGTTTATATATTTTACTCTGGTGTAGATGCAAAAGAAAAATTTGTTGAAATTACGAACATATAGATGGGAAATTAAATTACTTTACTAGAAAAACCAATAAATGCAAACTTACACAGCTGAATGTTAGATATGTAAAGAAAAATTTCCATAAAACAAAATAATAGTAAAAGGACATAAATATCATAATTGTAATGAAATCTGCACTAAAGAATTTATTATACTTGACCCCATCGAGGCCAGCTTCATGCAGTGGTGATGGGGCTTAGTTCAGCCATCAGGGGTTGGAAACTAAGACTGGTCAGGCAGTCCCACACGAGCAGGACGATAGTCCGGTCCAAGTAAGAAGAGTGCTGAAGACGGAGGCATCCAGCCAAAAGGCGTACAGATAATCAGGATGCCGCGCACAAAGCACAATGGAAACATGTTTGTATTTATAAATAGTTATGGTGCCTGCCTTGTGGCAGACGTTCAGGCAGGGACGGTGCCGGGCCCTATACCTCGAAAGGGCCCAACCTCAGTTACTGGAAGTCCTAACAGATCAGACAAGTTATAATTCTACGGCTCAGAACAGGACACAACAGACTCCGCAGTCACATGTATACAAAGTTCAAGATTGGCAACACGGCCATGTGTACATGTGGACAGGCAGCACAGAGTGCCAAACATATACTTCAAGAGTGTTCTGAGCATGAAATGCTGAGGCAGACATATTAGCCAGAGGAAACAACACTGGAATCAAAGCTCTATGGGACACTGTCTGAACTACAAAAGACAGTGAGTTTTATTAAGGAGACAGAATTACAGATATAGACATGTTTCAAGTGGATGAAAGAAGAAGAATAATTATACTTGATACAAAAATAAGAGAACATAATCAT
Organism: Meghimatium bilineatum; assembly: GCA_034231615.1. Lineage (NCBI taxonomy): Eukaryota > Metazoa > Mollusca > Gastropoda > Stylommatophora > Philomycidae > Meghimatium > Meghimatium bilineatum. Next base: position 32,742,569 of record CM067300.1, on the reverse strand, counting down.
TTTTATGGAAAATATAGAGGCGCTGCCAATCATGTAATACAAAAGAAGGTAAACATTCTAAAATTATTCCAGTATTTTTTCACAATGGAAGTAGATATGATTTTCAATTTATTATAGAAGAATTAAAGAAATATGAAAACGATGATCAGAAGGTTACAAGAATATATTTCTATTGAATATGGAAGTTCTTATAGAAAAGTAGCTTCAATGACATGAGGAAAATATTAACATCTAAACAAATTACAAACAAGTTAAAATGAGAATTATAAAATGCTATATCTACTCTATTTTAATGTATGACTCAGAAAAATGGACACTAAATAAACAATTATAAGACAGAATTGATGCATTTGAGATGTAGGTATATAGAAGAATAGGGAGAACATCATGGAAAGATAAGAAAACAAATAAAGAGGTGCTATAGACACTTAATATGAAGAAAGAACTACTAAGAGAAATAAAGATCAGGAAAATAAAATATTTTGGTCACATTAAAAGACATGACACCTTATTGAAGACTTTACATGAGGGCAAAGTCAAAGGGAAGCGAGCAAGAGGTAGGCAGAGATACAAGTGGGAGAGTAACATCACACGATGGACAGGTTACAGTCTAGCAGAATGCACCACCAAGACAACAGACATGGGATGTTGGAGATTCGTTGCAGCCAACCTTCGTTGCGGAGACGACACTTGATGATGATTTAGAGAAAACTAAGATTTCTTGATAGTTATAGATTCTTGACAACTTCAGTTGATAATATTTCTAAAGGAATGTTAGATGAAGATTTTACATTTTTGAATAATAATTTTAATGAAAAAGAATATAATGCATTAAAATATTTAAATGATAAAAATGAAAGAACATTCAAAGAAATTTATCCATATGAATATATTGGTTCTATAGAAAATTTAAAGAAACAATTGCATCTAATTGATACATTTTATTCAACATTTAGACAAGAAGGAATTACAAAGGAAAATATGAACATGCACAACAAATTTGGAAAACATTCAATTGTAAAACTTTTCAAGATTATCATGATATTTATTTACAGACGTATTAATTCTAGCAGATGCTTTTGAGAAATTTAGGGAATTCAATTAAAAATATGAAATTGATCCATGTTATTGTTTCTCTCTACCTGGATTAACATGGCAATGTGGATTAAAATATACAGGAGTTGAATTATAATTATTATCTGATACTCATATGATTTTGATGTATGAAAAATCAATAAGAGGTGGATTTTCAGAAGTATCAGGAAAAAGATTGCCAAAAGCATTTTATAAACAAACACAAAATTATGATGATGGAAATAAAATTATTGAAGATTTTGAATGCAAAGACATTTAGATCTTTTAAAGAAAAAAAAAAGGAGAAAAATTAGATATTAGAAAATTTCTTAAATATTGTTATTTACAATATTTGGATGCAAATAATTTATATGGATGGTCAGTGTCACAACTATTACCAATAGGAGATTATAGATGGGAAAACCCTGAAAAGTTTATAAGACACACAGGAAGATATATAATTGAAGTTGATTTAGAATACACAAATGAATGTAAAAGAAAAATATTTAAATATCCTTTAGCACCTGAAGGAATAATAACTAAAAGAAAAGAATTATATCAATATTAATTGAATTTATCGGGTGAAGAGAAATTAGGAAAGGTTCCCAAATTGGAATTTTATTTTAAAAATTAAGAAAGATATGTTCTTCATTATAAAGTATTGAAGGTTCTATTTATCTCTTGGAATGGAAGTAAGCAAAATTCATAGAATTATTTATTTTAAAGAAGAAGCTTGGTTGAAACCATACATTGATTTTAACACAGAACAAAGAAAGAAAGCAAAATCTGAATCTGAGAAAGATCTACCGAAAAATATGAATTGTTCATTCTTTGGAAAGACAATGGAAAATATTAGAGAATGGGTTAATTTAAAACTAGTTACTAATAAAAAGGAGGCAATTAAATTATATTCTAAACCATCTTTTATAGACGTGATATTTTTTAATAACAATTTTATTGGAATACAAAATATTAAACCATCAATTAAATTTAACAAACCAATCTATTTGGGGATGTGTATTCTTGATCTTAGCAAATTATTGATGTATGAGTTTTGTTATAATAAATTTACTAAACAATTTCCAGATAATGAAATTTTATATGGAGATACGGACAGTTTAGTTTTAAACATATATACTAATGATTTAATTAACGAATTAGAAAATATGAAAGATGAATTAGATACAATGATTATCCAAAATATCATCCATTATATTCTGAAACAAAAAATTTGTAGGAAAATTTAAAGATGAATTAAACGGAAAAACAATGACAGAATTTATAACATTAGGAAGTAAAGCATATTTATTTAAAACATTAGGTGTTGAAGAAGAAAAGAAAGAAATAAAAGGCGTTGTCAAAATCAACAATTAAAAAGAAATAAAATTTGAAGATTATAAAAGCTATTTATTAAATTCCACAGTACAATATAACAAAATGTATACTATGAATTCTGAAAAACATGAAATGTTTATAAATGAAATAAATAAAAAATCATCACCTTTTGATGATAAAAGATAATATATGTAAAAATGGAATAACAACTTATCCACTTGGTTTTAATTAATTATTTATTTCTTTTAAAAACTGTAAACATAAATGTCCACAAATTACTGTATTAACAGTAAGTATTTGATCAGTAAAATATTGTATATCTCCTAGTATTTCACAAAGATAATCTATTAATTCTAATGGTGGTTGAATTCCAAACCTATCCAAATATATTTTATGATTATTATTTTTAGTTGTATTTTATACCATGCAACCCAATGAGTACCTTTTGTTTTATCAGTTAAATCGCCATCTAAATTCATTATTCCACATTCTTTTTTTATTTGATTTTTTGTTCTTGAAGTTCTGTTCTTATAAATACACCTCTAAAATTTGGTATTTTTTATTTTTTAACAGCATCTAATAGTTGAAAGTTTGTTAGAGGTTCATTTGGTAATTTTATATTATCTATTTCTACTAGGTTATCTAGTAGTCAGAGAAATTTAATAGAAAGGCCCCTCTTCTTAAATATCAAGAAAACAGAAGTAATGGTTATTTCAAAGAAACAAAATAACGCACCTTGCAAGATCAAAGTGAATGATATAGTATTAAAACAGGTCGCCCAATTCAAATATTTAGGTACAAGGATTACGGCAGATGAAAGAAGTTCAACAGAAATAAGAAGCAGAATAGGACAGGCAAAAACAAAATTCAGAAAAATGAAAAATATACTGTGTAATATGACCTTGTCATTAGAGGTGAGAAAGAGAGTTCTGCAGTGCTATATAACCCTTATACTAACATATGGGTGCGAGTCTTAGACAATAAACAAACTGGAAATTGGGAAATTAGAGGCAACAGAGATGTGGTTCTACAGATGAATGCTGAGAATACCATGAACTGACAGAAAAACTAACGTAGAGGTGTTGGAAGAGTCAAATGCGAAACAGACCTTAATCAACAATATAAGAAAAAGGCAATCTTCTTTTTTTTGGCCACTTCATGAGACAGGTTGGTTTAGAGAACATAGTCACAACAGGCACAATTGACAGACAAGGTGAGAAAATATTAGACAGTTTGACAGCCTGGCACGGCAATTAAACAACAACGACTTTGATACATAATACTGTGGACAGAGAGCTGTGGAGAGCCATGACCGCCTACGCCAGCCGGCATGGCACCTGATGATGATGCTGACTACATTAACATAACTTTGTTCTATCATTTTTATTATTGTAAAATGACAGCAATGGCTGAAATGTTATACTGTGTAAAATGTAGAAAGAAAACAGATACTTTAGATTTAGAATATTCAAAAAGCAAAAATAATAGAAATATGTTACAGGGTATGTGTGTGTTAAACTGTGGAACTATAAAAATTAAATTCATTAAAGCTTCAGAAGTAGTTTATGATGGCGGTAATTTAAATAATATCTTCTTCTTCTTCAGCTTTCATTCTCAAACTCCTGCTGAATTCTCTTGTAGCAGGACCATTATCCTACTAGATTTCCAGCAGGATGTAGTCCAGAGAATGGAAAGGCGTTGTGTCGCCGTTTTATTTGCGCCAATGGCCAGACACATCCGTCTTCTGCGGAATTTAAATAATATAACAAACTACCATTTGAATTACATTTACCAGGTCATAATTTTACAGATCCTGGAACTAATTTAAAGAAAAGGTTAAAAGATCCATATGGTAATCCACCAGATTTTACGCCACAACCTTGGAGTAAACCAATTAATAGAGTTGATGAAGCTGCTATGAATCATGGCATCTGTTATTTACAAAATGAAGATAGGAAAACTAGAAATGAAGTTTGTGATAAGAAAATGTTACAAGATTTAAATATATTTAATACTACTATAAGAGAAAGACTTGATATAGGAATTGTTAGTAATATTATTCAAGGAAAAATTACATTAGGAATGGGATAGTTTTTATGAAGGAGCCACTGAAAACTAAAGAAAACTAAAATCATTTCAGGGAATTTCTGAATGATTTTTAAAAGAAGAAGATGCAGTTTTTTATATTTTTATAAAATTGGTGCATGCTTATTTATTTTATTATTTAATGATAATAATTCATATTTTTTGCTTCGAGCGGACATCCTTTCGCAAAATAAGGAAAAATAATTTTGTTTAAGTGAAGGGTGTTTTTATAAGATGATTATTCTCTTTTTTTATTTTTTAAAGTATATTTTTATACTTGTATATAAACTTTTTGGAGTAAAAATATTTTTAAGGGTGAAAATGTTTTAAAAATTATCTTTTATTTTTTTTTAAATAAGTGTTTTCATCCCCTATATATATATATACAGTAGTTACAGTGGAGATATGGAGTTCTAAAGTATTGTATATAGTGGAGATATGGAGTTCTAAAGTATTGTATACAGTGGAGATATGCAGTCTAAAGTATTGCATACAGTGGAGATATGCAGTTCTAAAGTATTGCATACAGTGGAGATATGGAGTTGCATACAGTGGAGATATGGAGTCTTGTGGATATGAAATAAAGATTAGGAAAGTGAAACCCATTCTCCCCACAAATTGCACAAAAACGTGTAAGAGCTCTTCTTATTTTTTGTGTCTCCATGTGACTATGAAATGGCATCAATGGTATCTGCCGACAAGACGTTCAAACGGCATCAATGGCATCAGCTGTCAAGACGTTCATTGTTTGCGCAATATCATTTACCTACATCATTCATGTGTTATTGAAGCTCGAAAAAGGAGCAAAGAATAGCAACACTGTTTACACTTTCCATACGTGTCATAGGAAGCATTTAAGAAGGTTATGCGGTGGAGTTGGCGTCATCATGTAGAATCAGTGACCCAAAAGTCATGCTGAAAAAGTCAGATGTGCCAAATTGAAAAATTCAGATATCTCATCACAGCTGTAAGCCTGACACAACATATTCCATCTTCGGACTACATCCTGCTAATCTGCAGGAATTGAGAATGAACACAGAAAAAATTTTACTTACACGAGATCCCAATCTTTGAAAGTTTGTTCCAATTCCTGCATGAGATCCAACAATTTTTTTTACAGAAGTAGGGCTCAAACCTAACATCATCTTCAAAGATCAGTATCTTTTGGTAGTTTCTGGCAATCATCTTCAAGTAAGAAAAACATCAATACGTTACAGATAACTCTTTTAAAACATCAATACGTTACTGATAACTCTTTTAAAACATCAATACGTTACAGATAACACTTTAATAAAAACATCAATATGTTACAGATAACTCTTTTAAAACATCAATACGTTACAGATAACACTTTAAAAACATCAATACGTTACAGATAACTTTTAAAACATCAATACATTACAGATAACTCTTTTAAAACATCAATACGTTACAGATAACACTTTAAAAACATCACTATGTTACAGATAACACTTTAAAAACATCAATACATTACAGATAACATTTTAAAAACATCAATACGTTACAGATAACACTTTAAAAACATCAATACGTTACAGATAACAATTTAAAAACATCAATACGTTACAGATAACAATTTAAAAACATCAATACGTTACAGATAACAATTTAAAAACATCAATACATTACAGATAACACTTTAAAAACATCAATACATTACAGATAACAATTTAAAAACATCAATACATTACAGATAACACTTTAAAAACACCATATGTTACAGATAACACTTTAAAAACATCAATACATTACAGATAACACTTTAAAAACATCAATACATTACAGATAACTCTTTAACACACTCAATCCCAGAGAGACCAAAACCGCACGCTATCAATTCATTTCCAGAATGCCCGTTTTCTACATGGTGATTTCAATTGTTTTTCTTCAGTTTCTATGTGACTAGTCTAGACACGCTAAATTTAGCCCTCATGTGATTAGCAGTAATTGTGGCTTAAATAGAAATTTACTGACCGTTTCTAACAGTTGTGGCTGCCGAGCTGTGAAAGGGTATTATGTCCTTTAATTTTCTTCAAAACTCGGTAAGAATAGACCAACATATGATTTAGATGATGTTGACAGGCAATTTTATCAGGGAATTTTACAGAACGTGAATGAATCAGACGTTGATAGGGAATTAGTTCAGGACTTAGGAGTTGAAAGTAATGACAATCCAGTAGTGTAAGCCTAAATTATGACATACCGCCCCCATGTCTGGTTGGACCACAAAATTTGTCTGCAGATGTACAGCAGTAGTGGATGTGTGTTTAAATTTGTTGAAAGTAAGAATATTCCAACTTTCTTTCAGTACATATTTTTTTACATGAAAAATGTAATTAGAAATGTTTTCTCTTATGAACATAGTATGCAAATATTGATTTTAAAAAATATATAAAATTTTAAACAGTAGTTATATGTTGAAGAAAGAACAGAATCAATGTTTTTAATAAAAGGTCTTTGGTCGAAGTATCAACCTGTGTACTATTCATTGTACAACTGATGTAGTCTATTTCAATATTTATTTACCATATGGTGCATAGTGTTACCATAGCCTCACTATCACTAGATATGAAAATAATCAGATTTATGCTGCTTCCAGTTAAATTATGCTTAATATAAATGTTAGATTTTACATATAAAAATGTCTCCTTTTTTTCTGTCAAATGCCATCTTGTCCTCTTTTTCTGTCAAATGCCATCTTGTCCTCTTTTTTCTGTCAAATGCCATCTTGTCCTCTTTTTTCTGTCAAATGCCATCTTGTCTTCCTTTTTCTGTCAAATGCCATCTTGTCTTCCTTTTTCTATCAAATGCCAGAATGAAGATTCCATATGAAATCTGGAGAATTTGTGTCATGGTTGGTTACAGCTTGGCCGCGTCTTTGAACCTGACATGTCCGAATTCAACATTATATTTTTTGGTCACTTTGACCTATAAATGGCAGAGCCATCTCTACCCCAAAACTTTCTTAGCTGCATCTTATGATATATATAGCAGTACAGTGCAGATATATTTTTTTTCTCCTTTCGTAACACTGTAACACATGGACACAAGCATTACTGACATGAAGAGGGAATGACTGCAAAGTGAGGAGTTTGTATTCAGGAAGTGGAGAAATGAAGATGGCTCATGTCTGTAGTGAAGACTGCAGGATCAAAAGAGAAATCACAAAACTATGACCTACTGACCTCTTCCCAGATTTGATAATGGCTCAGAAAGCAGCCGATTTCACCCATTGTCAGTGATCTGAAAATAAAGTGTACAAACAAAGAAATTATGATTCTATCTGTTTACAGAAAAAAAATTGTATTCTATTTCTGCGTTCGTTCTCAAACTCCAACAGACCAGTAGTATGTGGTCCGCAGAACAGAATGTGTTGTCATGGTTAACAGCTCAGTTCTGCACATTTCAGCTCAACTCATCTGCTTCTGGGTCACTTTGACTCTATAGGATGGGACAGTTAACTCCACCCCAAAACCTCCTTAGTTGCCTATGGATAATAGGTAAGACTGCTGTAAAACTGTAGAACAACTAGTATAGCTAGTACTTCTGTGATAGTACCATTGTTTTCACTGTTTTTATTGTTTGTTCACTGTTTTTAGTTTGTTCACTGTTTTTATTGTTTGTTCACTGTTTTATTGTTTGTTCACTGTTTTATTGTTTGTTCACTGTTTTATTGTTTGTTCACTGTTTTATTGTTTGTTAACTGTTTTATTGTTTGTTCACTGTTTTATTGTTTGTTCACTGTTTTTATTGTTTGTTCACTGTTTTTATTGTTTGTTCACTGTTTTTATTGTTTGTTCACTGTTTTTATTGTTTGTTCACTGTTTTATTGTTTGTTCACTGTTTTTATTGTTTGTTCACTGTTTTTATTGTTTGTTCACTGTTTTATTGTATGTTCAAAGTTTTATTGTATGTTCACTGTTTTATTGTTTGTTCACTGTTTTTATTGTTTGTTCACTGTTTTTATTGTTTGTTCACTGTTTTTATTGTTTGTTCACTGTTTTTATTGTTTGTTCACTGTTTTTATTGTTTGTTCACTGTTTTTATTGTTTGTTCACTGTTTTTATTGTTTGTTCACTGTTTGTTTTGTATTTTCTTGAAAAAAGATCTTAACTATTTCCGTCCGTGATAACGATATATCGTTGCAGATAGACATCCATTGCGGACATATCCACAATTATTCATTCTTGCAGATATGCCATCTAAAATTGCTTCGTTTGGATCATAAAATAATTAGCATTAAGTTATCTAGGTATTTAAACCTTAGAAATCTGGCTAACGGAACGAAACCCCTGTGTGATTAGACATGTGTGACATATTTATTTTAAATTAAAATTTGAACAAGGTAGGTTCAGCTTTTCAGAAATTAGCAAAATGGCTTCATCTTCCACTAGTAAGAGAGCTCAAAGATTTAGCAAACATCTGGTTTTATTATTCTTTGAGAGTTTTATAATTGGAGACATTATTTCAAGTGATGAGTTGGAAAACAACGATGATTTCGATTTTGACAGTGAAGATTACTGACTTGTTGAAAATTGTAAAATAAATAGACCTAATATTATTTGTAAGGGAAGAATAACTTTATAAAAAATTATAAAACTACTCACACTGCTATTGTTTCCGAAGAATCAGATAGGTATAGTGACAGCAATGATAATCTTGTGCTATGTTATACAATAAATAGTTAGACCTAATGATAATATTGAGTGGAATAAAGTTAAACTTTGGAAATTCAATACTTGGGAATATTTCATAAAGTTTCAGAATATTTTGTTCAGTTCTGAAATTTGACATAAAACACACAAAAATGGCATAAAACAACAGGCAGATAAATTTACTTCAAATAAACTAATTATGATCAGAAAGTGGACAGTCAAGGCATCTACTTTAGTAAGATTGGATTTTAGCATTTCAAGACAAGTAAAATTGAGGGTGAGTAGAACAAAATGCATGCAAAATAATTTCTGTTCATCTAACATCTCTGTTTGTGGTGTAATTTTGGAATTTTATTGTTACAATTCTTATATTTTGTATGGATTCCATTCAATTATCTTTCTTTTGATACCTTATATGACCTTCCATAGCTAATACTTTGTCTTCGGGAAGCTTGCGCCTAGTCATGTTGCGGTCCAAAAATTTTGCGTAAAATTAATTACGTCCAAACCCCAGGAATAAGGAATAATTCCGTCCTGAAAGAGTTGCAGTTGAAACATTGAAATGTCTTGTATGTTGTTATTTGCATGTTTTCATACCAATACCATACAGTACAATGGCAGTCTGATAGTCCTCATAAAACTCCATCAAAACTTGTGTTCTACGTAAGTATTTAGTTGCCTCTCACAACATGCTTGGCAGATACCAGCCGTAATTATTTGCTTCCGTTTAGGACCCCAGTGACACATTAACGAGACAATACAATAATTATGACATTTACAAAAACATGGACTACCAAAATCATAATAATCTTTTTTTGCCTCATCGAGGCCAACTCCTTGAAGTGAAGATGGGGTCTTAGTCCAGCCAAACAGAGGCAGGAAATTAAGATTGGTCGAGCCATTCCATATATCGAGCAGGACTGTAGCACAGGTACTGAAGTCAGAGATACCAGGTTGAAAGGCACGCCAACAACACGATTAGATAATGTCTTCACAAACAAATTTTTGTTTGAATCTTCAGGAATTATGAACAATAGAGCTCTTTCTGGTATCCTTTTGTGTAATGGAAAAATTTGTTTAATACCCAAACTTTGCCAGAGCCTAAAAGGGGAGTAAAGGATAGCGACACTGCTACCTACCATGCATGTTGTAAGAGGTGACTCAGGAAGTTTAGGGGTGGAGTTAGATGTCCCATAACTAAGTTGGCTAAAGTGGCCTAGAAGCCATGCTGAAGTTGGATGTGTCAGGCTGAAAGGAACATATATTGCAACTAACGAGAAGATACCCAGACTTTAACTCTCGGCAGTGTGCAACTTTAACTCTCGGTGGTGTGCAACTATCAGAATACAGTCTCTTCTTTTTTCTGCATGCATTCTCATAGATGTCAACTAGTACGGATTTTCTGTACTTATACAGATTTTTCAGGCTGAAAAAAAACTCAGAAAAAACCCTACAATCAAAAACTTTTTTGGGGTGGGGGTGTTTTTTTAAATAAAATTTTTAAAAAAGGCCATTTCGTGTTACATCTTCAGTTACTACTTCTAATGAAGACATTTTGTACATATTGAATGTATTTCCGCCGAAGACGGATGTGTTGGGCCATTTGCGCAAATAAAAAGGCAACACAACGCATTTCCATTCTCTGGACTATATTCAACTGGAAATCTTGTAGGACCATTGTCCTGTTACAAGAGAAATCCAGCGGGAGTTTGAGAATGAACGCTGAAGAAGAAGAAGAAGAATGTATTGATTGGATGAAGAAAAAAATGTGGGATTTTTTTTTTGTTTGGGGTGCTAATACGGTAATTTTTATTGAAATACAGAAATAAATTGTTAAAAATATGGATTTATGGAAAAATAAGCGGACAGCCATGCATTCTCAAACTCCTGTAGGTTAGTAGGATGTAGGCCATAGAAAAGGATACATTTTACATTTTAGCTGCAATATCTGTGCCTTTCAGCCTGGCACACCCAACTACAGCATGGCTTCTGAGTCACTGACTGACCTATGAGGTGAAACAGCTAATTCCTCCCCTCAAATCTCATTGGTCACCTCTTACGATATGCTTGGCACATAACAGAGATGTTATTATAATAATTATTTTTTCTGCTCTTAAGCCCAGAATACCATCAAAGGCGGATGTGTCTGGCCATTGTCGCAAATAAAGAGACGACACAATACATTTCCATTCTCTGGACTATATCCTGCTGGAAATCTAGTAGAATTATTGTCCTGTTACAAGAGAGAACCAGCGGTAGTTTGAGAATGAACGCTGAAGAAGAAGGCCCCACAATTCACAGGTGGAAATAAAGAGCGAAACAAAATGAGATCTCTCTTACCTTCCATGATATGGATCGGCAAAGTCTGGCAACATCTTGACCCCTTGCTTCTCCAGGTAGGAACTATGAAGTTCTCTGTTTGGAATAGATAACATATAGAATGAACATTAAACGTAGGCAAGAATTATGTGCTTCGAAAATATGTTTTTGTGGCCATGGTTGTCGTCTTCTGGTGTGTTCGTTCTCAAGCTCCTGCTGATTAGCAGGATGTAGTCCAGAGAATGGAATGCATTGCATCATGGTTTGCAACATATGTGCCTTTCGGCCTGAGACATTAGACTTCAGCATGGTTTCTGTGTCATGTTTCTGTATCTAAAATGGTGGTTCTCAGCAAGACAGCAGGGACTTGAAGGGGGGGGGGCACCGAAGAAATTTCTGAAATAGAGGTAAGTGTAAAACTTGTCATGGGGAGGGGGGCATATGAAGATAAAGACTTGAACAGTAACCAATAAGAAATATAGTGACAAATAAAGTAGAGATGTGTGCAGGAGCCATTGCTTTAAATAGTGAAACGACGCAAACTAGCATGGTTCGGACATGTATGCAGGCACGATTCCTTGTCAAAAACAATATTGCAGGGAACTGTCGAGGGTGGAAGAAGCAGAGGAGGACAAATAAAGACATGGACAGACAACATCAAGGAATGGACAGGGCTAGATATTTCCACACTCATCCGCATCGCTGAGGATAGAATTCGCTGGAGGACTCTGTGTGCTGAAGCATCCAATGTGGTACCCCTACGACCCTGAAGGGTTATGGGTTTATTGATTGATTGATTGATAGCGACAAATCTGAAAAAGTCTTGGTGACTTGTAAGGAAAGTCAATGATCTTTTTTTTTAAGCACAAGGGCTTAAAAACGACTGTGAAGGTTAGAACAAATGCAGGACTAACAAACCAGTAACATCTGCAGTTAGAACAAATGCAGGACTGACAAACCAGTAACATCTGCAGTTAGAACAAATGCAGGACTAACAAACGAGTAACATCTGCAGTTAGAACAAATGCAGGACTGACAAACCAGTAACATCTGCAGTTAGAACAAATGCAGGACTAACAAACGAGTAACATCTGCAGTTAGAACAAATGTAGGACTGACAAACCAGTAACATCTTCAGTTAGAACAAATGCAGGACTAACAAACGAGTAACATCTGCAGTTAGAACAAATGCAGGACTGACAAACCAGTAACATCTGCAGTTAGAACAAATGCAGGACTAACAAACGAGTAACATCTGCAGTTAGAACAAATGTAGGACTGACAAACCAGTAACATCTTCAGTTAGAACAAATGCAGGACTAACAAACGAGTAACATCTGCAGTTAGAACAAATGTAGGACTGACAAACCATTATTGTTTATTATTTATATGGATAATATTATCAAAACTGTAAAACACCACCAGACGTTTACCATTACTCAAATGACTTAATTGAACCACTCTTTGCTGACCATCAGTGCCTTTTCCACAGTTCAAGTGAAGTGCTGAAAGATCACATAAACCTACTCAATGAAAGCTGCCTCAATCACAACATGAAGATCAATAAAGAAAATACAGAAGTAATGTTTATAGGCAGAAAACCCAATACAATCAAAATAAATGATCAACTACTGAAGTAAAGCAAGTGCAGAAATTTAAATATTTTGGGAGCATTTGTACAGCTGACTGAAGAATGGACAGAGTGTTGAGACAAGAATTAAAAAGTCAACTATGTAACTTATGAACTTATACCAATTTTCCCATCGAAGACGAATGTATCAGGCCATTGGCGCAAATAAAACGGAGACACAGCGCATTTCCATTCTCTGGATAACATCCTGCTAGAAATCCAGCAGGACAATGATCCTGCTAAAAGAGAAATTCAACAGGAGTTTAAGAATGTACGCTGAAGAAGAAGACTAATGGCTTTTAGGTTGACCCAGCCTAAGAAAAGGGCACCAGATCTTCTGGGAAAGTAGCCGCAGGTATGATGTTGGTCAATGAAAAATACAGACTTAACCCCATACTCCCCACTACGCCTCAATGGAAAAAGTGAAAACATGAAAACTCCTTTTTTAATGAATGTCATACTGCGAGTTTACAACAAAATTACAAATAACAGGAGAGAATTTGGTATTTATACTAACTTTCCATCTACAGCATCCACAATTTTGGCATCTATCCCCAAGTAGTCAAAGGCTGTCAGCATCCGAAGTCTTCTAGCCGGCCGTCGTTTCAAGTTGATCATGTATATCTGCAAATATGAATAAATAAAGTTTTTAACACCAGACAGCCTAGAGAAGACCATAATGGAGGGGATGATGCCAGGGAGACGTACAAGAGACAGACCCAGAAGATGGATGCAAGACATCAAAGACCACCTGAACATGACAGTAACAGAAGCAGGAAGACTAGCTCAAGATTGACAGAAGCTTCGAAAGGCTGTGATGACTGCTACAGGATATGCTACCTGATGAGTATGAATGTTTTTAATTAACGAAGTTCGTGGTGGCTGGATTATCAGAACAGCAACCTCCACATTCTTCTTCTTTCATTCTCAAACTTCTTAGAGATTATCAAGATGCAGTCTGGAGAACGGAATGTGTTGCGTCATGGTTTACAGCGTGATTGTGTTATATGCACCTTTCGGTCTGACACATCCGATTTCAGCATGACTTCTAGGTCACTTTGACCATATACGGAATGTGACAACCAACACCATCCTAAAACCTTCTTAGTCACCTCTTACAAGATATATGGAAGATAAATAGTGTTGCTATTCTTTGCTCCCTTTTGACTACGAATTGGCCATAACAGACTGAGAAGTCACATGTTCAGAAAGTTGAAAATTTGTAGACAGACCTGTGCAACTGTGGACTGAGCCCAGAGACTGCAGAACACATCCTTCATGCCTGTCAAATCTACCAAGAAGAGAGTGAGAAAATATGTTTATTTTCCTACTGAGACGGCAGAACTTCCAGACTTGAGGGGTTCCATGGATGACCTGAAGCGAATTACACAGTTCATTGAAGCTATTGGCGCTGTAACCTGATATCTGACTGAAGAACAAAAAGCTCCCCTTTCGGGCCCTGGAAACACACTTTCGCTTTTATGGTTAAAAGCTCTGATATAACTGAATTGGATTAACTTTGCGACTGAAAGGAGCATCATAAGATGAACGCAGCCAAAAAAAAACTTAATAAATATTATAAAATACCTTTACAACTTTTAAAACTAAAAGTTTACCTTCAGTTATTTAACAAAAATGTATACAAACTACAACAAAATGATATTGTTTACCAACCATGTTATCTAACATAAAATGTATACAAACTACAACAAAATGACACATAACTTGCCTGATCAGATCCTATGTATACAAACTACATCAAAATTACACATAACTTGACTGATCAAATCCTAGTTTGTCTTTAGGCTTCTCTGGTATATACACATGAGGTGAACTGTACAGAGGAGGAACTTCTTGTAATGAAAATATTATACACTTTGTTCAAGAACATCATCAAGGAAATCATCAAGTATTGCTTACCTCCAGGATCAGCTTCTCTGCACTGTAGGCGAATCTGTAAGCGTTTGGTATGTCAGGTCTCAGATCAGTTAAATATTTACTGTCCGCACAAATTCAACTCTGATTCAATAAATACTTCACAAACACATTTCAGATCATCTAAACCATAAGTTCTCAACTTTTCTCGAGTCACAACCCCATTTTATTTAGAAGTAAAGTGACCCATGGTCAAAAACATTTTATATAAGGCTTTCAATATGGAAAAAATATTGTATATCGTTCGAAGATTGTTCAGAATATCTTCTACTTCTGCGTTGGCTCTCAAGTAACCAACACAAATTTATTTTTTGATTTTCACCATGGAGCATGAAGTATGATGTGCTCCTATTCCATTTGAGGCATATATAATTCAATACAATTTAAACATGACATATTTAATGTTTAGCTTGATATTGTAACTCGGTAATAATTATTTCTTCATAATTTACATTTGAGTTTTTGCCAACGTATGTTAACCATGTGTGTGTGTCGCATCAGTCTATTAACCGAGAACACAGAAACTGCTCACATTTTGATGAGTTATATTTGGGTCAAAGGGCATGAACTCATGAACCACTAACCTACCATAAGTTATATTTAATATTACATAATCACCAGTGTGTTGCAGGGGAGCAAAGAATAGCAACACTGTTTACCTTCGACGCATGTCGTAAAAGGCGATCCAACGCAAAAAAAGTTTGAACTACAGTTTCTTCTTCTTCAGCGTTCATTCTCAAACTCCAGCTGGATTTCTCTTGCAACAGGACAATGGTCCTACAAAATTTCCAGTTGAATTTAGTCCAGAGAATGGAAATGCGTTGTGTTGCCGTTTTATTTGCGCCAATGGCCCAGCACATCCATCTTCGATGGTAACTACAGTTTAACCATTAGCAAGACGGATTAAAAAATACAAAACGTCTTCCTGCCACCTGATTCTTTTTTGACAATTTGCGTTATTGATGGTGACTGTTTTGAAAATGTGATAATTTTTTGGTTGTTAGAGATATTTAAATATTTGCACATATAAATAAAGAATTGAATTCTGCATATATTGGTGTAATTTCTGTACATGTGTGTTTGATACCAGACATATGAGAAAGTGGTAAAGACGTTTTTCACAAAAAAACTTATATTTTATAACAAATAAAGCAGAAAAATTAGTAAAAAAATAACTTACTTTACTTATTAAATTGTTTGGCAACACTGTACACTAAATCACACACAAATCTGTTGTATTTATTATTTATGATCTTTCATTATCAAAATATTGCCGGAGGAACTGTATAAAACATGTAGATTTGCAGTAAAATCGTTCTTTGAGCTTAGGCCTAGAGTCATTTTTGGTGCCACTTCAACATATTCGATATCAAACATCTGGAAGTCCCCACACCAACACGCCATTCTGTATATTTACTGCTGTGAAACTAAATAACCCAATAATTCATGATTCAAGCCATGATTCAATGTTATTTTATTCAAAATACAATGATACAACGGTCTATAAACCCGATTCACCATCATGGCATCGTACCGGTGTGCAGATGTGGTCAGATTAATTGGTATAAAACTTGTTACTTCTACGTAGAAATTTTCACTACGATCATGATGGACGTAGAAATGTATCAGCTTCAATTGCATATGTTTCCCGAGTATGTGCATTGACCAATCAGGCTCTGGTATGTATATTTAACACAATATCTCATTGGATGACTTCTATCGACAACGGCAAGAGCCGCCATTTTTTTGTTTATCGACAAGTGTTTACATAAGCATTGTGAAGGTTAAAGTCACTGTTTTTTATCACCATCCTTCTCCTCATCTTCTTCTTTTGCATTCTACCTTGGACTGCCATGTAGCATCACGTTTTTAATAACGACACTTAATGATGATGATGAACCAACACCCACTTACCTAAAGCTTTCACAGAATGAGCAAATAAAATCATGTCATCTCTTGGACCACTATATCCCACTGGAGGTCTATTGTAGGAAAGATTCGGTGAAAGGTAGTGATGCAGGTTGATAAGAATAGCAGAGTGCACCATAGGAACAGGAAACACTCCAAAAATCTCCCGGTCTACAATGGATAGATAGTTACTACTACGAATGTAGTAGCCCTGAGGAGGAATACAAGAAACATTTGTGACTCACTTCTCAAAAAAAGAAATGTTGGATTGTTTATCATAATCTTCTTCTTCAGCGTTCATTCTCAAACTCCCGCTGGATCTCTCTTCTAGCAGGAAAATCGCACTACTAGATTTCCAGCAGAATATAGACCAGAGAATGGAAATGCGTTGTGTCACCGTTTTATTTGAGCCAATGACCCGACACATCCATCTTCATAGGTATCAGAATCTAATCATACTTAACTGCAGACTAGGCTGACACACAGGTTCGTGTAAGGCAGGTAACCCACCAAGTAATTATTACTGGTCTGCCAGGCTGATTTATATATATTCCACGTGAGATATTCTTTCCAGATTGTAGTTGTCTTTAGAGTAGACCTGACGCAGGAAGGGGCGTGTTTGAACATTCTTCATCTTCAGCGTTCATTCTCAAACTCCCACTGGATTTCTGTTGTAGCAGGACAATGGTCCTACTAGATTTCCAGCAGAATGTAGTCCAGAGAATGGAAATGTGTTGTGTCGCTGTTTTAATTGCACCAATGACCCGATACATCCATCTTCTGCGGAGTTTAAATAATCTGAGATGTCTCTAATCCATCCTTGTCTTTTTGGCGGACCTTACCTCTGCTTCCAGGAACCATACCTTCCATTATTAATTGTTCCATTTTGTTATGTCTCCTTATATGGCTAAATTATATCTGATTTAGAATTACTATATGCACTAGTCTCTGAATTCAGAAAATATCAAATTACAAGCTAGCCAATCTGCAAACTATGATGCTAAATATTAATTAGGAAGCAATCATTATGTCTAAACTTTGATATTATCAGATAAGTAAGGTTCTGAATGGAAACATTGTCAGATAAAGTGAAGTTCTGAATGGAGACATTGTCCAAGGAGGAAACAACTCTTTGACTATTTGGTTATCAGTTTCATAGGGATGAATGCACAGCCGGCACCCTGGAGTGTGTTGTGGTTGTATTCTGCTCAGGTGATTGTTAAGCTGTACATGTGTGCACAGTCGGAAGATTATACTCTGGTCTTTCCTTCCCAGGAGGTTGATGTTGTCCTTAGCTTTTGGGCTGGTCATATATTTATAGATATTTATAAGATGATTAAGAGAAACACTGTTTACCTTTTCAGACATTCTTCCCCAGAAATTGGAATAGTAGCCCTCAACAGAAGCATTTAGCATAGGACCAATTACCAATCTTGCAACAACAAAAAAACATTGAGAATTAAAAGAGAATTACCAATATTAAATAAAACAAAACACATCAAAAATGTTAACACTTTAACACATCTGTAACAGGACATAATATATATATATATTTTTTTTTTCAAGATGTTAACACTCTAATAATTCAAGATGTTACCCACACTAACAAATATAAAACAGGAATAATTTATGTATTCTTCTTCTGCATTTGTTCTTAAGCTCTTGCAGATTAGCAGGATGTAGTCCGGAGAATGGAATGTGTTGTGCTAGGGTTTACAGCTTAGCTGTGATTATCTATGCCTTTCTGCCTGATACAACAACTTTAGCATGGCTTCTAGGCTGTTTTTTTACAGCTGAGCTGTGATTATCTGCGGCATTCAGTCTGACACATTGAACTTCAGCAAGGATTCTGAGTGATTTAAATTGGATAGAACAGCCAATTTCACCACAAAATACCTTAGTTGCTTCTTATCACATACATGGCCTATTAATTAAGGACATAACTCTAACTGAATTTCAAAGTGGATGTCGTCCATGTGTTGCCTGGGCCAGAGAGGGGAGCAAATAGCAACACTGTTTACCTTCCACGAATGTTGTAAAAGGCGACTAAGGAGGTTATGGGATGGAGTTGGCTGTCCCATCCCATATAGGGTCAGTGACCCAAAGCCATGCTGAAGTCGGTTGTTTCAGGCTGAAAGGCACAGATATCGCAGCAATGCTGTAAACCATGATACAACGCATTGCGTTCTCCAGACTACATCCTGCTTATCTACAGGAGCTTGAGAATGAATGCAGAAGAAGAAGACAAAAAGTGGATGAAACAAATAGTCATAATCACTTGTGATGGACAAACAATAACAACAACAATGACATGCATGGAAGGTAAACAGTGTTGCTATTCTTTGCTACCCTTTCGGATCCTACCACATATGTATTCAAGAAGTTAACACTCTAACAAATATAAAACTGGACTGACATCATAAGTCATCGCTGTCTTATAAAAGATATTGTCACAAGTGGATAATAATAATAATAACAGTTGTGTACCCATAACATTTTCATCTGGCATGCTGAAGGTCTTACCAGCGGTCCATCAGACCAACCAGAATGCAACAGTAAATACCTAGTAGATGACGTGCAAATATAGTGATGCTTTCCTTTCGTGGAAGCCTTGTGTCACTTCATCTATACAGCTATATGTTCATTCCCTCTCAGTAAAAGGCTTCTTCAAAATCATTGCAAACCACAGAGAGTTGCAGCCTTAGTGTGTGTGAAATAAAGCTCTGGAGAAACCCCTCGACTGCACAAAAGAAGAATTCTATTTCTCAAAATTCCTAGTGATTCAAACAAACGTAACGCTTTCTTAATATCCAAAATCATACCAGCTGTTCAAATAATAATAATAACAAATACATTACACATCAACATCTCAGGCAAAGAATATTTCAATCAATTTTGTTTGGGTCATTCATTATCAAACTCCAAACTGAAGTATGTATTTGAGGCTTTGGATTCTTGACATTTATCTGTGTACAAGATCCTTAGTCAGTAGTGGTGACCCAATAGTCTGCAGCGGCCTGTTCTAACATGAAACTGTCCAGCAGGATGTAGTTCAGATAAGGGAAATGCATTTTGTCATCGTTTTATTTGCATCAATGGCCCAACACATGCAATTTCAGCTGTAAAGTTTCATTAAATGTACAAGAGCATACAACACACTTACTTTTTCTGCCCCATAAGAATTTGAAGAGTTCTATTATTTTCTAGTGTCACATCAGCATCGATCATCTATCAAAAAGATAAAAACCTGCATTATCTAGTTGCATGTGGACAATATTTTTTTAAATCAGTAAAAATCATTTTGCATTCAATACAACAAAGTATATACACTCTACCGCCGAAGACAGTAGAACACCTCCTTATTGACTGTCCTTACATTTCAACTGATAGGAAAAAACTTGTACAGACACTGTTAACAGTCTGAAACTCACTGTATGGATCACTAAGTCAACTTTAGAAGACCTGCACTTTTTTTTAAAGAATGGCTTCATGCTGCCAAGACAAGAGTAGAACTACTCAATCTATCTATCTATCTATAAGCTGTTTCCCCTGTTTGCCTTGAAGTGTCAGGGGTAGAAGAGTTCTCTGGAGATGGCCTTCTTGTGTGCTGTTTGTAAGCTTGTTCCTGTGGCTTCTTTGATTTCTGTGATCAATCTTTTACATGGTCTGCCTCTGGCTTTATAGCTTGTCTATGTGAAATGGCCATCTGTGGCATGCTGTCTGTTGGTAGTCTGGAAGCATGTGAAAACCACTTGATTTGTAGTCTTTTGATGTGTTCCAATACTGGTATTGTTTTGGTTATCTGTCTGATGTTA
Organism: Meghimatium bilineatum; assembly: GCA_034231615.1. Lineage (NCBI taxonomy): Eukaryota > Metazoa > Mollusca > Gastropoda > Stylommatophora > Philomycidae > Meghimatium > Meghimatium bilineatum. The sequence continues at coordinate 32,721,792 of CM067300.1, read as the reverse complement.
TCATTTCTAATTCTCTCTCTTAATGTCACTCCAACAACAGAGATGTGGTTCTATAGAAGAATACTGAGAATACCATCAATCAAATCAATCAAAAAACCCATAACCCTTCAGGGTCGTAGGGGTACCACATTGGATGCTTCAGCACAAAGAGTCCTCCAGCGAATTCTATCCTCAGCGATGCGGATGAGTGTGGAAATATCTAGCCCTGTCCATTCCTTGATGTTATCTGTCCATGTCTTTATTCATACCATGGACTGCCAGAAAAACTAATGTAGAGGTGTTGAAAGAGTCAAATGCGCAACAGACCTTAATCAATAATATAAGAAAAAGACAATCTTAATTTTTTGGCCACTTCATAAGACAGGGAGGTTTGGAGAACATAGTCACAACAGGCAAGATTGAAGGCAACAGAGACAGAAGGTGACAAAGTGAGAAAATAGTTGACAGTTTGATAACCTGGCACAGCAGGCAAACAACAACGATCTTGATACATAATACTATAGACAGAGAGCTGTGGACAGCCATGATCGCCTACACCAGTCATCATGGCACATGATGATGATGATGACGAATGACACTCTGAGTATTTTTTGTAGACGTGTCTTTTCTGCTGTCACTATTTTACTTTTGTCTTGTGCTGTCATTGTCCAGGTTTGGCACTGGTAGCACAGTGATGGGATAATAATAGTCTTGTATTTTGCAACTACCGGTATTCAGTAGTTTTTGGATATCGAAAACAACAACAGCAGAAGACGATTGTGTCTGGCTAATGCTTCAAATAGAGCAGCAACACACTGCATTGTTATTCCCTGGGCTACATCCTGTTGGAATTTTAGAAGGACCAATGTCCTGCTACAAGAGACATTCTGCGGGAGTTTGAGAATGAACGACAGAGAAGATTAAATATATACTTGAATAGTGAGTGGTGTGTTCATTGTAGTCCTTTGTGCCCTTCTGTCAATCATGTTACAGCAGTAGCAGCTTCATCTTCTTCTGCGTTAATTCTGCAGTTCTGCTAGTTAGCTTGATGTTGTTCAAATAATGGGATGTGTTTTGTCATGTTTTACAGTCAATATAAGGTACTACTGCAGTGAAATGGAACAACAATAGTACTTATGTAGAACACAGGTTTTTGAAAGTTTCACTTGAACATGATGGACTATCACTAAAACTAAGGGGTTACATATTTACACCTTTCAGCCTAACACATCCGACTTCAGCATGACTTTCAGCAGTCAATAAACTGAATTTGTTGTTTTATTTGCAGCACACCTGCGTGATATTACAATTGTCTTTTCAATTGCTGGAGAACTGCCCAGTCCGTATTCTTCCATGGTGTGAAATTAAATAATCATCAAGTGGATGCTTAAAAAACATGTAACTAGATGTAATGTAATAGAAGTAATGTATTAGAAGTAATGTAACTAGAAGTTTGTTTGTTTGTTTTTCGTTCGCTCCATTGTAACCATCACGGATATCCGTGCGATTTCCGCCGGGAGCGTGATTACGTTGTGCCACCGTTATGCGCCTTGTAGGCCTAGCACATCCGATTTCGGCATGCCTTGACAATTCGGGTGGGCTACCCTTAGCCTGTGACAGCCTCTATATCTGTCTCCAGGCACGCGTAGTGGAGACTCTTCGCCCAGACGATTTTTTGCTCTCGTCTGACTCGAACGAGGTGTTCTACTGTCTATGAACTTGCCTCGTGTAATTGGACGTGCTGTGCCCATTGGGTACTGAACCGTTTCTCATCCGTGAGCCTGGTTCCTTAAGGGGAAGAACTCAACAGAGGAGTTGGACCCTGGCTCTTTTGCCCTCTTAGCCGAGATGTCATTCACCGACTTCGTGTACCCCTTGTCCAAGTTCGAGTCTCACACCACGCGTTTGGGAGCAAGGCGTTCTCGAGCTGAGCGTCCTTGTCCCAATAGCGTCTGAGCCCATCAGGTACTGAACCCTTTCTCTCTTCAAGTGTATTTCCAGAATAGGAAATCCTGACAGTAGAGTTGGGCCAGGGCTAAATCGTTGTCCCTTTTGTGCCTGAGCGCATCGAGTACGGAACCCTTTCTCTTTGCGAGCATATTTCCGGTTTAGGAAGGCTCGACATTAGAGTTGGATTAGGTCTTTTGCTTTACCAAACGCCAATGAATGGGTCTGGGTCTCTGCCTGTAAGGAACACAGGTACCTAGAAGCTCGTCTCGAGCTGACGGAGCTTGTAGTTCCCCTTTCCTAGGAACTTTTCGTTTTCTATTTGCAGTTCGCGCTGCCCTCTAGCGCTGTTCTGCCCTTTCATTGTTTCATTGTACTCTGTATGAAATCTATGTCTCTCGCCATGCATCTACCTTTACGTGCATTTTACATTGGCCGCCCCTCCAATGTTCGGACTGGACTGACTAGCTTCACTGTATGTTGACAGTGTCGCTATATGTGGTGCTGCTGGTGGTGTCGGAGATATTGTCTGTCTCTTGTGCAGTCAAATCTCTTTCCATCTGCTACCTCCACATTCTCGGACACGATCCCCAAATGATTTGGCCAGAATCAGCACGAGCTGCTGTATTTCTGTTTCCAGGGTGCACCGCGTGGAGGTACATTTGGGATCTTGGTTATCTGCTAACCCTGGGTCCGCCTAGAGCAATGTGTTCCCTTTGCACCCCTAACTAGAAGTAATGTAACTAGAAGTAATGTATAAGAAGTAATATAACTAGAAGTAATGTATTTGAAGCAATGTAACTAGAAATAATGTATAAGAAATAATGTAACTAGAAATAATGTATAAAAAGTAATGTAACTAGAAGTAATGTATTAGAAGTAATGTATAAGAAGCAATGTAACTAGAAATAATGTATTTGAAGTAATGTAACTAGAAGTAATGTATAAAAAGTAATGTAACTAGAAGTAATGTATTAGAAGTAATGGCCTGAGCTTCTAGTTTAGGGTGCAAAAAACAGTGCCATTGTCACCTGCCAAGCATATCGTAAGAGGCGACTAAGGAGGCTTTGGGATGAAGTTTGCTGTCCCATCCTAGGATGATCAAAGTGACCTAGAAGCCTTGCTGACATTAGATGTCTCCTTCCAAAAAGCATAGACATCACAGCAAAGCTGTAAACCATGACACATTGAATTCTGTTTTCAGGACTACATCCTGCTAATCTACAGGAGTTTGAGAACAAATGCAGAAGATGAAGTCACACAATCCGACAATTAATGTGACATATACTAGAAAATGTTCTTTCAAAATCGGTTACATTTATTAAGAATTTCTTTTTCTATTCACCTCATTGTGATGTTTTTTACTACTAATTTCTTTTTCTATTCACCTCATTGTGATGTTTTTTACTACTCATTTATTTTTCTATTCACCTCATTGTGATGTTTTTTACTACTAATTTATTTTTCTATTTAGCTCATTGTGATGTTTTTTACTACTAATTTCTTTTCAGCTCATTATGATGTTTTTTACTACTAATTTATTTTTCTATTCACCTCATTGTGATGTTTCTTACTACAAGTTAATGTTAAATACTAAACAGTAAAAATTAACTCACAAACAGATAGTCAGTCCAAATATTCCGAGCATGTTCTAGAGCCTTTTCCCTCAGACCAATCACATTTGCAAACCGTTTTTCTTCCAATCACACGGAGATTCTTCATCTGTATATCCTAAAGATGAACCAATAAACTACAATTGAACAACTGATTATAGTTGTGCTTTTTCAATTTTCAATTTGAAAAGAAACAATTATTTTATGACCAAAAAAAAGGAGTTAAGAGCAGTTTACAAGTTTTTTAAGTTTGTCCTAAGATGAGAGAAACCTGTTGTAAGCTTGTCCTAAGATAAGAGACACCTGTTGTAAGCTTGTCCTAAAATCAGAGACACCTGTTGTAAGCTTGTCCTAAGACCAGAGACACCTGTTGTAAGCTTGTCCTAAGACCAGAGACACCTGTTGTAAGCTTGTCCTAAGACCAGAGACACCTGTTGTAAGCTTGTCCTTAGTTGAAAGATGGTGGTCTGTTGTTACCTATGAAGTTGGTGAATGGGGTCTTCTTCTTCATCGTTCATTCTCAAACTCCCGCTGGATATCTCTTGTAACAGGACAATGGTCCTACTAGATTTCCAGCAGGATGTAGTCCAAAGAATGGAAATGCGTTGTGTCGCCGTTTTATTGCGCCAATGTCTTCGGCGGAAGTTTCTGATCAATTTTCATATCTTTCTTCCACTGTGATGTTTAATGGCTGTGGATTAGTGGTTGTGTTCATTCTCAAATTTCAGCTTGCTAGTAGGATGTTCTAAGTTTCAGGAGTTTGAACATGATGGTGAGTTTACTGATTTTTAGCAGCCATCGTCAAATACAAGAATCTGCAAGAGTTTTGTAACTATTGAGTGGTGTCATAAAGTTCAAGAATCTGCAAAAGTTTTGTTTTGTAACTATTGAGTGGTGTCATAAAGTTCAAGAATCTGCAAGAGTTTTGTTTTGTAACTATTGAGTGGTGTCATAAAGTTCAAGAATCTGCAAGAGTTTTGTTTTGTAACTATTGAGTTGTGTCATATAGTTCAAGAATCTGCAAGAGTTTTGTTTTGTAACTATTGAGTGGTGTCATAAAGTTCAAGAATTTGCAAGAGTTTTGTTTTGTAACTATTGAGTGGTGTCATAAAGTTCAAGAATCTGCAAGAGTTTTGTTTTGTAACTATTGAGTTGTGTCATAAAGTTCAAGAATCTGCAAGAGTTTTGTTTTGTAACTATTGAGTGGTGTCATAAAGTTCAAGAATCTGCAAGAGTTTTGTTTTGTAACTATTGAGTGGTGTCATAAAGTTCAAGAATCTGCAAGAGTTGGGATGGGACAATGTGAAAGTCATTGATTGTATGCACCAGCTGGTATTAAATTAGACAAATAAACTCACAAATTATTTCCTTTAATTTTTAACATCTATTAAATCTAATTTTTACAAAATACTTTTACCTTTATTTTTGTGGTCAATTTTAACATCAACATGGTGGTATAAATGAGACACAGCCGACAGCCATTCTGTCAACATTGCAGTTGAATTATCTACGTTGTGATCACTTCGAATCCTAGGAGATGAATAATGAAAAATTGCAATGACAAAGAGAAGGTTTCCACTAAAATAATTGTATTTGTTTTCAAAGGTATCAAATAAATCGGCAACACAACATGTATCTGTTCTCTGGACGTTAAAAAAAAAAGTTTCTCTTCTTTTGCGTTCATCTCAAACTCCTGATTGTCAGTAGGATATAGCTCAGAGAAAAGAATGTATTGTATCACAATTTACAGCATTGCTGTGATATCTAGTCTGTGCTTTTCTGCCTGACACATCCGACTTCACAACGAATTGCACAGGGCGATAGGGCAATGGATCGAGCTGATGTTTTGAACTCCATAAAACCCACAGAAGATGGATGTGTCGGGCCATTGGTGCAAATAAAACGGCGACACAGCACATATCCATTCTCTGAACTACATCCTGCTGGAAATCTAGTAGGACTATGCTCCTGCTACAAGAGAGATACAGCGGGAGTTTGAGAATGAACGATGAAGAAGAAGAACTCCATAAGAAATATAGCACACAAGAGTGAGTCTAGTGTGGATAATGATTTCTTTTCAATGTCCAGGATTAAAGATGAGGGTTTGAAATGTGGTGTTGCTAAAAGTGAATATTTTAGAGGGCGTAGAAAAATGATGGTCAACCAGAAGAGGACCAGTACTGAGAGCAGAAGTTTAATGGCAGATACACTCAGGTAGAGATCGGAGCAACTATGAACGTGTCCAGTTTGCAGTGATGATCAGACGACTAACTAAGTAACTATCTGACCCATACGATTTCAGCATAGCTTCTGGGTCACTTTGATCTCCTATAGGATGGGACAGCCAACTCCAATCCCAAAACCTCCTTTAGTCAACTCTTACAACATGAATGGCAAATAACAGTGTCTTTGCTCCCCTTTCCAGCCCCAGCAACACATGGGTTGTTAATGGAGTTTTACTTTAATCTTCAGATAACGATTGCTGCATGTCTGACATTGTATCTTATGGGCAAGTTTACCAGATGACTTTTTAACTCAACTCGCTATGGCTGTCCCTCAACTTTTGTGGCTTACAACTTGATGGCAATATTTACATCTTCCTGTCCGACTTCAGAATGACACTTTTCATGATTTAGTCACCCTCATTGAATGATACTTATACATAATACTTTTTTTGGTATCTTCTTCTTCTTCAGCGTACATTCTCAAACTCCCGCTGAATTCTCTTGTAGTAGGACATGGCCTTCTAGATTTCTAGCAGAATGTAGTCTAGAGAATGGAAATGCGTTGTGTCGCCATTTTATTTGCGCCAATGGCCCGAGACATCCATCTTTGGCGGCTTTTTGGTATAATAAGCTTCAGTGGTTATTATGAGCATGTGCCAAATATCTATCTATTGTTATTTTCACTTGTGCAGTTAAGAGTCGATGGGAGGAAGTTGAAGTTACCTGTCTTTGGCCATTAGCTTCACATTGTCCATCGTCAGCCCGTTTTTCATGGCTTCTTTGATTGTTTCCATCATTTAATTCAACAAATGGGATTTGAACCCGATCCACTCAGATGGCCCCCACATACTTCACAACTTGAGCCAATACGCTTTCCATTTTTGACCACACCATATCTCTAAAAATGATGCGATTTCAGTCAAGGCTTCAAATGTATATTCTCATGCTACTTCGAATATGGACCAGTCAATTGACACACAGACAACAACAACACATGCACTGTACAGGTATATAAATTCCTCAAGAACCACATAGGCCTACATTAAACATTAGTAATATGTCTTTTGGCACATTAAGAGCTTTATGCCAAAAAAAGGTACTACCAAGACCAATTAAATAATAACCATCGAAGATGGATGTGTCGGCCATCGGCGCAAATATCCATTCTCAGGACTACATCCTGCTGGAAATCTAGTAGGACCATGGTCCTGTTACAAGGGAGTTCCAGCAGGAGTTTGAGAATGAATGATGAAGAAGAAGAATAAGACCTATAACCCATTAGGGTTGCAGTAGTGGCACACTGGATACATCAGCACAAAAAAGCTCTCCAAACAACTCTATCCTCAGCCGTTTGGAGGAGTGTAGAAAAATCACGCCTAGACCATTCCTTGATGTTTCAATACAGAATTTTCTGTCCTCTTCTCCATCCACCCTCGACTGCTCCTTGCACAATAATTTTATAAAGAGAATCATATCTCGTTATATGTCTAAACCAAATAAGTTTACGTTATTTCACCGCTGCCAAAAGTGGTTATTGATATGACCACAAGTTTTTTTTATTTCCAGCCTGTTAAATAGTCCCTATAGGCCTATCTGTCGTATGTTCTGGCTAATTCTTACAGATGTCTACAGCACTTCTTTTCAAAAGCCAGAGTCCTTCTTTCAGTGTCTGCATTGAGTGTCCAATTTTCACATAAAAAAAGACAGATTTAAGCCTACTTGTAAACATAAATACCACATAGACACATAAACAATGATGCCCCAGATGTACATGGGTAAATGACTAATATAATAATTAAAAAGCATCTAGATTTATGGAGAAAGATCATGCCACTCACATATTCTAACTTTCAATAACTGCATTTTGGCTAAGAAGTCTGCACAAACAGTGACAGATAGTACATGATCAATCATAACAGTATTAAGTTAATTAACAGCCAACAGTATTTTGGCATTGTGACATCTCGCTTCATTCATATAACATTATATCAATACATTCATTTCAAGCCCTGTCATCCTCTCCCTTTTTTAAACAAGCAATCATGTAAAATTTATGAAATAATCTTACCACAACCCTATGCGGTGTTTTGGATAGTCCAACTTTTCACGTAGTCCCAAGAACCACGCAAAGAATGAGCTTTATTTCGAACTAAAGTTGCAATTACCACTGTAGGTAGAAGCTGTGGGGCGTCATCATTCAACTCTGCTCTAGCGAATATAGATTTTCCTATACCAATAAACTCTACATTACCTACAACAAACAAAAATAACAAGCACAAATATAGGTATTTCAAGTTTGGCCAACACTGTAACCTGAGTGTATACTGAGCGTCGCCATCTTGATTATATTAAAAACTCAACCATAACATTTGATATCGTAGTCTGCACGTGAATGCTCTCTGGGCGGAGGATTGGCGTAAAGCTATTGAGAAGATAATATGCTTATTGTTGCGTTGGTGAAACCCCTGTTTGCTGCCGTGGACCGAAAAGAGGTTCAAATAAGTAAAGTGTCGCTGTAACATGTCATGCATGTCGTAAGAGGCGACTAAGAGGGTTTTGGAGAAAGTCTGTAGAGAGCTTGTGCTCCAACCCACACCCTCATAAGAAAATTCAATATTTAGAACAATGGACAGACAAAAGATAGAATCCTCCTCCTTTCTAGTTGTTCTTTATAAAAACCTTCAAAAGTTCCACAAAACGAAGTGATTATCTTTTTTATGTATTACCCCCCCCCCCCCCCCAATTTCTCATTGGTCGTGTATGCAAGCCGCATCGCCCAAGACAGAGAGGAATTCAGAGAGTTCATTGGGAAGACAACGTTCTGGAAAGTATACATCACATGACAATAACTTATGATGGTAAATGCAAGACTGAAATTGTAAGCAGAATAGGACAAGCAAAAGCAGCATTCCATAAAATTGCATTATTGGAGGACGGGTAATGTTTCATTCTCATTCATTACTCAAAGTAACCCAAAAAAATTCTGACTTCGGATGTTTCAGGTCGAATGGTGCATAAGTTGCAGCCTAGCTGTAAAGCATGATACAATACATAGTGCAAAGAGTGCCACATTGCTATCATGCAGACCCAGGGTGAGCAGAAACCAAGATTCTAAAAGTACCCTCTCGTGGTGCACCCTGGGAACAGAAGCACAGCGGCTTATGCCGTGTTCCTTGCCAACACTTTTATATTTCATGTCCGTGAATGTGAAGGTTGAAGATAAAATAATAACTTAGGGGGGAAGGGGAGAGAGACAAACAATATCTCTGACAACTCTGCGCCACACGCATCGGCAATGTCGACCCATGGTGACGCAAGTCACTCTAGCTCTGTCAGCCGAAATGAAGATATATTGTGGAGCGGCCAGTATCAGTGTCCCGAGATAGGTAGATGACATTACGAATATCGAAAATCGTGCGCAATTCTCAAGGGAAGTAAGACTGACATACTATAATGAGAGGGCAGCACATCGCTAGAGGGCAGCGCCACGTGAAGATGTGTCATGTGACGTATTCCTTCCAGAACGTTGTCTTCCCAATGAACTCTCTGAACCTCTCTCTGTCTTGGGCGATGTGGTTTGCAATATCTAGCGATGTATTCATGTTATCTTTACTGTCGTCAGTCCATCGTCTTCTTGGTCTGCCCTTTCTCCTCATTCCAGGTACTCTTTCCTCCATTATCTGTCTTTCTAAACAGTTGTGTCTCTTTATATGACCAAACACTAATAGATCTAGTCAATAAATCAAGTCATGAATATGGGCTGGATATAAATATCCAAAAAACAAAAACCATGATAATCAGCAAAGACACAGAAGAACAAGAGCTAAACATAAACATACATGGAGAGAAACTACAACAAGTAAAACAGTATCAATATCTTGGAAACATAGTCACAAATGATGGCAGATGTGAAACAAAAGTTAAAAGGAGAATAGGAATGGCTAAAAGTATCTTCAATGACATGAGGAAAATATTAACATCTAAACAAATTACAAACAAGTTAAACATGAAAATTATAAAATGCTACATCTACTCTATATTAATGTATGGCTCAGAAACATGGACATTAAATAAACAATTAGAAGATAGAATTGATGCCTTTGAGATGTGGGTATATAAAAGAATAGGGAGAACATCATGGAAAGAGAAGAAAACAAATAAAGAGGTACTAAATACACTTAATATGAAGAAAGAACTACTAAGAGAAATAAAGATCAGGTAAATAAAATATTTTGGTCACAATAAAATACATAACACCTTATTGAAGATCTTACTTGAGGGTAAAGTCAAAGGGGGGCGAGCAAGAGGTAGGCAGAGATACAAATGGGAGAGTAACATCACACGATGGACAAGTTACAGTCTAGCAGAATGCACCACCAAGACAAGAGACAGGAGATGTTGGAGATCCGCTGCAGCCAATCTTCGTTGCGGAGACGGCACTTAATGATAATGATGATATGACCAAAAAGGCGTAGTTTTCTTTTTGTTATTGTGTTTAGTAACCAACACTCTGGAATCTTCAATGTGTTTATAATATCTGAGTTTCTAATTGTTTCCTTCCATGATATTCTAAATATCTTTCTGTAGCATTTCAGCTCGAAGGCGTTGATCTTCTTTGCCGCTGTTTTACTTACACAGACGTGAAGATAGAATAGAGAAATCGCTACATGGAAATCGGAACTAAAGCACTGTTCAACTCGAGATAAGCCTCTAGTCAACGGTGATTTAAAATATATGTAAAGACACAGACTTGGACGAGGGGTTTATAATATTGGTGAATGACACCTCGGCTAAGATGGCGAAGGAACTCAGGCCCAACTCTACTGTCGCGTTTTTCCTAAACCGGAATCTCATGGGGTTTATTGCTCACAAAGAGAAAGTTAACTCTATCATTAGCTGCATCTCTATCAACAGCAACTTATAACAATACGTTTATAGACCACACACACACAAAAACTCAGGATAATTCAAGTCCATGCTCCAACTGCCGAATACGACGAAGAGGAAATATACGTATTTTATGTTTTAATACTGGAGGGAACTGTCGAATGTGGAAGAAGCAGAGCAGGGGAAATAAAGACATGGACAGACAACATCAAGGAATGGACAAGACAATGTTTTTCATCACTCACCCGCATCAGTGAAGATAACAATCGGTGGAGAACTATATGTTCTGAAGCCTACAATGTGGTACCTCTACGACCCTGACGGGTTGTGGGTTTATAGATCGATAGCGGAATCATGTTCACAGATGAGGAATGCTTCAATACCTGATGGGTACATGAGCAATGCACCTAATTACAGGAGACAAGTACACTAGCAGCGGAACACCTCATGCGAGACAGGTGTAGTCGACCCAAACCTAAATACTTGATTACCGCCTCCCCGGAGACTGACACCCGGGGACATGATTTGGCCTTAAATTCCAAAGGCACAATGGGTAATAAATCGTCGCAGCGTAGAGTCAATACACATATTTCACCTGGCTAGAAATATGAAGGCTATTACGGGCTAAGGAAGCCCACCCGAATAACAGGCATGCCGAAATCGGATGTGCTGGACTGGGTGGTGCAAAATATCGCAGCTCTGCTGTGAAGTTGACAGCGCAACGTACTTCACGCTCACCTGCGGAAATCACAGGGACATTCGTTCTGGTTATCAAAGAGCGAACGCGGAACAAGAAGATAGCACAATGTTAAATGACATCTACAACAGTGGCTATATTCCATCGGATTTGTTACAATCAATTTTCATAGCTCTACCAAAGAAACCTGGTGCAGTAGATTGCGAAGATCACATAACAATTAGTCTTATGAGTCAGATGACCAAGATTCTACTGCGCATAATAATGAGGCGTATAAGAGGAAATATGCAAATATGTTCAAATTATAGAACAATCGCCTTGATCAGCCAAGCCAGTAAAATACTACTGCACGTTATAATGAAAAGAATACATAACAAGATAGAGGATGAGATCCACGAAGCGCAAGCAGGTTTCAGAACTGGCAGAGGCACGAGAGATCATATATTTAATTTGAGGAAGATCATAGAGAAATGTAGAGAGTATAACATAGAATTACATGCATGCTTTATAGACTACACCAAAGCATTCGACTGTGTCAATCACCATCAACTATAGGAAATAATGAACGATATGGGTTTCCCAAAACACATTACACGACTAATAGCAGAGCTGTATAAAGATCAAGAAGCAGCGGTAAAAGTTGAAGGTGCAAGATCGGAGTGGTTCAATGTACAGAAGGAGTAAGACAAGGCTGTACCTTGTCTCCATACTTGTTCAACATCTATGCAGAAAATATAATGAGAAATGTGAGACAAGAATCAATAAAGCCTGATTTCACACCCATAAATATAGGAGGGTTGCAGATACCAGAAATTAGATATGCAGACGACACAGTGCTATTAACAACAAACGAACACGACCTACTGAACATAATTAAGTCAACCCAAAAGTTTAGCGAACAGCAAAACTTGTTCTTAAATATGAAAAAGACCAAAATAATGGCAACTGACAAAACTAAATCAAGACCCAAAATTAATATTGAGAACTGCAATTTGGAAGAAGTGACACATTTTGATTATTTAGGAACTAATATAAACAATGCGGGGGACTGCGCAGTTGAGATCAAGAGAAGAACGGCAATGGCGCTGGCAAAATTAAAACAGATAAAGAAACTATGGCACGGTACTAACATAAGAACCAAATGGTTTTTACTACGAACATGTGTATTTCCTGTGGCGACATATGGATGTGAAGCATGGACACTAAATAAAACAGTGGCCAAGAGAATAACATCATTTGAATTAAAGTGTTATAGAAGAGTTTTGAGAATACCATGGACAGCGAAGAAAACAAACCAGGAGGTGTTACGAACAATTAACGTCAAGGAAGGCTGGCTTCTGAACACTATATTAAAGAAAAAGCTAGCTTTTTTCGGTCATATTAAGAGACACGACGGCATGGAGAGAGTGTTAATGGAGGGGGTGATAGAAGGCAACAGGGGCAAAGGCCGACCAAGACGCCGTTGGACAAAAGACGTTCAAGAATGCCTGCGCATGTCACTGGAAGATGCAGGGCAACTTGCTCAAGACCGCGGAGAATTCAAGAGATCCATAGGAAAGACTACGTTCTGGAAAGAATATGTCACTTGATGATGATAAGAGGAAAAATAAAACCAGAAATAGCAGACGAACAATGCGGATTCGTAGAAGGAAAAGGCACAAGAAATGTCCTATATATAGTAAGAACATTAATGGAGAGGGCCATAGAAGTACAGCAAGACCTTTATCTGTGCTTCATAGATTATAGCAAAACATTTGACAAGGTGAAGCATTCAGAGATTATAAAATTGCTATAAGTCTTAACGTTGATGGGAAAGATCTAAGAATAGTAAGAGATATGTATTGGAAACAAACAGCTGCGATGAGAGTTAACAACACTATAGGTGGATTTCAAAAGATAGAAATGGGTGTCAGGCAAGGTTGTGTAATGTCACCGGACCTTTTATCCCTGTATACAGAATACATTATGCAAAATATAGAAGATATGTCCGGAATAAAAGTGGGAGGATACAATATAAATAACTTGAGATATGCTGATGACACAGTACTGATCGCATGAAGCGAACAAGAACTGCAAGCCCTATTAGATAAAGTAGTGAAGGAAAGTGAAAACAAAGGCCTCAGTTTAAACAAAAAGAAAACAGAAATAATGGCTGTATCAAAGAGACATACACCACCAAGATGCAACATAATAATTAATAACACAAAATTAGCACAAGTTGAAAAAGTGAAAAATCTTGGCACCCTGTTAACATCAGAAGGTAGATGTTCAAGTGAGATAAAGAGCCGAACAGCACAAGCCAAATCAGCATTCCAAAAAATGAGAACCATTTTTTGCAATGGTTCTATCAATGCAGACCCGAATTCGGGTGCTGAGATGTTATATCGAACCGATTCTTTTTTATGGATGTGAAGCATGGACTATAAACAAGAAAATTCAAAGTGAATTGGAGGCTACAGAAATGTGGTTTCTGAGAAGTATGATGAAAATACCACGGACAGCCAAGAAAACTAATGCAGAGGTTATCATTGATGCTGGCGTAAAAAGATCAATCATATCAAACATTAGAGGCAGACAGTCAAGGTTTCTAGGGCATGTGCTGAGAAGAACACAGCTTGAACACTTAATAACCACTGGAAAGATCAAAGGGAGAAGAGATAGAGGCCGACAAAGAGAAAAGTTACTAGATGGGCTTGTATCGTGGCACGGTAGAAGCTCACCAACCGAGCTTATTGACAACACAAGAGACAGAGAGTCGTGGAGAAACATGATCGCCTACGCCAGTCGGCATGGCACTTGATTGATTTATTGATTAACAATATTCTCTAGACTAAATCCTGCTAAATAATCGATAATAAGTGAGACCGCAGTAAAATTAAATGGAGCCTAAACAATATTTACAAAAGTATTTACACAAGATAGTGAGTTTACCGTTCACGCACAGACTATCGGGCACGACAATAGTATTATAGATGACAGTGTTCATAACGGACAGTGTTCATAGCAGACATTGTTCAAAACGGACAAATGAACGTTTAACACATAAGGTTTTTCTTAAGAATAAAGAGAGATTTAAACAAGATGTCAAAAAGCCAATGCTGTGACTTAAAAACTGTCACCAATTAAACCCCCATCAATCTGCACGGCTACAAAACGAGAATTGTTAAACAGTATTTGTATACAAACTTTGTGTTACCAATGTCAAACATGACTATTGACAAAGACACTAGTGAAAAAGATCACATTTTGTGAAATGAGATGTTTGAGGAAAGCTATAAATATCACGAGAAGAGACCGCCGGAGTAATGAAGATATCAGGAAAGAAGTAAAGACTATCTCAAGTCAAGACTACATCGAGAGGCAGCAAACCAGATGGTTTGGCCAAATCACGAGAATGGAACCTGCGCAAACAGCCCTTCGCGCATACATCAGCAGAAGACCGGACTACAAGGAACATGGAAGACCAAGAACTAGATGGGCAGAGACAATCACAAAAACATTAAATAGACACGGGCTGACCATGGCCAATGGAACTCGAATGACCAAATAAAAAAACAACTCAGAATCCTCCCCTCCCTCACGATTGGATTTGGGGGGGGGGTATACAGCACAATAGATAGATAGATAGGAACACTAGGGGTTTATGATTGAATTCATAATAAGTTTTGGTTACACATATAAAAAGCGTAGGCATCGTCGGTCTATGTAAACTGTGGTGGTTTTTGGTTGATTGCTGATCCAGTGGTCCATGACCTATGACTCAATGCCATTATGTGTGATACATGCATGTGTTTGTGAGCTGTTGTGTTCCATATTCTGTTACTTTCTCTGCGTTTGTTCTCATAATACTGGATAATAGTATGTAGTCCCGAGAGTTATTTCGGACATTTAAAAAGACACAATAGCGTGGAGAGACGCATATTAAAGGGCAGAATTCCGGGAAGAAGAAGAAGAGGTAGACTTAGAAGGAGATGGACAAATGACATCACAGACTGTATGAAGATATCGTTGGAGGAAGCAGAGAGATTGGCACAGGATAGAATCGGGCTCTGGAAACCAACTACAAAGACAATTTTATCGAAAGAATATGTCACGTGATGATGATGATTCCGGAGAACGGAATGCATGTGTCATAGTTTATAACTTTTGCTATGATATCTACGCATTCGGTCTGACAAATCCGATTTCACTATGAATTTTGTTCCATATAAGGTGTACATTTATCTAGCCTCGGAAGGAGAAATACACTCTATTAAACCAGTCCCTTTTCCATATAGTCATGCGCATTAATATCAAAATAGCATTTATCTTGACCAATGATACTTTTTCCCTCGTTCTTCTCTAGGAGTCAATCCCTGATATGGATTTGTCAAAAACAATACTGCAGGGAACTGTCGAGGGTGGAAGAAGCAGAGGAGGACAAATAAAGACATGGACAGACAACATCAAGGAATGGACAGGGCTAGATATTTCCACACTCATCCGCATCGCTGAGGATAGAATTCGCTGGAGGACTCTGTGTGCTGAAGCATCCAATGTGGTACCCCTACGACCCTGAAGGGATATGGGTTTATTGATTGATTGATGGATTTCTTCGACGAACTGTACTGTAGACGCTAGCCCCAATGCAGAACCGTATAGTTTATCCTCTAGGGCTCATTCAGATGGTTAGTTTTCTTCGGTGTGGTACAACGGACAGTTCTGTGTTTGCTCAAGATTTTCCACAGGGCCCGGGCACATACAGATTCCAATCCCAAATATTCTTTACATGTGCTGTTTGAGTACGTTGAATGTTTGAGTACGTTGAATGTTTGAGTACGTTGAAAGTTTGAGTACGTTGAATGTTTGAGTACGTTGAATGTTTGAGTACGTTGAATGTTTGAGTACGTTGAATGTTGTACTATACTTTATTTTTAAATTGTTTGCTCCTTTCTTCCAAGTTTGTTGATACCATTGTATTTTTTAGTTGCTTAGATTAATTGAGTTCCATCCATTTCCTGCCCATGGTAATGAACTTGTGATGAGGATCTTCATTTATGGAGATAACAATTGCTCCTGTTTGTTTTCGCTAGAAGATTATCAATCTCATTTTCTGAAATCCATTGGAGAACGATTTATTTTGCTTGGTTGTTTAGTTCAGATATGATTTTGCTTCTTACTCGCTCTCGGACCGTAGTCGGACACTGATACGGATTTCATCGATGAACTCCCCTGTGATCACCAGCTGGTGGAATGTGGGGCTAGGTTCTGGAGGGATTGCAAAACATAGATTATTTGGCATCAGTCATGATCACTATCTTGTATTCATGGAAGTGGGATCTTATCTAACTGATAATTTGTCATTTTGCGTAGACTTTGTGTCGTCAGCCAATCAAAAGTATGGGAAAGTGAAATCAGCCAAGATAAATTATGCGAGTTTTGGAAGAGAATGAAAAATGTTACAGAGGAAACTGCTTGAAAGCTCTACAGCAGTTAGTTTTTATTCCTTGTATGATTCATCATCTGCTGGTTTATATGATGGTCTCTGTTTTTTCCTGGTTTATATCTTTGATGCATGGAGTGCACAGGTTTCAACATTACTCTCGTGCGGACCCAGGGTTAGCAGATAACCAATATCATAAAAGTACCTCGTCGTGGTGAACCTTGGAAAAGGAAACACAACGGCTTCAGCTGTGTTCCTGGCCAACACTTTTGGGGATCGTGTCCGTTGACGTAGAGGCTGTAGGTGGAATAAGAACTGCCTGCAAAGAGACAAGCAATATCTCTGATACTTCTACACCAGCACATCCAGCAACGCTGGATATAACAATGTTAATGTCCCGATATGGGTAGATTTCGCTAGGGTATAACAATGTTAATGTTACGATATGGGTAGATTTCGCTAGGGTATAACAATGTTAATGTTGCGATATGGGTAGATTTCGCTAGGATATAGCAATGTTAATGTTACGATATGGGTAGATTTCGCTAGGGTATAACAATGTTAATGTTACGATATGGGTAGATTTCGCTAGGGTATAATAATGTTAATGTTGCGATATGGGTAGATTTCGCTAGGGTATAACAATGTTAATGTCTCGATATGGGTAGACTTCGCTAGGATATGCAATACTCAGAGTACACATTTAATCTGGAAACGGCAGTACACGCTAGATGACAACGTTGTGTATTGTAAAACGATATAGTGGCATCGAAGTCACAATTGTCATATGTGAGACCGTACGGCGGAAATGATCTTCATGCTCGAGAACACACACAAGCCCACATACCTCACCGCAATTGACCCCATCTAAAGTAGGAGTCATGATTCAGATGTTGGAAACCTAATCTCTGACCGAAGCAGTGGTGCGGCTCGGACTCTGAACGCGGTGGGCAACGTAGACGGGGATCAAGTTCTTGTCTTTGAGGACATAGCAAACCTAGTCTAACTCGACTATCGACGTTGCCCAATACGACTCATACTGAGAGGATTGGGTTCAGTACCAAAGGATACAGAGGTGAATGATGTCTTATTACACGAGATTTGTTCGTTGACTGAGTAGCTCTTTGTCCGAGACAGGCTGCAATCTTTGGGTGATAAATGCAACAGCCCAGAATCAAAACACAGGTCGCGCCTGCAGATGAATTGGAAGGCCATAACAAGCGGACGAGGCGAGTGCGTGACAAATGCACAAGCAAAATTCCAGACCCACCCCCCCTTCCCTGGCGTGTATGTCGAAGATTCACCTCGCATAGGAAGTGATATCAACACTGAGTCTAATTCGACTATTGGCAACAAGGTTCATACAGAAGAAATCTACTATTGGCAACAAGGTTCATACAGAAAAAATCGATTATTGGCAACAAGGTTCATACAGAAGAAATCGATTATTGGCAACAAGGTTCATACAGAAGAAATCGATTATTTGCAGCAAGGTTCATGAAGAAGAAATTTGGGGGACCTAGGGTCACGAAGGGTGGTAATGGAATATTCTTCCTACACGAGGAACAATACGCTGGCTGCGAAGCGCCTTGTTGGAGGAAAGATGCACAGTGGGTAACAGACAAAATACCAACCCGTCTCGTAACATATACCTGAGTAAAAGGCTTCTTTAATAGGCATTGCACTACGCCTAAATCTAAAATATGCTGTGTGTGAAAGAAAGCTCAGAGAAAGCACCATATTGCACATAGGAAGTAAGAGCAAGTTGCTCGCAATTTCTTGGGTTAGTGACAAACAATCTTCTTCATTGTTCTGAAACTCCTGCAGATTAACAGGATGCAATCTGGAGAACGGAGTGCTGTGCCATTGTTTACAGCATTGCTGCAGCTTTCTACCTGACACATCCGACGTCAGCATGGTTTTGGGTCCACTTTCTTATTTCCCTGATCATTTTTTAATGTGTCTGAACACTTGTCTGATGTTGTACAGAAGGCTTTCATTTCTGGTGTTCTGGGTTGATTCCAGTAAGGATTTTCATTCTGTGAATATATTAATATTCTTTGCAATTCTGGTTCCGTGATGATTTTCAGTGCATGGAGTGCAATTGTTAAGACCCTATGCTATAAAGTTGAAGAATGTTTTCATGGTTGGAAAACTTAAAATATTGTCATATTTGATTCTTATGAACAAGTCACCTTCGCAATTCATTACTGTCTCCGAGTATATATAGAGTGACTCATTTTTGTATCCCCAGTGACTCGATGAGCACGATTATTAAAATATAGACCGGTCGCGCTCCTGAACAGTGGATTGCGGCAGTGGAGAGAATAGTGGATTGAGGCAGTGGAGAGAATAGTGGATTTAGGCAGTGGAGAGAATATTGGATTGAGGCAGTGGAGAGAATAGTGGATTGAGGCAGTGTAGAGAATATGGGATTGAGGTAGTGTAGAGAATAGTGGATTGAGGCAGTGTAGAGAATATTGGATTGAGGCTGTGGAGAGAACAGTGGATTGAGACAGTGGAGAGAACAGTGGATTGAGACAGTGGAGAGAATAGTGGATTGAGACAGTGGAGAGAATAGTGGATTTAGACAGTGGAGAAAACAGTGGATTGAGGCAGTGGAGAGAACAGTGGATTTAGACAGTTTAGAGAATAGTGGATTTAGAAAGTATAGAGAATATTGGATTTAGACAGTGTAGAGAATAGTGGATTGAGGCAGCGGAGAGATCGATGTTGGAATGCGACACGTTGATTTTCGTGCTGGTCATGTGGATGTTCAAGGGAATGAAATAGCAGATCGGTTAGCTTGCACAGCTACTGTGTCGTGTGGTAGAGCAACGGATCGTGCCGACTTTTTAAACTCCTTACGAGAAACACTGCCAAATTAAATTTATGAGGATTTCTCTTCCTTGTCCAAAATAATCGAAATGCGGCGTTGCTAGAAATAAGCGCAACTGTTGGCTTAGAAAAATAGTTGTAAAGGAACAGGGAACTGAACTTTGTCATTCCTGTAATGATTGCTACACGCAAGAGTAAATCAGACTTATCAGGAGTGCAGCGATGGTAATCCAACGACAAACTTCTTCTTCTTCAGCGTTCTTTCTCGAACTCCAACTAGATCTTTATTGTAGCAGGACAATGACCCCACTAGATTTACAGCAGGATATAGTCCAGAGAATGGAAATGCTGTGTGGCGCCGTTTTATTTGCGCAAATGGCCAGACACATCTGTCTTCGGCGGCAACGACAAACTAACTAACTATATATTGTGAATAGAATTTGGAGTTGTGACGTGGAGCTTAAAAACGGCACATGTCGAAGCACACTTCGTAAACAACTGCCCACACGATATATATCGGGGTACATTCATTATCATCAGGTGCCATGCCGACTAGCGTAGGAGGTCACGGCTCTCCACAGCTCTCTGTCCACAGTATTATGTATCAAGGTCGTTGTTGTTTCCTTGCCGTGCCAGGCTGTCAAACTGTCTAATATTATCTCACGTTGTCGCCCTCTGTCTCTGTTGCCTTCAATTTTGCCTGTTGTGACTATGTTATTTAAACCTGCCTGTCTCATGAAGTGGCCAAAAAAAGAAGATTGCATTTTTCTTATATTGTTGATTAAGGTACGTTTTGCATTTGACTCTTTCAACACCTCTACATTTCAACACCAGGGTACATTATCATTACGAAATATGGACTGTTCGAGGTCAGATGTTTTAGTTGTACAGTGCCACTACTTTGCCTAACTTTCGATGAAATATCGATTTATATGAAGTGTCTGCATATCAGCCTTATTCATATTCGAACTCAACAGGTAAAACATCACCTTGTTCCCCCACACACTTCCCCCTTTCCCCACACTCTCAATCGAAAGGATAAACACTAGTCTGCGTTATCTGTGAGCAATTACGATTTTCAATTCAAATTGATTTATGTGAAATTACCGCTTTTCATGTAAACCCAATCTGCGATTTAATTCAGCTTTCAATTAAAAAGTAATCTACTAGTATTTACTGCTGTTTATTCAAAACTAATTTACGAGTAATTACAGCCTTCATTCAAAACTAATATACAAGTAATTATACGTTTTGGTTACACACTAATCTATGAATAATTATAGTTTTTAATTTATAACTAATCTTCGAGTAATTATAGCTCTTCATTTCAAACTAATCTTCGAGTAATTATAGCTCTTCATTTCAAACTAATCTTCGAGTAATTATAGCTTTTCATTTCAAACTAATATACTATTAATTACAAATTTCATTCCAATATAAATATACTACATATATATGTGTAGAATATAGGGTCCTATATGGTGAAAATATTATGAGGAAATATAATACATTTCATCTACTAGTAACAAAAGCTTTCATTCACATGACTCTACTAGTTAATATATTTTTTCATTCATAACGAATCTAGAAGTAATTACCTGTACAGCTTTTCATTCGGAATTAATCAAAAATAGCGTACGTTCTAGTACGATAGTATTACAAACCTGTACAGGCATAAGCAAAACAATTATATTTATTAAAACTCTCGACTTGTTGGATGTCTTTTGTTGATGAGAGTATTTTATATACCTCTCAATGTTCGTGAACACCTGCTGTATACTATATTTGTTGCTTCGAGTATTTCTTACAACCCTGACATAGTAATGTGCATCTGCGGTTTAATTTCGAGAGACAAAATCTACAACGATCACGATTACAACATTATATACCACTTAGTTGGCCCATTCGGTACATTTTATCATATATATACAGTATTACAGTATATTAAATAACGCATAATGAAAGAAAAACTGCATGTTACGCTATAACATTAAATTATTGTTTATTTCATCTCCGTCTGCTTTGTTATTAATCTTTTTTAAATAAACTGACATTATAGCACAATGTGAAACAATAACCAAACTGTCAGATGATATCCGCCAATGTGAAGAGTGTCTCAGTAACAAAACTAAGAAAATATAACAAATATTATAATGTATTATTGTCAGGTGTTAGTAATATAACAAATTCTTCACAAAATATCTTGTAGGGATATTTGATGATGGAAGAAGACGAAGAAATCAGAGAGGAAAGTATGGATCAACAATATTAAAGCCAGGACAGGAATAAGATTCTCCACTCAAACAAAAAACTGATAACAGACAGGCATGGCGAAAGTTTTGTGTGGATGTTTCCAGAGTGGCAACCCTGACGGTTATGGGTTTGATGATGACGATGATGAATATAGCAAATAGTAAATGAATATTAATAAGAAATTTAAAAAACCTAAGAGATAAGAACTTTTTCCATGTTACGAACTAATAAAGACTTTTCTCAAGAAACAACAACGAACTAGAAATAAACAAACAAAACGAAATACAAAGAGATTGTCTTACAAACCTGATCTCATTATATTAGACATGAAAAAAATGACGCAATTATGTTTAGTTACAAACAACCGCGATGCTGGCCAGAATTTTACACATCATTGATGGCTGGTTGCTTGGTTGCTGATCCAGCGGTCCATGGGATCATGCCCTTTGACCCAATGCCATTAAATGGCATTATATTTCTGAGTAGCCTGTGGATTTTTTACCCACCCCGGGACAGAGCCAGAGAATAACTATCACACCCCCAGGAAGGTAGGTTTCAACCTATGCACTGTTCCTAACCACTGTAGCCAAGATATAGTTAACTGTGCTCATTCCCCGCCACCAATTGACTACTGGTTATGCTGAACTTCTCTATTTCTCCAGGCATACAACCAAATGTTCAAGTCAAAAGGATTGTCACGTCCTGAGTCACTGTGCCTCTATGATGGGTCTCAGCCATCTCACATATATAAAAATAACAAAGCATAAAACACATTGCAACAACAAAATGCAAGCTTGAGAAACATAATTGTATAATGATGTGCCATGAAGCTTCTATAAGAAGAGAACCTCAATATAACGGCATGTCATCTACTAAGGTTTTCTGTTGCACGGGTGGTTTGTCTAGTGGGTCATTGCTAAGAACCACAGACGCAACTGCATGCATATCATTTACTTAAAACACTTATTTTCTTGAGTTATGTAAATATCTCTAACAATGTGTTAATGTGTTAACTCCTAGTTATAAATAACCCATGGTCTGGACCACAATGTTTGACAGTGTCAGACAAAAAAAACCCCATCAAATATAGAATGGGCAAAGTCTATCAGTTTGATATCAACCAAACTAGGTTGTTTTATTTGTGATAATTTGTTGTTAAACTTGCGTAATGTTTTCTTGTGCTCAGAAGATTGACTGCTATAATGATATTTGCAATGATCTATAGTGGCACAGTTTTGTTGTTCATGTTCACACAGGCACAGTGAGGTGTATTATGGTTCAGTTGAGCTACTGTGAAGTGAATCTTTACTGACTTTAACCATTTTCAAAATGTTGTCTTCAGAATCAACATTACAGTTGCCATGAACATCAACATCAAATTGAACATTTTCATTATTTTCTGACTGGGATGACCACAAACATTCAAAATCATTTTGTTGACTTTGATGTCTAGACCCTTGGTTCAAAGAACATTTCCTTCATAAAATATCAGTAAAGAGCTGGAATAGAATCTATAACCATCTAATTGTTCTATAACCGTCTTCAGATTTTCAAGTTGATACAGGATTGAATCTACCAGCTCATTGTTGAAAATTTTCCCATTAAAAAGGGAGTCCACTATTAAGGATTTCAACTCTTCATCATTAAGTTGTCTCCCATACATCGTATCAAAAATTTCAAAGTCACCAAAAAGGACGTTGTATTTCTATATTGTTATACTTGCAATTGTTACATTAAATATTTTATTGGTTTTTAAACATACTTCCTGTATCATCATTATACTGTCAGCAATTTTTTGTATTATCATCATTATACTGTCAGCAATTGTTTGTATTATCATCATTATACTGCCAGCTATTGTTTGTATTATCATCATTATACTGTCAGCTACTGCCTGTATTATCATCATTATACTGTCAGCTACTGCCTGTATTATCATCATTATACTGTCAGCAATTTGTATTATCATCATTATACTGTCAGCTACTGCCTGTATTATCATCATTATACTGTCAGCAATTGTTTGTATTATCATCATTATACTGTCAGCAATTGTCTGTGTTTTAAATAATATACTATTAGAAATTTCAGTATGGGCAGAATTATGAGTGTATAGAATCAGCAAGCTGCAGGAATCAGAAGCGAGCATACCCTTCAAATCTTCTGGAGAAGACAACGTCTATGGTTCTTTCTGAATTTCTCATTGAGCTGAGACCTCGCCAGTAGAACTGCAGACGATCATGATTGAGTCTGCTGAGCTATATGTCATTTTCTTACCTACTTGACGTTTCGTTGCGTAAGTGGCTAGACTAAGTTCAGTGGTTCTTATCTTGGGATATATTGACCCTTTGGGAGAAATTTAAAAAATTGGGAGGAGGGGCGGCGGGCGGGCACAGAACTATAGCTTGTGAACGATAAGCAACACACATTATGGCGATAAAGCGTAAACATGCTTAGTGACTTGTTTTTAAAAAAAATTAAAAACCTTGTCTGAAGCACCGACGGCGAGATATTTCTTTTATCTGTATGGGAGCTAAGTGTTAATAGAGGTTTAGAACCGCTGCTTTAGAAAACATACAGAGGTTCAAACAAATTATAAGCACATAAGTCATACAATTTTAAATAAAAGTTTGTCGTCTGCTCAAAATGCTGCTAATTACGAAGTGTCTTTCACCCTTACCACATACCTTCATTCCACACAGCCACATGCCCGGGGAAGCAGATGTTGTCTTGTGTCTATTAGTATGTATTTTTTTTCTGTCGGTGCGCCATCGTTGTGTTGCCTCACATCCATTTTCAGGTCAAGGATAGATGTAATCTTGTACGGGTACATTAGATCTTCTAGAAACATGAAATCTATTTCTTTTCTCTAGAAATCTAGTTATTACTGAGGCTATCTACCATAAAAACGTTTTTGTTGATTGGTTTGTTTGAAGATCGGTCATGGTTATTACATACAAGTGTGTGCACAGGGCAAGAGTTTGTGTGCACAGTACAAGCGATTGTCTGCACAGTACAATAGTTTGTATGCACGGTACAAGAGTTTGTGTACACATTACAAAAGTTTGTGTGCACAGTACAAGAGTTTGTGTGCAGAGTACACGCAATTGTGTGCACATTACAAGAGTTTGTGTGCACAGTACACGAGTTTGTGCTGAATAATGCATAATAATGAACCAAGTTCTTCAAAATAATCATGCACGCCGATCCCATACAGCGTAGCTCATCCGTGGCAGCAGGGTAATAGATACGGCTTTAGTAAGGGATGGGGTCCCAAACAGCGTCACTCATCCGTGACTGCAGGGTAATAGATACGGCTTTAGTAAGGGATGGAAGGTATGAACCCACAGCCCCGCCCCCTCCCCCGATATAAATAGTGGCCAACGAAACGTATAGGCCTATAAATTATGACCAATAAAATGGACACAATAATAAAAAACGTAACGAATGAAGTACTAATTAATTCTGTACAGAGGTCTTATAGTACAGTAGAAGGTCACAAATCGGCCCAGATATGTGCCAAGGGAAATAATCAAACAATCACATCAGGGTTTTGCGTTACAAACCAGAACCTTCACAAGTATAGCTTACCTAGAAAGCAAGTGGTCATTCAGGATAGTTTTGCGTTGACCAACTCCACACATAAGACACACGGCCTAAATGGAGAATCATTCTTCTAAAGTAACGCATTTCACTTTTCCGGTGGTTTTTAGTGTAGACAAAAAGTATAGTCAAAGTGACCAATGAAAATAACGGACAGAGTCCATACGTCACTTCAGAAGGATGATTCCTAATGAACCAACTTCTCTTATATAATGTTGGTGGGGTGGAAAGGGTGTCGCATTGTTCTCATGCGGACCCAGGGTTATCTGATAACCAAGATTCTAAAAACGATCACACATTTGACACATTTGTCTCATGCTCTCTATAGGAGATGCGCAGAATTCGTCTGTAACATTTGTATTCGAAGGTTTGTAACCTCTCTCCATGACTGCAGTGAGTATTCAGCTTTCACACCAACACAACACAATAGACAACATAAGTGAGTTTCAAAGTTAGTTCTTCACACTAACACTGACTCTGCTTTTCCACATTAAAGTTAACCTTGACATATCCGCTACATCCATCTCCAGCTTTATGGAGCTATCTCTAAGTCTGTTTTGCGTTTTCCATCGCTGCATAGGCCTATGCAGGATCCGAGGTATTAGAAAATATTCCAAGTCCTCAAATTTATACCAATTTATCATTGTTGGTTTATGCTTCTGTACCTTTGCTGCTAACCAAGATCATATTTCATTCAGCGTTGATTTTGGTCTCCTTGCTAGCACAATGTAAAAAACATTCTGACAACACTGTGTATGAAAATAAATTATGGTGCTTTATGGGGAGATGTGGCCACATCACGTGTCCATAGTCCAACTTTTTAATATTATGAGTAAGAAAGACACCTCCAAATAATCACATGTGTATTTTGATAATTTTGTGTTTCTTGTTTATGTGTGGAGCTAGTGGAGCGCATGGCCATGTTGTTAGAACTCCGTTCTCAGACCCTTGATGTCCTGGGTTAAATCAACAGTTGGGACATGATGTTATCTTTTGGAGGTACAATTAAAATCGTTCCTATATACGTTGAGGCGTCTGCTATGGGAAAGCAGCCTTTATTTCCACAGCCCATAGAAGGTCTCTCTGCACTCCTTCACAGGAAAATATACAATAACAAAAGTTTAAGTTTTTCTTGTTTATGTGTTTCTTGAAAAAGGTCCCAGTTGGACCGTAAAGTAGGAAAAAGGTCTTTGTTCTTTTGTTTATTACTATTTATTTATTTTTTACATTGATAGTTAGGCTATAACAGTAACCATTAGTATTTCATACAGCTTTTTGTGACTTGGAGATTAAAAAATCACAACTTCAGTGGCAGATAAATTGAGCTGCATGCAACGCACTGAGGGGCACCACTACTAGGTTCATACTGGGGCCCTCTCGGTGCGTAGAGTGAAGATAGTTGGATGTAGCGATTTATGCGTCTTATCAAAATTTCGTTTTGTTAACTATTGTATGGTGTGTTTAGTTACAAATGTGGCCACGTCTCCCCGTAATAAACACAGATTTCACAATAAGAATTCCTAAGACACATTCATTGTGTGATGCTTTTTTGTTCAGTTGGACAGTTTTTTTAAACAACACCATGCTACCAATGCCAAACATGGTCTTTAATAGTCTCGCAGCAAATAAAAATGATTATATGTGAAATGAAATATATGAGAAAAGCTGTAATGGTTGCTAAACTAGATAAAATAAAACATAAAGCAATTAGGAAAGGGGTAGGTATAATATCATGTAATGAACATATCAAAAGACAGCAAGAAAAATGGTTTGATCACCTTATGAGAATGAACCTAAATACCAATAAGAGCATATAACAAAAGAGTATCCGGACATAAAACCACAGGCAGACCACGAAAACGGTGGATAGAAAAAAATAAAGATAACCTTGAACAAACATGGACTCAATTCAACCAAGGTGACACATCTGGCCCTGGATTGACAACACTCCACCCGAGTAGAGCGCTCCTTCATTAGGCATTTGCATTAAGCCGAAGTCTCGTGGGTATAAAAGAACGCTCATAAAAACCACCTCACTGCACATAGGAAGTAAGAGCTAATCGCTTGCAATTCCTGGTGCTAGAAAGAAAGAAGAACGGCAGGTGTGAATAATATCAACCATAATTCACCTGAAGAAAGACAACAGCTTTTTAAAATAGATTTAGCAAAGTCCCAGATGACTGGTTAAATGTAACAGTAGGGAGCAAGTTCACAATCACTGGTTAAATGTAACAGTAGGGAGCAAGTCCAAGATGACTGGTTAAATGTAACTGTAGGGAGCAAGTCCAAGATGACTGGTTAAATGTAACAATAGGGAGCAAGTCCAAGATCACTGGTTAAATGTAACTGTAGGGAGCAATGCTAGGATCTGGGAAGTCTTTTACTTTAGAGAGGTCTTTGCTGTGACCATCCTGCATTTTTGAGACAAACTGTTAGGTAAAAAGGGTTGATTCCCTACCAGAAGTTCAGGCATGATTTTTTCCCAGAAGTCATTGCAGAAAAAAATCATGAGGATTGGTATAGTGGAATTCCTCTATAGAGAATCCTCTTATAAAACATTTCCCTATATTGCAACACATTTTAAAATCCCCAATTATATTTATTCTTTATTGTTTGTACTGTACAAGGTAAATTTCTGTTATTACATAAAATATTTTGCTGGTCTGGACCAAGTTGTTATAAGGGGATTCCACTATAATAAACCCTACATCTTCTTAGTTTCCTCTCATAGCATACATAGCAAATTGTACTATTATTCATCTTTTCTCCACCATTGAATCACTGTAATATAAGCAGTTAATTTTCTTTATAAAAATATAGCATAACTTTCTGTAATATTTAGAATTTACTGAATGGCTTTTTGCATCTTGCAGACGATCATTAAGAAAACAAACAAAAACAAGACAATGAGCTTTTTCTCTCAGTAATGGAAAACTTTCTAAGCGATAATGTTGCTAAAGCAACAGAAGATGTTTGTTTTCATCTTTCCCTTTTATCTTCCATATCTTTTATTATATTATTCCTAAACAACATCGCCGCAGCCAGCACGCAGATTGTGCCTCCAGACTGCTCAAGTTTTGGCCATGTTTGCCAGATTTTGAAGAAATATTTCATTGATGACTTACAAATGTCTTTGTACCTCAGCATGGGACTACCACAGGCCTCCAGAAACTTCTCTGAATAGTACTTATTGTGGAATGCGACAATTTGGCATTCTGTGGACATGGTCCAGCCCTCGCAATCTATTTTTATTAAGTGTTTCCATGGCAGATGGTAGCTGAGTGTGGCGTAAAAGTTATATATTGATGATTTTATTGTGCCATTTAATGTAAGATTTTGCTGAGACATCTTAGCTGACAGGTGTTTAGTCTCCTCTCATATCTTGTGTAGGTTGTCCATGTTTCAGATCCATAATATAGTTTGGATTACCTTGTTGTGAAGCAGACATTAGTCATTTCAGTAATATTCTCTTGTATGTCGGGTCGATTATACTATCGATATAATCACAGACGTACACTGTTCAGCAGATATAAAAACATTGAATGTATTAGTTACCAAAGCCAAAGTTGTCATGCCATTGGTGCAAATAAAACAGCAACACAACACATTTCCGTTGTGTGAACTACATTCTGTTGGAAATCTTGTAGGATCACTGTGCTACTATAAGAGATTCCATGGAAGTTTGAGAACGAACAGAATAAAAAGACCTACATAGTGTATAAACAGATAAACAGAAAACAAACATTGCATTTTTTGGTTCAAAATGTATTTAGATTTGCACACCTGCCGAAGACGGATGTGTCGGGCCATTGGCGCAAATACAACGACGACACAACGCATTTCCATTTTCTGGACTATATCCTTCTGGAAATATAGTTGGACCATTGTCCTGCAACAAGATATATCCAGTGGGAGTTTGAGAATGAACGCTGAAGAAGAAGATTTCCACACTAACTTTCCTTTCCTCATGTACTATAGCATTGTGAATGTTTATGTAGTTGATGCATGTTATTCTTATGGTGAAACCAATTCCATTCTTGATTGTTCTTCACATAAAACATTCTGATGGTACCAAGACTTGTCTAGTTTCTCCATGATGGTACCAAGACTTGTCTAGTTTATCCT
The DNA here is from genome assembly GCA_034231615.1 of Meghimatium bilineatum. Classification (NCBI taxonomy): domain Eukaryota; kingdom Metazoa; phylum Mollusca; class Gastropoda; order Stylommatophora; family Philomycidae; genus Meghimatium; species Meghimatium bilineatum. The sequence goes on along the minus strand of CM067300.1, from coordinate 32,692,203 downwards.
TGATGGTACCAAGACTTGTCTAGTATATCCTTGATGGTACTAATACTCTTGTCTAGTTTCTCCTTGATGGTACCAAGACTCTTGTCTAGTTTATCCTTGATGGTACCAAGACTCTTGTCTAGTTTATCCTTGATGGTACCAAGACTCTTGTCTAGTTTATCCTTGATGGTACCAAGACTTGTCTAGTATATCCTTGATGGTACTAATACTCTTGTCTAGTTTCTCCTTGATGGTACCAAGACTCTTGTCTAGTTTCTCCTTGATGGTACCAAGACTCTTGTCTAGTTTATCTTTGATGGTACCAAGAAACTCAAAATCGAGTTTCTCAGAGTGCTTCTTCATCAATATTTTTGTTTTGGTAGTGTATTATATTCAGGACATAGCATCAACACAGCATTTTTGGCTTTATTTATTTTCTATGAAATATAAATACATTCAGTACTTTGCCATCTCTCTGAACAATATGAATATACAATTGTCTGCGGTGAGATTTGAACCCAGTACTTTGGCCATCACAGACTCAAGAGTTTGTGAGCTGGAGGAAATGGGAAGAAGCTGTGAATGGGTGGCATTTAGGAAAGATAGAAAGTTATTGACAACAACTGTGATTCAGCTGGGATGAGAGTGCAGTGACTGGGCTGCGAACAGAACAGAGGGATGATCCAAGAACTCATACTGCAGCACTTGAAGCTACATATAATTTACACAGATGGCTCAGTAACACAAGAAATACACATGTGTTGTTGGGGTTTCGTGGCCTACCAAAATGGCAGGAAATTAGCTAAGAAGTGAGCTGCATATCCCACTATAACATCAAGTACGAGAATGGAAATAGAGGTAGTGACAGCAGATCTCACTTGGCTGGCAACGCAATCACCAACAGACTCAGTGATTTTATTGAACTCTCTATGCTGCGCAAGATAGAAAAATGTTATGACCAATTATAATGTACGCCTAAAAAAATACTACAAAGGAGGTGCATCTAATGTAGTTCCGCAATGACTCTGAAAGATTATGGGTCTATGAATAGATGATTCATTTGTCATGTCAGATGTGTTAAGTCTAAGGCATATGGTTCTTGCATTCCATGTATCCAGTCTGAGTATTACTGATTGCTTGTTTTGTCTAGGTACAATACATTATTAAAATCAGTTTTCCCATGTTTCATCTATTCCAATGTGTCTTATGAGGCAGGCAGAAATAATGGGCAATACCTAATAGCAGTGCAGATTTGCCAGGTGTTAGTTGACCAGTACAACTAAATTGCTGCTCTCACTGAAATGAGTGACTCGTAGTGAACTTCCACCAATTTAAGAGAAATTGAAACTTGTAAACTGTCCCTTTCCGTGTTGTGTACATGAAGAGGCGTTCTTCAAGGTATGGTGGAGGTTGAAAGAAGACTAGGAGGCCAGAAGAAGACATGGCTAGATAATATCAATGATTGGGCAGAGTGTGAAGTTTCAAAACTCATCAGGATGGTAGAGTAATAGAAGGTGCTTTTAGCAATTCCTATTCTCCTTTTAACGTCTGTTTCACATGTGCCGTCATTTGTGAGTATGTGTCCAAGATATAGTAGTTGAAGATCTGTATGTTTATTGTTGTGCATTTCTATATTCCAGTGTATTGTAATGTAATGTAAATTTAACATGCGACATTGATTCTTGGCGGTGCTACGAAGCTTCGTGCACTGGCCGAGATCCGGATAGGTAATTTTCTCATGATATTTCAGCTGATATGATGGTTGATATGCCTATACGAAGCAGCGACGACCACCGAGCTTTACGCCGACGTTGACGCGGGAAGAGGAAGAAAATTAGAGCGAGGATAAGAAGGCCATAACTTAATTGTGACAGGCTGGGCCACAGTTTCTTGCGCATCCTGTACTGGAACTGCTAGAGCGTCAACCAACGAAGACCTACTCTCGATAAGTTCATATATAGCGCCGACATAATCGCTTTGCAAGAGACTTACCTTCGGGCATGGACAATTTCAGCCATAGGATTTACAGCCTTCTACAATTGTTCTCACCTTGGTCATCCAATCCTGATACGTAGCAGTATAACAGCATCTGTGATTGACATGTTTCGGTGGTACTGCACCGAGATGAGTGTTCACGCTATCAGGATACAAGTGCCGGTACTTATGATAATCGTAAACGTGTATGCTCGCAATGGCAGAATACACAAAATGATGTGGGAAAGCTTACTCGAGCAAAACGTAAAGCACATTGTATTTTGCGAATACTTCAATGCCAGAGGAAGACAGTGAGGAAACGACTTCACCAACAAGCAAGGTGAAGACCTCCAGGACGCGTTGTTAACCAATGATGTCATAGGTCTCAATGATGGCACAGTTAATAGAACTGCCATCAGATCTGGAGACCCTGACATTAGCATAGACCTGCATTGGTTTCCACCGCTTTAGCTCCACTATGCATGTGTAATGTGTTAGGACATCACATCAGCGATCACTACCAGTGCACAATCCTTATAAAGAAACACAACCATGTTCTTGATTAGAAACTGGCCTCACAGCACTTGGGGCATTCCCATACGCGCTCCGCCCTCTGTTCCAGCAGCCGCTCGACTCGATGGTGTTTCGAGTCTAATGCTGCCGAAACAGACGTCGACATCAGGGTACAACTCTGGCCCTTGCGACGGGTTTCTTTGTTGCTCTGCCCACCCAGGCCATGCCCGTAAATATTTCAAGCACAACGTTGGCCTGTCGGAACAACATGGTAACTGTTATCGAAGGTTACGACTACGGGATTGTCGACAACCATGTAAAGCGTTCCGCATACCTTTCAGTATGACAACTTGGGCATTGACACGATAAGCAAAATGAAGTGCAGCAAGTTGCAGGTCAAGCGTCCAAGGCACAATGCGCTGAACCAGCCACCATGGTGGAATGAGAACATAGAGAAAGTATGGAGGAACAGGCGCCAAGGCATGGCATAAAGCACGCAACTCTGATTGCAAACCATCTATCGTCATCATCATCAGGTGCCATGCCGGCTGGCGTAGGCGGTCATGGCTCTCCACAGCTCTCTGTCCACATTATTATGTATCAAGGTCGTTGTTGTTTCCTTGCCGTACCTGGCTGTCAAACTGTCTAATATTTTCTCACGTTGTCGTCATCTGTCTCTGTTGCCTTCAATTTTGCCTGTTGTGACTATGTTCTCTAAACCTGCATGTCTCATGAAGTGGCCACACAAAAAAAGAAGATTGCTTTTTTTGTTATATTGTTTATTAAGGTCCGTTTCGCATTTGACTCATTCAACACATCTACATTAGTTTTTCTGGCAGTCCATAGTATTCTCAGCATTTTTCTATAGAACCACGTCTCTGTTGTCTCTAATTTCCCACTTTCCAGTTTGTTTATTGTCCAAGACTCGAACCCATATCTTAGTATAGGGGTTATATAGCACTGTAGAACTCTCATTCTCACCTCTAATGACAAGGTCATATTACACAGTATATTTTTCATTTTTCTGAATGTTGTTTTTGCCTGTTCTATTCTGCATCTTATTTCTGTTGAACTTCTTCCATCTGCTGTAATCATTGGACCTAAAAATTTGAATTGGTGGACCTGTTTTAATACTATATCATTCACTTTGATCTTGCAAGGTGTGATATTTTGTTTCTTTGAAATAACCATTACTTCTGTTTTCTTGATATCTATGAAGAGGCCTTAAAATTACAGTAAAACGCAAATTAGTACATGTCGTTGATAAAGACGAAACCCAATTTGAACTACAATTGTGTTACTTCTACATCCGGTTGTGGTTCAGAGAAATATCAACAGAAAGAAATCAAGTTTTCTGCACATTACGTGCACTGTTCGTATTTCAGTATTATCTAATGGATCTATTTGGCGATTTACCAGAACCAGATCTAACAAAAAGTAATAACCATTTAAGAAATGTAAACTGGAGAGATTAGACCCTATCCCTGCGTTTGTGCTTTTTTAAAATTAAAATAAATCCTGGTTCATGCCAGACGTCCAGGACAGGCACTGTCTGCTGGAAGCAAGTGTTTTGTACTTGTAGCAGTAGTATTTTAGTATTTTATAACTATAAATAGATTCTTGGACAAAATTTTCAAAATAGTGCTACATAATTACAAATTATATAGTTAGATAGCCCTTAAAAATTGTAATTCAACGCAACGATACTTCAACCAAGTCTGTAGTGTACGGGTTCGTCACAACCCTGAAAAAAGTTTTGAATTTTTTCGAATTAATTTGACATCAAAATAATTTTCATGCTCCATATAGGAAAATATAAATAAAACTTGTGACCACAAAATGTAGCCTAGCTGATAATTAGACAAAAATTAATGCTTCAAATTTCTTCTTTTTCTGATATTTCTTGGTTTATGTGGTCAATAAGTATAAGTGGGCTGAAGTAAATTATAGTTCTCCGCTGTGACCTTTGCTCTAGTGTCGAGGTGTTACCTGACCTTTGTTGTGTGATTTGGCAAGCTTACGGGTAAGTACTTAGAGTAAGGTTAGGATTAGAAATAATATTTCTAATGTGTGCGTGCACCTCGTTCCGTGTGTAGCGGGCAGAAATACTGATCACTCACCACAAATAATAGGAAATTGTAAAAAATGTGTAAATTGGAAAACAAACAGATTATGCATAAGTTCGTCTGTGTGTAGATTTGAACTCAAGTGATTGTCGGATGTGACGTCACGGCAGCCATTATTTTGATTGGTGTTACACGGGAATCCATGACGTTGGATAGTTAAAATTGTCAACATTGTGCTATTTATAGCACAGCAGAGAACTAATCTTTACTTTCACCATATAAGTGATAAGAAACAAACAAAGCCTCTGAATGGCTAGAACTTGAAAACAAACAATGCTTGTTAATGCAGTAAATGCCTCATCACATGCTTAATAACGTTATAGAGGATTTTTTGATGCTTATCAACTTAGTAGTGCCTCCCACTTTACATATCATATACTATATGCTATTAATATTTGCTAGGCATAAATAATTTAAGCCCACCTAGGCATTAGGATTAGTCTTTTATGCAGACTCATATCTTCTTCTTCTTCTTCTGCGTTCATTCTCAAACTCCTGCGAGATCTCTTGTAGCAGAACAATGGCCGTACTAGATTTCCAGCAGGATGTAGTCCAGAGAATGGAAATGCGTTGTGTCGCCGTTTTATTTGCGCCAATGGCCCGACACATCCGTCTTCGGCGGGAGACTCATATCTAATACTTAGTAATACTAATTAAATATATGTTACTTCAGAGCATAGAGTAGAAACCAGTCCTCTCCAGTTTAAACGATGTTACTTACTAATGATACTATCATACTGCCACTAAAATCTTAACACATACACATTAAGGTGGAAGAAACAGATGCAAGTGAAATACAAACCTGATGCAATACATCACATCCAAAGACATCAACAGACCACGCTATTTTGACTTAGAAGAGACCATTGCAGACTGTTTGGCCACCCACCTTTACTGACTGAAAATCTCATACACATGAATATCCCTGTGGATCCGAAATCTGTACACATACTTCAGACTGCCCAACATACAAAGTGCAGAGATGGTGGTTTCTGCCAGAGGATACAGATTTCAGGCAAATGCTATGGGGCAGCCACTCTGACCTGGAGAAGATAGTAGACTTGGTCCTGGTGACAGGCATGACAATTTAGCATGACCACATATGCTGAATATAGAAGATACTGAAAATATTGCCACTCTGTGTAAGCTTCTCAGATGTTGGTTGTTCTGTGAAGAATTGTTCTAGGTCTTCCTCTTTCTTTTTGGTACCCATTTTAATGCTTGTAGTGGCAGTATATTCATTCATTCTAAGTGTTCCAATATAAATCCACCATTTCTTAAAATTGTTGGCGTCTTCAAAGGATAATATTTTAGGATACAAAAGTAAATACCAGTGTAACACAACACCTCATGGAGGAACCTTGAAAAGTAACTGATGCTTTTAAACGCTAAAAGTGTGGTAACTCAAAATATTCATACAGATATTTAAAAAAGGATTCACGTTTTCAACTTCTAAGCTGCCTGTGTGTTGCTAGGCTGAAAGAGGAGCAAAGAATAACGACACTGTTACTTTCCAGGCATATCATAAGAGCCAACTAAGGAGGTTTGGAGGATGGAGTTTACTGTCCCATCCCATAGACGGTCAAAGTGACCTATAGGTCATGCTAAAATCGGATGTGTCAGGCTGAATGGTGCAGATATCGCAGCTAAGTTGTAAACCATCACACATGCATCCCATTCTCTGGACTACACTCTGCTAATATGCAGGAGTTAGAGAATGAATGCAGAAGCAGAACTTCTAAGCTAGTTTATTTTTCCGACCTAAAGTCTGATTTTTTTTAAAATGTTCGACTCTTTATGATTTATAGCAGCAGAAATATTGTCCTTATTTGGTTATGAGTGCAGGTTAACACCATCATACACCAGACAATTCCATAGGTGCTCTGATCCCCATCTTAATAAATTCATCAAAGTGTAGCAGCGGATCACAGTTCCAAGTCATTGTTGATTTATCAGTATCTTTATATATCTATTAATTTTCTCTTTCCAGCATGTTCCAATTTCATATTTATGAATTATTTAAACTTTTGTCTTTTATGTTAGTCTATTCCAATGTGTTAATAACCAATAGAGAATATCTGACAAATTGTTTTTCATATTTTTGTGTTTGAGTTGTTTCTTGATAATGGTCCTTCACCTGCATTACCCATAGTTGTCAACATATTTTTTCATAAATCCGTATTTTAAATGAGTTATTTCCGTATATCAATAAAAACGTGTATTTAGCACCCAAAAATTATTTTTTTCCTCCATCAATGTGTACGTGCCAGATAAAAAATGTCAGCATCAGTAATATTTACTGAAATTTAATACCAAATTCATTTATTTTTAATTTTTTTGGAACCAAAATCAGTATTAATACGGATAATTCATATTAGTTGACACCCATGAAATCATCCTTGTTTGTATATCACTTACATTACTGTTTGTACGTATTTATTAAGGAGTGCGGAAGCCTAGTTTATTGTGAGCTTGCTAACTATTGCCGGGTTACAGAGTGTCAGGTTCGAAATCACATCCCGACAAAAACAAAAATCAGAGGTAATTCTTTGCTTGACACCACCTCCCATCCAGTTGACCCAGCTGTAAATGTGTACCTGATGCATGAGGAAGTAAAATGCAGCACGAAAGGGAATTGGCAGCCCCAGCTAACAATTGCTGTAGCTTAGTACATGAAGAGTTATCTTCATCCCCGATTGCAGGTTGCTGCCATGGGATTTACCGTACTTATTTATGAGTTAGATATTTATTAATGGTAACATATTACTTAAACTGGATGAGTACACAGTGAGCAACTCATTTCTGCCTTCACAGGGATTTAATGAGCATGATCAGATAAATACAAAAAGGTTGCACTCGTGAACAGTGGCTTGAGGCAGTGGAGAGGTCAAAGTTGGAATGCGGCATGTTAATTTTCATTCTTAGTCATGCAGGTGTTCAAGGGAATGTGAGTAAATTAGTAAACATGTTCTTAATGCACTCCACTGTGTTGGGTGGTAGAGCAATGGATCGGGCTGACATTTTAAATTTCTTTCAAGAAATAGCATGGACAAATCAAAATTATGAGGGTGATGTTCCTTTTCCATTTCTAGAATAAAGGAACACAGCTTGAAATGTGCGGTTTCCAGAAATGAGAGCTACTCCAGGCTTAGAAGAATGTTTGTAATGGTGGATACACTCAAAAGCAGATAGGAGCACCTATGGACATGCCCATAGCTGAATGATGCTGCTCTGATAGCTAACTAACATATTACTTCTTATCCATCATTGATTTTACTATCTATCATGCTAATAAGGAAACCAGTTGATTATTAGTCATAATCGTGAATAAATAAATATGTGCTACAAATAGCTACCACTATAAAACATTTATAATTAAATGAATATGGGTGAAAACGGTTGACGTTCCAATCTAAGTTATTCGTCACACAATTATAATAATAAGAAAATGATTAAGGAAAAATATTAATATATAAACATCTTTTTAAAAAAATACCTAGTGGTGGGTGTATGTAACACATATTTACTTATTCACTATTATTACTTTGGTGTTTGTGTTACTACGGCCCATACTATATTGTTGAATCTTCTCTGGCTTTTTGGTACAGTGGAATATAGCTCATCCTTTTATAACAATTTCCCTAATTAATGCTACAAAATCCCCAATTGTATTTATTCTTTATTGTTTGTACTGTTTATAGCTAATTTATGTTATTAAATCATATTTCATTGGTCCGGGCCAAGATGTTATAATGAGATTTGACTAATTATTTGACTAAGTCAGTTTTTAATTCAATTTTTAGGACAGACTGCTTCACTACATTTGTCACAACCAAATTTCCAACCAAAGACAACAGTATTAGACAGTGACAAGAGAGCAGAGAAAAGAAAGAATCAAGCTGGAGGTGAGGATAAAGACAATGAAACAACAGAGAAGCAGCAGAAGAAAACAGAAGTCAAGGAGATAACAAACATGAACATTGGTTGGTACTTCTTCTTCTTCTTCTGCGTTCATTCTCAAACTCCTGCAGATTAGCAGGATGTAGTCCGGAGAACGGAATACGTTGTGTCATGGTTTACAGCATTGCTGCGCCTTTCGGCCTGACACATCCGACTTCAGCATGGCTTTGGGTCACTGACCCTATATGGGATGGGACAGCCAACTCCATCCCATAACCTCCTTAGTCGCCTTTTACGACGTGCGTGGAAGGTAAACTGTGTTGCTATTCTTTGCTCCCCTTTCGGGCCCCAGCAACACATGGGCATGGTTGGTACTGAAATGCGTTCTTCTTATAGTGCCATCCCAATGGCATACTTGATCTTCTGTCCATAAGCTTGTCAGTACTTTTGGTTAGTGCCATAGTAATATTCCTCTGAACATATTTATTCTTTGACCGTCATCCATGTGTTTATGTGAATACATGTTTAAAGTGGGGGGGGGGGTAAATTTCAGTAATCATTATTAATATATGTTTTTCTAAGAATACAGATTTAATTACAAATTTTACAAAATATGAATTTATGAAAAATAAGTTGACAGGTAAGCAATATATATATATATATATATACACACACATACATACATATATATATATATATATATTTCATATATATACATATTATATATATATATGTATATCACTGTACTAGAAGCACTGTCTGGGGTTGCCCAGGTGAGAATTTTAAAAAAATACATTGGATGCAAATATTTTTCTTTGAATATTCGGAATACACTGCTATAGCATGATCTCAAGAAGCTAACAGATTCTAGTATATGAATGTGAGTCTTGGGCAATAAATAAACAGAATAGTGGAGTGGAAAATTAGAGACAACAGATATGTAGTCAGAGCCGTAGATACATATTCTGAAAAGGGGGGGGGGATTTTTGATACATTCCTAGAAATGTAGAAAAATTTTCGCATCTATTAAATTTTTCTAGAAGCAATGCTTGCATTTCCCATGAATAAAACAAAAAAGAAAAATATAATAGATGCGAATATTTTCTTATAATGTAGTGGAAAACAAAATGAACGAACACTGATCAACGGTACATGAGCCTGACGCACTACTGACACGATTATCCAGAGTGCTCAAAATTGCCAATTTTAAAGACGGTGCCTTCTCCAATATATTATATCCGGTATATTATATCATCTCGCTGAAGACGGTTGTGTTGGGTCTTTGGCACAAATAAAACGGCGATACAACGCATTTCCATTCTCTGGTTTACATCCTGCTGGAAATCTAATAGGACCGTGGTCCTGCTACAAGAGATCCAGCAGGAGTTTAAGTATGAACGATGAAGAAGATATCATTACTATCCATGTCCAGATGGGAGCAGGCTTTATTCCTGTTAAGTTGGAACAGAAAAGAGTAATGCCATAACAATAGATCAGATTGTTTCATATTCTTAATGATGTATTTGTGTGTCCAGATTTATAACTTTTACACCAATGGATTGTGTTTTGTAGCTATGGGTAGAATATAATTTTTGGAAGGGTATGATGAGACCACCAATGAGAAACTCATAAAAGGAACTAAGAAAATCAGCATAAATCATTGCAAGACGACTTTCTTCTGAAACTTGCAGGGAAAGAGGAAACTAGAAACATGGTTAAAAATAGAAAGAAAAAAATTAGAAAGAAAAGTAAGACATGAAAAGAATTAGGTGAATTAACTATTGACAGCAGACCTGGCCAGACGATACAGACTTGAGGCAAAAGTTATGGGACAGTCGCTCTGACCTGGAGAAAACTGGACTTCGCCCTGATGACAGGCCTGACAATATAACATGACCACAGATGCTGAACGCTCAAGGTGAAGAAGAACTATTGACATAAAAAAATGGAACATATGTTGAAGACCTGTGCTGTGCTGTTGGATACAATTTGAATGTGTTTCTTATTTATTTTCAGCCTACACGCTAAAAGGGTATGTAGCAGATCGGCAAGGGGAGAGAGAAGATATGCAAGATGCTCATGTCATCATTGACGATTATCTGCCCTTTGTTCCTAATCTGCATAAATCAATGTAAGTTATATTTAGAATTGCAGAAGTAAAATATCTATCTTTGTATTTTGCGTTCAGTCTCAAACTTAGAAGGATGTAGTCACTTTGACCCAAAAGCCACGCTGAAGTAGGATGTGTCCGGCTGAGAGGTGCAGAAATTGCAGTCAGGTTGTAGACCATAACACAATGCATTCTGGACTATATCCTGCTAGTCTTCAGAAGTTTGAGAATTAACAAATTATTATTACTGTAGTATCATGCAATGTGTTTGAAGTGACAAATCATTAATTATAAACTGAAATTAAAATGTTCTATTGTAGGAGTGTGGTCGTTTTCCATAAATATCATATGTAGATTTTTTTCCTTTGCAAGCGAAGATGAACATGGTGTAGGAAAAAATAAGATACATTAGGTTTCGTGTTGTGATGGCCATGATCTGAAAAACTTTTTTGCATTATGACCAAATATCCTCTTCTGCATTCGTTCTCAAAGTCTTGCAGATCAGCAGGATGTAGTTTAGCGAACGGAGTGTATTGTGTTATGGTTTACAGCTTAGCTGTGTTTATCTGCTCCTTTTAGCCTGATGCATCCAACTTCAGTATGGCTTCTATGTCACTTTGACCTTATGGGATCAGACACCCAACTCCACCCCAAAAACTTCTAGTCGCCTCTTATGACATGGTTGGCAGGTAATGGTGTCACTATTCATTGCTCCCCTTTCAGGCTCAATACACCGGCAGTGTGAATAGAAATTAAGAAGGTCTTGAGATGAGGGAAAGCTATCTTATTTTCCCTTTAATTTTTGTCTTTATCAAATTGCTTGCGGTGTTTTACTCTTTTTAAAGTTTGTTAATGCCAGCATGCAGTCCAAGCAATGCTGATAAACAGGTTGATTAGCAGCTGGCCTGTTAGCAATGTGATTACAGACGTTCACCGTTCAGTGAAATTGGTAGAACAATGAATATATTAAATACCACCACCGAATTGAGATATGTCAGGCAATTGGCACAAATAAAATGCAAATTTCTGGATATACTACTGGACATCTGGTAGGACCATTATCATGCTACAAAAGAGATTCAGTGGGAAGTTTTAGAACAAGCACTAAAAACAGATACCTGTACTGAACTGACCATGTCAGGTTTATATGGTCAAGAACTATGGTTTCTCAAAAGATTGGATCCATGTTAATGTGTGTGAGAGTTGTCTCCAAGCAGTCTTTAAAACACTTTATTTTTAGACCTCCTTTTGAATCTCATCTTAGAACAGTTGCTTTGGAAGAAACTTTTCTGTCATGAAGACAACAAAGCATAGCATATATAGGAATGTCCCCAGTGCTGTGACTGATCAACAAAGCATTAATGCTTTCCATCTTGGACCTTTGAAGGATCATCAGGAATTTGATCCTGCTATTGCACACCCCAGAGTCTTCTCAGACACCAAAGGTGGAATGAGTTAAACTGTCTTGCATGCATAGCATATAGTTCAGGGATTTTGCTACATATAGCAATGAAATCAGAACAACTGCACTGTATACTTTCAATTTGGTTTCAAAACTGAGACCAAGACAGAATCAGATATTTGCACAAAGACCTCCAAAAATTTCACCTATAAGAGGAATGCGCAAAGCAGTATCTTTGTCATTTGTTATGCTCTGCAATCAAACATAACAGTTTGAGCAACCGCTCATACAGACTTGGACTAATCCACCACCCCCGTTGCTGCAAAGGCTTCCAAACATATCAGACAAGAATGTTCTGTGATCAGTCAAAAGAACATTGGCTCACAGGAATATATATCTACATAAATCACTCATGAATTGTGTAAACTTTCAAAAGTAGCAACACACATCAAAATAACTGCTCTTCCTATGTATACTTTGCTAAACAAGAGCAAACAAGAAGTAGTAGTAGTAGCTGCAACAGCTTGCAGTTTTCTTACACAAAACAAGTTTCTTTTTTTTTTATCAAGTAACATCTGTGTTGATCTATATTTTATTACAGACATCGCCTAGCCCTGTATGCAGTCTTTGATGGACATGGAGGTGCCCGTGCTTCCAGGTTCGCATCTCAGCATTTGCACAATAATCTCCGTGATAAATTTCCCAAGGGTAATTTTGTGATACCCAGTTTTAAAAGCATTAACGATTTAAAAGTAAATCCAGTCCAAAGCATATGAATAAGAAAATAATATAATTAATATTTGTTGTCAAATAAGCAACAAGACAATGTTTAAAGCAACATGTATCATTAGTTTTCTTTAATATTCATGAATGGAATCTGGCTAGATGAATGCAGTTAAATATATTGTTTCTGGTATTTAGGTAGGACCCTCCATAAAAGCAAAAGATCTCATCGTTTTTGTCCCAAATGAGTTTCTGTAGATTATATCGCTGCTTACATTATCTCTAAATCATATAACTTAGATAAATAGGGAGCTTGTCAAATTGTGACTGTTATTTGCAGTATCTTTAGAGAGGATTAGCATTGGGGCTACTGTCAGGGTTAACTCTAATCCTCATGCTTAATCTAACTATAATGCTAAGCTTACACACACCATAATACTAACTCTCAACACTAACAGTTTGTTTGTGTATGTGCTCGTGTCTCAGAGTCAAAAGAAATTTGTTGAATAGTTTACATATTAAATAACATTATACAAATTCATCATGTATTGACATCATCTAGGATTTTCTCATGTCATCACCTTAGGTATCTCTGCATACATATCATCTACAGAAACCTGTTTGGAAGTCCAATTAAATTTTTTGCATCTAGAGGCCTCTCTGCCATAGTGGCATATTTTCTTTCACAGGATCCTCCTCGTTTTTCTTCCTTCTTCTTCTATTGTAATTTTCAAACTCCTGCACATTAGCAGGATGTAGTCTGGAGAACGGAATGTATTGTATCATGGTTTACAGCTTGTCTTTGATATCTGTACCTTTCAGCCTGACACATCCAACTTCAGTGTGGCTTCTGGTTCACTTAACCCTCTATGGGATGAGAATACTACACCCCCCCCCCACAACCTCCTTAGTCATCTCTAATGACATGCATGAGAAGTAACAGTGTTGCTATTATTTGCATCCCTTTTGAACCCTGGCAACATATGGATGCTCCTCTCACTGCTATCAACATGATTCTGAGAAATTATCTCCAACAAACATACAGTTATTTATTTCTTATAAAAATTCAGAAGGCAGTAGATGGGATTTGAACCAGGTCCACTCAGCTGGCACCTATTCAAATCATAACTTGAGTCAACATGATTTCCAAATTTGACCACTTCGGTGTGGTGTTGAAAATGTGTTAAGTCAAGTTGCGAGGTGAATATGTGCTCGCTGGACGGACCTTGTTCAAAATCCAACCTACTGCTTCTAATTTTTTATATAACTCCTTGATGCTTCCTTATTATATTATTCTCCGCTGAAGATGGATGTGTCTGGTCATTGGCACAAATAAATAGCAAAACCCCATTTCCATTCTCTGGACTACATTCTGTAGGAAATCTAGTAGGATCAGTATCCTGCTACAAGAGAGATCCAGCAGGAATTTGAGAATTAGCGCTGAAAAAGATTTATATTACTGGTATTCATTTATTTTTTCTGCTATTATTGGTTGCTGATTGTTTTTTATATCTTTTGCAATTTGGAAGACGTTATAGTTTTTTTCATTAACCACAAAAACAAGGTGTTTTAACATCAAAATATACCGCTGAAGTCAGAAGTGCTGGGCCATTATCACAAATAAAACAATGCATTTCTGTTCTCTGAAATTCTGGTAGGACCATTGTCCTGTAACAAAAGAGCTCTATAAGTGTGAGAATGAATAATTTAGGAGAAGACATCAGTATTGTTTAATAGCAAAGCTTTTATCACCTCTAATGTCAAACATCAAACATTGACAGCCAGCATTGTCTCCAGAAGTCTATTTCAATCTTAAATAATGTTATACAGAAACATCAAAAATTTGACATAATCATTTCTTTCTTATCATTATTTACCATCATTTTTACAGTTTATCTAAGATAACTTATGATTTTATATTTTCTGAGCTAATGAACCAGTGCATATAGTAATTTTAAATCATCATGGTATGACAGTAAATATGGCTTGGCGGGTCAGATTTGGATTTGGACCATATTTTGGGGTGCAAAGGGAACGCATTGCTCTAGGCGGACCCAGGGTTAGCAGATAACCAAGATTCCAAATGTACCTCCTCGCGGTGCACCCTGGTAACAGAAAACAGCAGCTCAAGCTGATTCTGGCCAAATCATTTAGGGATCGTGTCCGAGAATGTGGTGGAAGCAGATGGAAAGAGATTTGACTGCATAAGAGACAGACAATATCTCCGACATCATTTGCATCACCACATACAGACACACTGTCAACATACAGTGACGCCTGTTAGTCCAGCCAGAACATTGGAGGGGCGACCAATGTAAAAGGCACGTAAAGGTGGATAAAACAAATATATGTCAAAATGAGTACAATGACACTATGAAAGGGCAGAACAGTGCTAGAGGGCAGCATGATCTGCAAATAAACAGTTAAATGTTCCTAGGATAGGGGAACTATAAGCTCTGTTAGCTCGAGACGAGCTTCTAGTTACCTGTGATCCTTATAGGCAGAGACCCAGACCCAATCGTGGCCGTATGGAAAAAGCAAGAAGACCTAAACCAACTCTAATGTCGAGTCTTCCTATACTGTAAATATGCTCGCGAAGAGAAAGGGTTCAGAACCCGACAGGCTTAGGCAAGAAAGGGACAACGATGGCAGTCCTGGCCCAGCTCTACTGTCAAGTTTTCCTATACCGGAAATACACTTGCAGAGAGAAAGTTTCAGTACCTGATTGGCGCAGGCACAAAAGGGACAAAGATTTAGCCCTGACCCAACTCTACTGTCAAGTTTTCCTATACCGGAAACACACTTGCAGAGAGAAATGATTCAGTACCTGATGGGCTCAGGCACTATTGGGACAAGATCGCCCAGCTCGAGAGCGCCTTGCGAGAGACTCGAACTTGGACGAGGGGTTCACGATGTCGGTGAACGACGCCTCAGGTAGGAGGGCGAACAAGCCAGGGTCCAACTCTTCTGGCGAGTTCTTCCTCATACGGAACCAGGCTCACGGATGAGAAACTGTTCAGTACCCGATGGGCACAGGCACAATACGTCCAACTGCATGAGATGAGTTCATAGATAGTAGAACACCTCGTGCAAGACAGACGCGCTCGACAAGCGTCTTGTCGAAGAGGCACTACACACCAGCGTGCCCGGCGACAGATAGACAGACTGTCACCGACTAGGGACCAAACCCGAAATAAAGGAATGACGAAAACGGATGTGCTGGACCTCGGTCGTCCAGGTTACAAAGTGGCCAACCGGGGTACAAATAATCACAGTTCTACTGTGGAACTTGCAGCACAACGTACTTCACGCTCCCTGGCAGAAATCACACGATAATTCCGTTGTGGTTACTTGAGAGCGAATGCTGAAGAAGAAGAAGAAGGACCATATTTTACCTACCTCTGTATAAAATTACATTAGTTCATCAACAATATTTTTATTATTTGGTTATTTTACAGTTGCTAATACATTTTTTATTGTAAGAAATAGTATTCCACCCTTGTTAATATAAGTTAAGTGTTTGCTAATGACACAATTGCACATAAAATGTATATAAACTATATGATACTATGAAAGTGATCTTATTCTATTATGAATTTCTCTCTCTCAGATGATGTAGCCAAGGTGGAGAAAGAGATTAAGAAAGTATTCATTGAAGCCTTCAAGAAAACAGATGAGGACTTCTTAAAGGAAGCAACGAAAATGTAACTTTATACCTCGCACAGTAGTAGATTGTGAAGATTAGTTCTAACAATGACATTTTTGTTTGGTATTTGTTTTCACTGTCATAATGTTTAGCTGTAAGAATTTACCTGGGAAATTGTAATTAATAAGTTGCCATTAATTCAAGCTGTGAAAATTTACCTGGTCTAAATTTTAATTATTAAGCTGTCATGATGTTTAGCTGTGAGAATTTACCTGGTAAAATTTTAATTATGAAATTATCATGAATTCTTGAGAATAAGGGCAGAAAAATAAGTGTTTTTTGTTAGAATAAATAGAAATAGACTGTTATTGATGTTCAATTCCCTTCTTAGGAAGCCTTCATGGAAAGATGGGACAACAGCTGTCGTTGTGCTTGCTATAAATGATACACTGTACATAGCTAATTTAGGAGACAGTAAGGTAATGTTTAACCATATTTTTGTAAGCGTTTCAGCATGTTCGAGTGACTATAGTTTGTTATGCTGTGTCAAGGGCTCATTCATTCATTCATTTTCCTTTTGCGCTGAAGTTAGCGCATAGGGCAGAGGTCAGATCTCTCCAATTCTGTCTGTTCAAAGCTATTCTGTGCAGTTCTTGAATAGTATGAATATTGGTTGTTTTACTTTCTCTAAGTATTGTTCTTCTGAGTGTTTCTTTTGGTCTACCCCTTGCTCTTTTGCCTGTAGGTATCCATTCAAGAGATTGGTGGTGTATTCTGTTGGTGTCTGCGCGTAGGACATGCCCGATGTAGAACCAACAGCGTTTTCGCATAACATCTGTGATGAAATTTTGATGTGTCTCTTCTCATTACTAGGAAGGAAATTGAGGACAACATTGTTCTGACATGGTTTGTTACTAGTAGGGAAATAATAGAACAGCTGTGTTCTGACAGGGTTCGTTGTTAGGAAGAGAATTCTAGGACAGCTGTATTCTGACAGGACTCATTACTAGGAGGAGAATTGTAGGACAATAGTGTCCTGACAGGGTTTGTTACTAGTAGGAGAATTATGGACAGTTGTGCTTAACTTCTTTATCATTCAGTACAATGTGAGGCATAGGTGAGATGTCACTATATAACTGAATGTGCCCCATATTCATAGATTGAGATGGGAGTTGGGGGTAAGGTATTCTTCTTCTTTCATTCGCATGGAACATGCCTATATCTGAAGTTTTGTTTCTTCTTTAAACTTGACTGTGTTCTGTAACTCGTACAGAAGTCTAGAGTTTTTCTTCCATTGTTATTTATCTAGGCCAGTGTATTTAACGCAACATTTCATATTCCTGGCATTCCTGAAGAATATGTTTTGCTGTCTGAGGTGCCCATGACCGTGTTGCCAATCTTGAACTTTGTGTCCTGCTCTAAGGCGCAAATTGATAACTTGGTCTTATCTGTTCATAATTTGATAGTCGTCTTGTATTGGAGTTGGTTTCCTTGATCATCTGTTTCTTTTGATGGTATGTTATAGGCACATCTGATTTATCATCAGCAGCTCCGTCCTTAGCCAGACATCTACTTTCTCGTTTCCAGGTATTCCACAATGTAATGGTATCCACTGCATAACTACTTTGCACTGATTGCTTAGTTCTGTCAGTAGTATTTGCAGGTCTGATAGTTTTCTGGACTGGAGCTCTTGGAGTACTGATCTTGCATCTGTCAGGAATACTACAGAAGTGATTCAAGGTTGGTGCTCAGCAGTTTTTCAGTGGCCACCTTGATTGCCTGGATTTCTGCCTTGTAATTATGGCAGAATTTTCCAATTGGTACTTTAATTGTATGCCTAACATTGTTTGGGAACTCTATATTTATTCCTGTTCCTCTATTTTTCACTTTATTCTCTGCTCACCCATCTGTATAGACTCTGATCCATGTCATGTGGGTATTCTTCATCCAGTAGACTGAGAGTAACTGTCTTTCGTTAAACACTATTCTGTTCATTTTCACTTAAAATTCCTTTCAAATCAATTATTCTCTCACCAAGGAGTTTATTGTGATAGACTTTAGGGAGTTGTCAATTTGCAGCAAATCTGAGATTTTTCTATGGCGTCTTTTGACCTGATGGATAAAGCTACTTCTTTTCAGTTGCCCCATTGCTAAGTTTTGAAATCTTTCTTTCATTGGATGACTTGGCATACACTGAAACTTCTGAATGTATTAGCAATTTTGTACCTGTGTGTTCACTCAGTGTTTGTATTCTCCCCATTTTCTCCTTCTCTACTACTGGTGTTGATTTTATTGCCCCTGTGATAATCCTTAAGTGCTTGGTTTTGCACCCTATCTAGCTCATGTAATATAGTATTTGAGGCTGGATACCATGCAGTAGACCCATATTCCAAGTGTGATTATATGCCTTGCTGGAAAACATTACTTTTCCCATTTGCTTCCCATGTGGTTTCAATTAGTTTTCTCAGGATGGTCAACTTTCTTCTGACCTTTTTGTTTCTTTGTTGATGTTCCTTCCATGTAAACATACTGTCAAATATGTGATTCCAATATATGTTGGTTGTTTGTCTTCCTTCAAGAGCTATCCATTTTGGGGTTAGGTATGATTATTATATTAATCTTCATTCTGAACATTGTGTGTGTGTCATGTGATGTATTCTCTCCAGAATGTTGTCTTCCCAATGAACTCCCTGAACTTCTCTGTCTTGGACCATGAGGCTTGCATTTTCCAATGACTTAGGCATGTTATCTTTACTGTCGTCAGTCCATATTCTTCTTGGTCTGTACTTTCTCCTCTGCACAGGTGCTCTTCTCTCCATTATTTGTCCTTCTAAACAGTTGTCTTTATTCGACCAAACAGGTGTAGTTTTCTTTTTGTGATTGTGTTTATAATATCTGAGTTTCTCTTTTTTTTTTCTTCCATAATATTCTAAGTACCTTCTGTAGCATTTCATCTCAAAGGCTTTGATCTTTTTTACCGCTGTTTTATTTTTTGTTCATATTTCACAGCTGTATGTTGCAACCAGAAAAATAAAAGTTCTTAACATTAGCAGTTTCATATCTATTTTGTTGTTTTTCCATGTTTTTAAAACGTGTTATTTTACAATATGCCATTGCTAATCTCATCCTTATCTCTGCCATGTAGTCTCCTACACTGTTGATTTTTGCTCCTAAGTATTCAAATTTATCCACACACTCTATCTTGGTATTGTCTATTTTGATTTTTGGTTATTTGTTATATCTGTTGACATGATTTTTGTTCTTTGCGCATTTAAATATAAGTTTTGTGATTCACTGTATTCCTTTGTGTTCTTGATTAGTTGTTCCAATCCCTTTATATCATTTGTAAAAATAATGATCATCATATGTTCCCTTCCTTTTATTACTGAAACAATGTTTGATAATAAAATATCAACAAGAATGACTGTAAGTAAGACTCTCAATAGAATAAATTGGTGCCAAAATGTGCCCATGTGCTGAGGGACTAAGACCAAAAGGGAAGAAAAGAATGGGAATGCTGTGACCTGCCAGACATGTCATAAGAGGCAATTAGTGAGGTTTGGGATTGGTTGATTGCTGATCTGACCGTCCATGGGCACATGCCCTTTGACCCAATGCCATTGTGTAATATATGCATGTGTTTGTGAGCTTGTTTCTTTCCATATAGGGTATTCCATTTATCTGGCCTTAGCAGGAGAAGCATTCTTCTAGTATCATTTAGCACTGGACATTTAAAAAGATAAACCCTTGAATCTTAACTCTTAAGACTCCATGATATCACTACCTAAAATGCAGTCCAAAGTGTACTTTCTCAAGAGTTCTAATAATCAGTTGTGAGATTACAACACTTGCTAGGCACAAGTAACAGTTGACAAAATTCTGTAATTATTCACATCGATTCTCCTGTTGCAGGCCATTTTGTGTCGATGCAAGGAAAATGATCAAAAATATTTTGGCATCCCTCTTACAAATGACCACAGTCCAACACTCTATGATGAAAGAATGAGGATACAAAAAGCTGGTGGAGTGGTCAGGTAGCTAGAATTTCTCTTATTTGTAGATTCCTGTTATTTGTGTTTCTTCTATACTAATCACCAATTTGAAAAATATACTATATAATATATCCTTGTCATTAGACATGAGGCAGAAAGTTCTTCAGAACTACATAATACTGATTCTAACATATAAACGCAAGTCTCAGACACTAAACAGTATAGTGGGGGGAAAAAGTTCAAACAAGTGTATTTAATCCCAAAATTTCACAAATTTTCTAGGTGAGCAACCAAGACAGGTGAGGCAGAATCTATTTGATAAGCCACACTTGATTATGATAAATATTCAGATATGGAAATATGGAATGCAATTGATTTAGATCTATGTCATGTGAATTATTGTATAAGACAGTAGATAAGAGTTGGAGAATATTAGCGTAATAATACAAGTATGAGCAACTTAACCTATGTGCATGAGGGGACACTGCTCACATTCAATGAAGTTTTGATGGTAGCAGTTACAGGGTGCACCCATATATCATTTTAATGAAAGTGGGATATTTTTTGCAAATTGATTCCAAGTAGCTTCACTTTCTAGAAGAAAAAATCATAAACAGAAGGACACTCAAAACAAGACTTAAACAAAAATCCCCAGTACAACTAGCAGAACTAAACAAGAAACAACACCTTCCTGAAGATAGTGAGGAATCTGAAAGAGTATTAAATATCTCACCAAATGCATCCCTCGTACTCCCCCAAATAAACACTTTGCTGGGGTGCAAAGGGAACGCATTGCTCTAGGCAGACCCAGGGTTAGCAGATAACCAAGATCCCAAATGTACCTCCACGTGGTGCACCCTGGAAACAGAAATACAGCAGCTCGAGCTGATTCTGGCCAAATCATTTGGGGATTGTGTCCGAGAATGTGGAGGTAGCAGATGGAAAGAGATTTGACTGCACAAGAGACAGACAATATCTCCGACACCACCAGCGTCACCACATATAGCGACACTGTCGACATACAGTGAAGCTAGTCAGTCCAGTCCGAACATTGGAGGGGCGGCCAATGTAAAATGCACGTTAAGGTAGATGCATGGCGAGAGACAAATAGATTTCATAACAAGTACAATGAAACAATGAAAGGGCAGAACAGCGCTAGAGGGCAGCGCAAACTGCAAATAGAAAGTGAAAAGTCCCTAGGAAAGGGGACTACAAGCTTTGTCAGCTCGAGTCGAGCTTCTAGTTACCTGTGTTCCTTACAGGCAGAGACCCAGACACATTCATTGGTGTTTGGTAAAGCAAGAAGACCTAATCCAAATCTACTGTCAAGGTTTCCTATACCGGAAGTACACTTGCAGAGAGAAAGGGTTCCGTACCCGATGGGCTCAGGCACAAAAGGGACAACGATTTAGCCCTGGCCCAACTCTACTGTCAGGTTTTCCTACACCGGAAATACACTTGAAGAGAGAAAGGGTTCAGTACCTGATGGGCTCAGGCGCTATTGGGACAAGGACGCTCAGCTCGAGAACGCCTTGCTCTCAAACGCGTGATGTGAGATTCGAACTTGGACAAGGGGTACACCATGTCGGTGAATGACACCTTGGCTAAGAGGGCGAAAGAGCCAGAGTTCAACTCCTCTGTTGAGTTCTTCCCCTTAAGGAACCAGGCTCACGGATGAGAAATGGTTCAGTACCCAATGGGCACAGGCACAGAACGCACAATTACACGAGGCAAGTTCATAGACAGTGGAACACCTCGTGAGAGTCAGACGAGAGAAAAAATCGTCTGGGCGAAGAGTCGCCACTACGCGTGCCTGGAGACAGATATAGAGGCTGTCACAGGCTAAGGGTAGCCCACCCGAATTGTCAAGGCATGCAGAAATTGGATGTGCTAGGCTTACAAGGCGCATAACGGTGGCACAACGTAATCACGCTCCCGGCGGAAACCGCATGGATATCCGTGTTGGTTACAATGGAGCGAACGCAAAACAAACAAACACTTTGCTAATTGACTAGTCAGTAAACAATGCAACAAACCAAAACACCCTTACGTCCAGTGCACTAGAGACTATCAACCCCTACCCCAAGGACTGGATTCAAGCATACATGGGTCAGCCTTCAACGCTACCATCAATGCAGAATATGGCTCTCTCATAGTCCTTCCTGATAAAACATTAATAGTTATTTGCACCGTGTGGAGATTTCTGCAGCAACTATGTTGCTTTACAAGCACTTGAAAATTGGAATCCAACAGCAGAGAAAAACCATAAACATACTTCAAGTTACAAACATACTTACATCCTATGGCATAAATACTACGCTAAAGTGGATACCAGGCCACACAGGCATCAGTGGTAATGAAAGTACTGATAAACTGGTGAAAAAATGGAGCAAATATGCCCCAACCAGGAATTGTCAACCAACCTTAGAACAGCTTTAATAAATCCGCAATAAATATAAACAACAATGGATGGACCACAGGGCCACTGGCTCAAAAGAAAGAGTACTATAGACGCAGACATGTCCCCAACCAAATCCACAAATAGGCTACACAGCTAAGATCAAACCGCAATATTTAGGCTGCGAACAACACATTTACAACTCAACACCTACAAAGAATGACCACAGACTATACACCATACTGCAATCACTGCAACAGGCAAGAGGAAGAAACCTTAAAACACCATTTTATTGAATGCCCTGCACTACAAGACCTGTGAAAACAACTGTTACCACCAAATACCTCCAGCACTAACACCCTTTATCCAGACACAGCACAGCTGAAGAAGACATTCCACCACCTTGGACAGTGAAGAAAGAGTGAAAACTCGCAACTCTTGGAATCGGGTGAGTACTATTTTGTGTACATTTTACATAAAATGAATTGTATCTTCATTGTATTATAATATACCTAGGTAGAATGTTGTCTTGATAATAATAGCTAGAAAACATGGCAGGGGTTCTTACTTATTATTTCTATTTTATTGTTCAGGGATGGCAGAGTGATGGGAGTGCTAGAGGTGGCAAGATCCATCGGTGATGGACCATATAAAAATCATGGTGTGACCTGTGTGCCAGATGTCAAGAGATGTCAGTTAACAGACAATGATAGGTGAGATTTTGATCAAATCTAGATGTCTTAAACTGCTGGGATAATCCAGGCCGTTTATCGGCCCATGCTACTTAGCGAAAAAGACATAAAGCTTGATAGAAACCACCCAAAGTTCATGAAATAAAAGAACTTCGAGGTGCAAAGAGTTCTGCATTGCTCTTGTTCAAATCTGGGGTTAACAGATAAACAAATTCCTAAAAGCATAACCTTATGGTACACCCTGGAAACAGATTGTTTTGAAGCTCGTGCAAACCAATCTGGCTAATGATTTATGGAACATATTCAGGCAGTGAAAACTGAGATGGAATGAAAATTGATTGCATAGGACAAACAAGATCTCAGAATGGCACCTCTTTGTCTCCACAGCCAAAACACTGTCGCAGCACAATGTAAGACAGCGGCTGGGTTGTCAAGTCCCACTTCTTATGACATCGAGAATAGAGAGTGTAATGCTATATAGTGTTTATACTATTGAGTACATTGCAACAGTTGTTCGTCCATCACAGGTGATGATGACCATTTGTTACATCCACTTTTGAAAATTCAATTTGAGTTATGTCCTTGATTATGAGTTCGTAGATGGCTAATGAGCCCTATTCAAGCTGTAAATGTCCGTGGACATTTCGGACATGGAATGACGACAGTAGAAGGATCTTGGTCTATCCGTGACTTTCTAGCTGTTCTCCGCTGTTGAGCCGCTTAATTTCTCCTCTTTTCACAAGATGATGCGCTCTTTTTTATTTTAGAACGCCATGTAGATCTATTTTGTGTAAGTTCTTCCCATGTATCGTGGTCTATTTCACAGGCCCTCAGTGTGTTCTTTAGCGAGTCCTTGTAGCGCTTCTTTTGGCCACCTTGAGATCGTGTGCCCTTCTCCAGCTCACCATAGAGAAGTATCTTTGGCAAACGATCGTCTGGCATACGTACCAAATGACCTGCCCAACGAATCTGTGTCTGCATCAGGATCTAATTGCAACAGTAACACAGTGCTAGAGGGCAACACCATGTGCACGTACATATGAAAAAAACAAAATATGGAGTCATCATTTTTAAAAAGCAGTGTTCATGTTTGAAAGCTTCTAGTTTTCTTTCATGTACATGCCCCATATAAAAGTGAAAGAAGGAAGTCATATAGTCCTAGACTGCTGAAAATGTATATAGAGTTTGGTTTGTTCTCTTAGCTGAGGTTTTGTTCATCGACATTGTGAAAATTTCATCTAAGTTTCAGCTTTTGTGCACATTTTTCAGTGGACTGAGACAATTTGGCTTCCTATCTTTTACTTTTCTATGTTACTGTCAGCTAACTGGGTGTTGCAGAAAATTAGCGCAAGCATCCTTTGCAGATTTTCACCTCAACAGGTTTGACAGATATGCCATTGCCACTTTCTTATCATTTTCTGTTTTACCAGAGTTTGTCCTGTTCATTTACAAAAGAATATTGTAATTGTTTAACCACTGCAAACTAATTGTTATATCTTATGACAGGTATCTTATGATTGCATGTGATGGACTTTGGAAAAGTTATAGTGTGGATGAAAGTATTCAGTTTGTTAACAAGATACTGGAGGTATTACTTGTTTTATATATGGGTGAAAGTATTCAGTTTGTTAACTAAATACTGGACGTATTTCTGTTCTCTTTGTGGATGAAAGTATTCACTTTGTTAACAAGATACTGGAGGTGTCACTTGTTTTATATGTGGGTGAAAGTATTCAGTTTGTTAACCTGTAGCAGCCCAGCTAAAAATAGTGTATATTTTCTCTGTACCCGGCATTATTTTTGTGTGGGACTTCTGGTTTTTCAGCATGTGTTCGCTTTTTTGGTGTAACATTTTTATTTATTGAGTTATTGATTTCAAATTCTGAAACAATAGAGATAAATGGATGCTGAATATGATTTGGAGTCATTATTTGCTTTTGTGTGTCAGTGTTATGTTGTGTACAACCAACACAAAAAAAGTGAACAAACGCAAACAAAGAACTTACAGCGTCAAAGTCACATGTTGACCTAGTTATAGAAAACACGGCTTCTCAAATTCCTCGTCGTAAATTACTTCAATTATATCACTATTAAATATTATTAAAATCTCTCTCAATCACCAATCATTGATCTACAGTTACTGAAACACTAAAGCTTTAAAATTTGTCTTTTTCTGAATCATAATCTGTGAAGAAATAGCGAAAAATGGCAGCACTGAAGCTAGGCCTATGCAGTTAGGCTTGCAAAAAGTCTAATAAATTACAACTATGTGTATATATATATATTTATATATATATATATATATATATATATATATATATATATATATATATATATATATATATATATATATATATATATATATATATATAATATATCGCTGCGGAAAGCTAAGGAACAATCACTCTAGCACACACTTAGCATAAGATCATGATGGGAAATAAACATTGACGATTGTTGTCCATGACTACAAATATCTACCTTGATGTGGACATATGTCGACAGTGAGTTTTTATCGCTAGATTACATTTGTCGACTTTGGATTGCTGCAGGTTAACTAGATACTGGACATATTTTCTTTTGTTTTATATTTTGGCGAAAGTATTCAGTTTGTTAACTATACTCTGTTCATTCTAAGATTGAAGTGGGTCAAAAGACACCCATATATTACTTTGTGACAACAGGTGATTTTTATACAGCTGATGACATTTAAAAACAATAACATAATTAATTATTCAGAACTTTTTACATTGTGTAAGGAACTATAATGGTTGCTCCCGGACCTCTTTGCGCCTGTGCAACGATATACCAGCAGGTATAGTAATTTATCATGGGATGTTAAAGATATATTATATGAAAATTTATTTTAAAACATATATTACTATTGTGATAGCCATGTTTCACTTAGCAATAATAGATTTAAATTAAGAACGGTGTGATCTAATGAACTATATTATTGCGCACTTAACATTCAATTTATGCATTCGACATCCAACAACCAATCAGAAACGCTGACCTACTTCATTCTTAGAATGACCAGAGTATAGATACTGGACATATTTCTGTTGTTTTATTGGACTGTACTGTAGAAAAAAGTCCTTGTATCTTTGTTTTGTGTTATTTCTCTTTTAAATTGTTATTACTATCTGTTAGGGATATTAGTTACCAGTAACAATATTACATTATCATAGTTCATATTGCTTCTTGGTTTTGTTAATGCAGCACTTTCCACCTTGTTGGATATCCTCTGACATTTTGGTTATTTATGCTTATAACAAAAAGTGAGGAAGACCTTCAAGATTTAATTAATGTAGTAGTCACAGAAAGTAAAGAGAAAGGTCTCTTCCTAAATATCAAGAAAACAGAAGTAATGGTTATTTCAAAGAAACAAAATAACACACCTTTCAAGATCAAAGTGAAGGATATAGTATTAAAACAGGTCCACCAATTCAAATATTTAGGTACAACGATTACAGCAGATGGAAGAAGTTCAACAGAAATAAGATGCAGAATAGGAAAGGCAAAAACATTTTAAAAAATGAAAAATATACTGTGTAATATGACCTTGTCATTAGAGGTGAGAAAGAGAGTTCTGCAGTGCTATATAACTCCTATACTAACATATGGGTGCGAGTCTTGGACAATAAACAAACTGGAAAGTAGGAAATTAGAGGCAATAGAGATGTGGTTCTATAGAAGAATACTGAGACTACCATGGACTGCCAAAATAACTAATGTTTTGGTGTTGAAAGAGTCAAATATGAAATGGACCTTAATCAATAATATAAGAAAAAGACAATCTTAATTTTTTGGCCACGTCATGAGACAGGGAGGTTTGGAGAACATAGTCACAACAGGCAAGATTGAAGACAACAGAGACAGAGGGCGACAACGTGAGAAAATATTAGACAGTTTGACAACCTGGCATGGCAGGGAAACAACAACGATCTTGATACATAATACTGGAGACAAAGCTGTGGAGAGCAATTATCCCCTACGCCAGCTGGCTCAGCTCCTGATGATAATGCTTATAACTAAACATGAGTGCACCTGTATTTTTCAAATACAATAGGACAGGACACAACCGACTCCGCAGTCACATGTATACAAAGTTCAAGATTGGCAACACAGCCATGTGTACATGTAGACAGGCAGCACAGAGTGCCAAACATATACTTCAAGAGTGTTCTGAGCATGAAACGCTGAGGCAGACATATTGGCCAGAGGAAACAACACTGGAATCAAAACTCTATGGGACACTGTATGAACTACAAAAAAAATGAGTTTTATTAAGGAGACAGAATTACAGATATAGACATGTTTCAAGTGAACGAAAGAAGAAGAAGAAGAAATACAATAAGATGTGGCTGTAAGACCATCTCATTGTATTGACAGACTTTATCATAGGTGTTATCACTTTTTATTTTTTTTTACTTTAGCACTGTCCATCTTATCAGATATCTTCTGACAGTTTTGGTTATTATTTATTCTCACCTTATTGGTGATTGTCCAAGATTCACATCTATTTATTACAACTGAGAATATACAGGCTCTTAGGGAAGTTAGTTTTGTTTTTTTGTGATAGCCAAACATATGTTTTACATTTGTATATTTATTTGATGCTGGCCAACCTTCATCTAACTTGTTCATAGCAGCCCCATAGCATAAAGGTAACTACTTATAAGAGAACCAAAATATTCAAAATTGGTAATTTGCTCTAGTTCTCTGTTATTGATTGAGATTGAGAAATATTAGTGGTTTTGTCGCTTGTCATAATCCTGGTCTTACTTTAGCACAGAATACTCACACTTTTTTTTAACAATGGCAATGTACTGATAACAGTAGAATTACTATGCAGTATTCGGATATCAAATTGTGTTTTTTTGTTTAGTTCTTTGATGTGGAATTTATGAGTTTGATTCTTTTTTTGCTTTGGGATAGTTACTGTTCTTCCATCAAAAGTAATGATGACCATTAGTCACATTTGAAATTCAGTTAGAGTTATGCCCTTGACTATGAGTTCGTAGGTGGCTAATAAACCCTATTCTGGATGCAAATGCCCTTGGACAGTTTAGGCATGGGATGACCACTGTAGATAGTTTTGATCTACCTGCAACTTTCTAGCTACACTCCGCTGTTGAGCTGTTGGATTTCTCCTCTTTTCACAAGATAATTTTGTTGACTGTAGAGCACCATGTAGCAATATTTTGTGCAGCATCTTCCCATGTATTTTGGTTTATTTCAAAGGTTTTAAGTGAGGTCTTTAATGAGTGCCTTGTAGGCTTCTTTTGACCACCTTCCATACACCTAAAGTCGGTAGGAAAACCTTTTCTCTTCGATTGAATTTTTGTGGGTGTGAAAATGACTTGTACTGGGGATTTAAGTGAGGAAGAGTTGTGCAAAGCATCGACTTTACTCTCTTGTTGCACCTCATTTGAAACTAATGGTAAGATGAATCAAGACCTTTGGAAATGAAATTCGATGCAGTTGATGACTATAGTCATGTGGTGTATCATCTGCATTTCTTAGTTCTAGTATTTCATGACCTCTGATATTGAGTTGGCTGAAGTTGACTTGCTGCTGGTTACATTCCTCATGATGACTACTGAATAAATATTGAATAGATATGGTAATATGACACATACTTGTCTGCCTCTGTCTATACAGTTTAGTTATACTAATTGCTCCATTTGAAGTGTCACTGAACTATATTGATCATAAAATTTGGTCACCCAAGAGTATTTACCAAAAATTTGACAATTTTCGAATTTGGATGGCTAAGTGATAGGCTCAAAAGTGAATTTTAGAGTGAACACTGACGTAGAAAACAATTACGAGTCCAAGTGTAATACATGCCTGACAATAAAACCAATACACACAACTTCTTTGTTTTTTTTCAGGACAAGAACATTGTAGCTAGCGGCAGGAAAACAGTCGAAGATGTCAAGTTTGACTTGGTATGCAGCAAGCTGGCTAATGCTGCTGTGTTGAGGCTGAGTGGAGACAATGTTACAGTTGTACTTGTGGCTATTCATAAGAAAGACAACATTCCATCATAAACTTGTTTAGGGTCCTCTATATTCATTTGTATTATAAGTCATGAGGATTCTATACATTTGTATAATCTTCTTCCATTCCTGTCTATTCTTGATCATTTCCTTCATCATTGCAAAAAATTTTACTTTTTTATGAAGCTGCAAATTTAATTGAACAATAATTAAACTCATTTTGGTTATATTAAAAGGTATGTGATCTTAACCTTTAACACACTGCATTAAAATTGAGTAATTTCCGCCTACCACTGCATTATTTTTTGCCCTTACTCGCTATTTATGGAGAGTATTTGGAAAATACAATAACTTTTTTGTTTTTAAAGCTGTGTGTATAATTTTTTTGTGAATTTTGGGAAAACTTCAATACATTCAATCCGGGATAAATGCCTCTAACAACTTGTTCATATAACATCGTTTCTTAAAACAAACGAACTACACAGATCGAGTTAACATTATTGGCTACACAAAATAAGTCAGAATTTTAAAAAAATATTTCTCAAAAATTGTAATTTATAAAAGTTTTGATGGATTATATCGACGGCTGGATACAGTCACAACTTATCTATATCTCATCCTATTTAACACTAGCAGAAATGGATTCTTGATTAGGAACAAGCATCACAGCACTGGGGGCATTCCCATGTATGCTCTGCTTGCCATTCCGTCAGCCATCTAAAACTGTATACGCTCAGTGTCCCAGTCAATTGCTGACTACACGTTCTTCTGATCTTTCCGTAGAGGGAGCACTTTCTCCCATCGTCTCTAGTCCTTCCAATTTCTACCATTCTCTGAATATGTACATTGTCTCGTTCGACCTCCTCCTTGTCTTCTCGTAGGGTATCCATGACTGCTTTAATCAATTCAATACTCTCTTCTTATCTAGACGCCATTCACCAAGGCTTTAGCAGCCAACACATCAGCTCTTTCGTTTCCCCTGACCCCAGCATGACCTGGACAGCAAATCCATGTAAAGCTCTGGGTGTTGTTGAAAAAGTGACCCACTCAGTTCTGATCATACACTTTTCTATCTTGCGCAGCATACTTTGAGAATCCGATAGAATCACTGAGTCTGTTGGTGGTTGCGTTGCCAGCCAAGTGAGAGCTGTTGTCAACCCCTCTATTTCCATTCTCATACTTGATGTTGTAGTGGGGTACGCAGCTGACTTCTCAGCTAATTTCTTGCCATTTAGATAGGCTTCAAAACCCCAACCACACCTGTTTGTTTCTTGTGTTACTGAGCGCTCTGTGTTAATTATTGTGTCATGTTGCTTCGAGTGCTGCAGTAGGAGCTCTTGAATCATTCCCTCTGTTCTGTTAGCAGCCCAACAGAAACGGATACTAATATGTCTACTTTCTTTTTCTCTTAACCGAATAAATAGCATTTGTCTACAATCGCGATATCCTTGTTCAAAGAGGTGTGTAGCAACAGGCTGCTGTAGTTGAGGACAGCTACAGAAAATATGATGCAAGTTATCTTTTAACTATAGTCGCTTACATTATAATGAAAGTTAAAATAAAACCTGACTTTGAAAATCTGTTCACATGGACTTTCATGGAATAAGTTTTTGGTAAAGTGCAGATGGTGTAATATATTTCTGTAGTTTTTGTACATTGAAAATTATTCAAGAAACTCATGGTTTATTAATATAAAGAACTGCATTTAATAAATTGAGGGACTCAACAAAACTGATACTCATAACACTGTCAATAGAAATAATTTTTTTAAATTCTTTGAATAAGTTGAGACACTAATCAAAACTAATCATAACTCTGTGAACAGAAAGCAACAAACGATCAAAATTTTTTTCAGCTAGCAACAGAACTGACACAGAAAACAATGACCTGCACATATTAATAGTTCCCGCACTTTTTAAATATGTATTCACACCACAAAGCGCAACAAAACACTTTGGATCATGGAAACACATGTAAACACATTTTCAAAATCAGATTTTATTTTATGGTCATGTATCTATTAAAATATCTAGGCTTTTCTTCATTGGTTAATGTTGTCAGAGACTAGCTTTTAAGAGGGTTATCATTCCATGTTCATTTGCACACAAAACTGGTATTTTCATGTTAGCAAAAGACATTAATTCTTCAAGATGAAGTTTAGAGGTGATCAAGCTAAACAAATGAACAACCATCACTTATGCCTGTAGAGCCAGAACTCATTACATATTGTTTGAAACTTTAGACCATTGCTCATTTCATTGTTGGCTTGGATTGTGCCAAGTTCCTTTTTATTGTGCGCATAAGTATATGTGTCTCTGTCTGTCTGTCAGATACCACAATTAATGTTTGCATTGTCTGAAGAAATTTATAACCCCCAGATTTATTTCAAGAGCACTCCTGAAGTCGGATATGTCAGGCCCATAGATGTTAACTTATTTTTTCATAAATCCATACTTTTAACAATTTATTCTCATAAATTTCAATAAAAATGTCTGTATTTAGCAACCCCCCCAAAAAAACCTACATTTTTTTTGGCCATCATACTCAATACTGGCCTATGTGCAAAACGTCTGCATTAGTAATTACTGAAGATGTAATACCAAATGAAATTTTCCACACAAAAATTAAAACAAAAATTTGTAGAGTTTTCCTTTAGGGTCTGAAATCCGTATCATTATGGAAAATCCATACTAGTTGATATCTATGCAAGGCCATTGGCACAAATTAGACTGAAAAGCGCATTTCCATTTATGGATTACATTCTGCTGAAGATTTAGTAGGGGTCATTGTATTGATAACAAGAGAAATCCAGTGGGAGTGTGAGAAAGCATGGTTTCATTTGCTGCTATGTTCTGCCCTTTCTACGGCCAGAAAGGGAGGTAAAGAATATAAACATTTCTTCATACCATACATGTTGTAAAAGGTGACTAGGCAAACGGTTGGCTTCCTATAGGTGGTCAACTTGACCCAACAATGTCATGATGAAGCCAACTTACCAGGTTGAGAGGAGCAGATATTGCATCCATGCTATAAAGTACAATACAACATATTCTGTTGTCTGGACTGCTTCCTGATGGACTGCAGGAGTTTGAGAATGAACACGCCCATGTGTTGTCAGGGCCCGAAAGGGAAGCAAAGAACAGCAACACTGTGACCTGGCATGCATGTTTTAAGAGGCAACTAAGTTTGTTTCGGACAATTTTTCTATATATCACAATACAATTTTTCAAAAGATATCACAATACAATTTTTCTAGTTCATCCTTTAGGTCAAAGTGACCCATAACAACAGTAATTGAATGATAGTGATATCTCATGGTTGATTGGTTTCTGATCCAGTGACCCAAGTGATATCTTGTACAAATTTCATTATTTTAACATATGTTTTAATGATTGATGGAAGCTTCCTCCAGTGTCCAAAAAGGGAAGCAAAGAATAGCAACATTGTTTACCTTTCATTCATTTCATAAGAGGTGACTAGGGAGGATATTGGGTGGAGTTGACTGTCACATCCCATATGGGGTTAAAGTGACCCAGAAACCATGCTGAAGTTGATGTGTCAGACCAAAAGATGCAGATATCACAGCAGAGCTGTAAACCATGACACAACACATTCCATTCTTAGTACTAAATCCTCATAATCTGCAGGAGTTTGAGATCGAACACAGAAAAAGAATACTTAAAATTTTAAAAACCTGTGCTTGGTGTTTTTTTTAAATTTCATTATTTTTCCAAAATTTATATTTCATTATTATTCTAATATTTGCAAACATCCTTGTCAATGGGAGATAGAATGTTCCAGATTGCTTGTTCCTTGGTTGTTGATCCATCGTTCCATGGGCTCATGTGCTTTGACCCAATGCCATTGTGTGATATATGCATGTGTTTTGTGAGCTGTTGTTTTGTTCCATATAATGTGTTCCATTTATCTGTCCTTGAAGGGAGAAGCATTTTCCTGATGTCATCCAGCTCTGGGCATTCAAAAAGGTGGTGGTCAACAGTTTCATAGGGATGAGTGTACAGCTGGCACTCTGGAGTGTGTTGTAGTTGTATTCTGTTCAGGTGATTGTTAAGCTGTACATGTGTGTGCAGTCGGAAGATGATACTCTGGTCTTTCTTTCCTAGGAGGTTGATGTTGTCTTTAGAATTTGGGCTGGTCATATATTTATAGATTTCCCTCCCAGTGTTTCCCATGACCCATCTGTTCATCCAATTTTCTTTGTTCACGGATTTCAACATCATTTTAACTGTGTGCATTGTTGTTTGTGTATATGGCTGTTCTTGTTGAGCTCCCATCTTTGCTAGTCTGTCTTCCTTGTCATTGCCAGGTGTGTTTGAGTGGCCAGGAAGTCACTGCATAACAATGCTTACTTCATAAGATGTAAGCACCTGGTTTGCATGGTGATATATTTGTGCCAGCTCAGGCTTGCAATGTCCATCACATTCTAGTGCTTGAAGAGCGGACATAGATTCTGTGAAAATAACAATGTTTTGAACTTTTGAGAGAAAGTCATCAAATATGGTCTTCGGGTGATACAAGGCAACTTCTAGTGCTGTTATTTCAGCTTCATAGTTAGAACATATCTCCCCACAGGCATCAAACAACTCATCAGATGTTTTGTCTGGATATTCTATATAGATGCCATAACCTGCTTTGATGGTAGCTTTGAAAGCAGACACATCAGTACTTCCAGATTGCTGAACAACTGAGTGTTGAAAGAAAGAAAAGATTGAATGCTCCAGATCAAAAGTGTTGAAAGAAAAACGAGATAGAATGTTGCAGATTGCTGGTCAACAAATTGTTGAAAGAAAGACAACCACTATAAGTACGAGGCGTGTTCAAATGAAAACGGGACTTGTTACACCACGCGTGATAGAGCGCACTGATATTGATGACATTTTGCACTAGTAATGAGTATCCAATAATTTACATACGGTCACGTGTTCATCTTCCCAGCATGCATATGTGCTGCAGAAGACTGTTAACAATATGGCGGGTGTGATTCCGAACCCGTCCAAAGTGAATCAGCGTGCTGTGATCCAGTTTCTGGCAGTGAGTTAACGGCAGATCTTGCACGGCCAGGTCAGGCGCATATTGTTGCAACAGAAGAAGCCATAGCCGTGCTTGATAAAGCAGTACTGACTGACCGTCGTCGGAGCATTCGTTCGCTTGCAGAAGAATTCCATATGTCAATTGGGACAGCCCACATGGTTGTTCGGAAGAAATTGAACTATCGGAAGGTGTGTTCACAGTGGGTCCCACGGATGTTGACTGACCACCATAAGGAAGAAAGATGGGGTGGAGTTTGAACCACCTGATGCGTTACAGGGCAGAGGGTGATGCATTTCTGTTGAGCATTGTGGCAGGTGATGAATCGTGGTGCCACCACTATGAACCGAGCAGCAAAATTGACAGCATGCAATGGAAACATCCAGGTTCACCAAAACCCAAAAAATTCAAGACACAGGTTTCTGCTGGGAAGGTTATGGTGACTGCATTTTTTGACCATGAAGGGCTTTTGTTGACTGATTTTAAGGAACCTGGTGTCAACATCAATGCCGCCCATTATAAAGACACTTTAGACAAGCTGCATAAGGCCATCAAGGCTAAGCGACCAGGCAGACTTTCTCAAGGTGTGATTCTTCTCCACGACAACGCTCGTCCGCACGTCGCAAAAATTGTGCAGGAAACATTGGCAAAGAAGAATTGGGAAGTTCTTCATCACCCAGCCTATAGTCCCGATTTATCCCCGTGTGATTTCCATTTGTTCGGACCGTTGAAGAAAGCATTAAAGGGACAGCGATTCAACAGCGACGCAGACGTGAAGACAGCGGTGACCACATGGTTCAGAGAACAGCCACGCAACTTTTTCTCGGACGGCATTCGACGTCTACCTAAACAGTGGGATGCTTGCCTAAATGCATACGGAGATTTTTTCTGAACCCAGATGCATTCTTATTCACAAGTGGTTGCTTTGTTCAATTCCGTTGAAAATATTAAATTGCGTATGATACTTTTTAAATAAATCCACAAGTCCCGTTTTCATTTGAACACGCCTCGTAGAAAGAAAACACTATGGGGTGGTGAGAATGTTCAATGTGTAGCTAACCTTTAAAAATCATTGACACCAGCAGTAAAGTTAATTACTTATAATTTTAGTAAGTAAGCACGTTTAGGGAGCCGTTGCAGTCTGAAAAATATTTCCACCACAATTGAGGAATGAACACAAGACCACTCATGCGAAGCCAGTGCACTTACCACTGCATTACATGCCCACCCCTTATTCATGCTGTAGTGATTTTATAGGCAATATAAATATGTTTACTTTAAAAAATTGGTAGCATATCCTATTCAGGACATAGCCATCAACCCAACATTTTTTGGCTGTAGTGATTTTCTAGACAATATAAATATTAAGTAGTTTGCCATTGCTTTCTGAACGGTCCAGATGCACAATTGCTTGTGGTGAGGATCGAACTGTACCTTGGCCATCATAGGCTCTGCAATAGAATTAGACTGATATGTTTAGTAGGTTGCGATTTTTGGATTATTTGAACCATGATCTACATTATTTTTGATGATAAAAAAGTTCTAATATAACCAAACTGGACTCATGTCAGCTGTTGAAATGAGCATACCTCAACACAAATGGGTACAAATTAAAATTACCATTATTTCTGAATGATCTAGATGAACAGTTGCCTGGGATGGGTATGAATATGGTACCCTTGACCATTTCAGTCACACTTTGTATCACTCCACCACAGTGCCAGACACACCCTGTTAGGCAAACTAATTATCAAGTTGTGTATGGATGGTTCTCATTTTCCTATTTCAAGATTCATGTCTTACGCTATTGTAATGGAACAGTCAAAATGTACATGTTTTGAATAAACTCATTCAATTTGTTTATGATAATTTGTAAAATGTTTGATTTTTGCATTGGATGAATCATAGTCCAGATATTGCAAGAATGTCATATAAAGGTTGGTACGAGAAGGAATAGATAAGAGCGGGGATGAAATAGGTGTGTGAAAACCATCACATGATAAGAATGACAAGCACCACATACTCTTTACTACCTTCTGAAAGTGACTGAGCACCTATAGGTCTGTCTGAAGTGTGGTAATATCAGTTCTTAAATACTTGACAACCCTGGGATACAGCTCCACTAGAATGCTTTTCTTTGGGTAACAAACATGCATCCATAACAACCATAACTTTGAGACAACGTATCTTATTGTCAGACAAACACGCATCCATAAACATAACTTTGAGACAACAAATTTTATTGTCAGAAGGGCTATGGACTTCCATGAGTTATCTTCTCAAACTTCTCTGTGACAGCATCGTAATATGTATTCTTTATTCTAGTATACAGTTTGAAACTCGCGTTCACACTGGAAGGCCATTCGTGAGAGCTAACATTTATGAATGTCACACAACTGAACACAATCTACAGGTCCACTCTCCGGCTCAGTTCTGTCAACAACAACAACCAAAAATTAATGACAATTAGTTGTAGTGAGAACGAGGCAAAACGATTGAACAAATTAGCCACTGACATGATCAACGCTTTCACTAAACCCACCAAAACAACTCTCGCTCTCTATGTGAGTGTCCTTTATGGAATGTTGTCCTCACTGCCATTGTAAGTCTCCCGGTTATGTGCAAACTGCCTAGCATATTCCAGTGTCATGTTCAGAGGGTTGTCGATGTCATGTGTACGTCTTGGTCTGCCTCTTGTTCTCCCTCCCTGAAACTTTACCCTGCATAATTATTTTTTCTAAACCATTGTGCCTCCGAAATATGTCAGTTTGCGTTTTTGATAGTTTTAAGATTATATATTTGATTATAACGAGACAACGGCATGAAAAAATCAATCGCTGAAATCAGAGTTAACGGCTACAGGGGATGGGGGCGCCCAAGACGACGATTGCGCAGTGTTATATCAGATCACTTAAACATGTCTCTAGCAGCGGCAGATCAACTCGCCAAGAATCGCGGAGAATTCATAATGAAGACAACGTTCTGGAAAGATTATGTCACATGGTGATGGTAATTTTAAGGAGTCCTTATATGTTCAGATCTTTGCCGACATCTGCGCTGGTTCGTCGTTCTGTGCATGATATACTTAGGACCTTTCTATAATATTTCATTTCTAATGCTGATATTTTTCCCCCATTGCAGATGTCATTGCCCACGTCTTACATCCTTATGTTGCCACTGAAAAGATATAGCTTTTAATAGTTGTAAAGACGAATATGTCTGAATTGGCATATCTTTCAAAGTTGCTTACGGAGAGCCAACAGACCATTCATTAATCAACAAGCACCAAGCTGACTGGCGTATGATGTCATTCATGTTCAGCCACACCACAGTACCTCCATCATTACGAATTGCATTTATAAATGGATCACTCAGAACAAAAGAAGATATTTGTTAGAGTATTAAGTAATAGGGCCAAGAATCGATTATGTCATATTAAATTTACATTACAATACAAAATACAATACAATATGCTAATACACTAGAATATAGAAATGCACTACAAAACATACAAAATTAAAAATTAGCAGTCGTGTAGTTATCCCTACACAACTGTCTCTGAGTAGTGTCAAACTGTTGATACCTACGGCCCGCGGAGATCGTACTGCTCGAAGGAATAGAAGAAACAAAACATGCTGATGTTAGACTCTAGGAAATTGTGTACGAGCTGCGGCAAGGGTCCTCGTCTGAGTTCAATTCCCTGAATTGTGACATAATTGATTCTTGGCCGTGTTACGGAGCTTCGTGCATTGGCCGAAATCCGCATAGGTAACTTCTCTCAAGATATTTAAGCTGATATGATGGTTGATATAGAAAGCAACGACGCATACGGAGCTTTATGTTGACGTAGACGCGGTAAGACAAGACAAGAAGTGTTATAGGTCGGGCCGCAGTCACATGAGCATCCTGTACTGGATCTGCTTGTGCGTCTACCAACGAACGACCACTCTCATTTACTGCTCCGACATAAGCCTAATCACTTTGCAAGAGATTAACCTTTGGGCAGGCACGATTTCAGCCACTGAATTTACATCCTTCTACAATCGGACTCATCTTGGTCAGACAATCCTGATACGTAGCAGTATAACGGCATCCGTGATGGAAATGTCTCGGTGTAACTGCACCGAGATGGAAGTTCACACTGTCAGGATACAAGCACCGGTACCTATAGTCATTGTAAATGTGTATGCTCGCAATGGCAAGATAGACAAAACGATATGGGAAAACTTACTCGAGCAAGATGGAAAGCACATGGGGAAGACCTCGAGAATCTCCGTTGGTAACTGTGCCTCAATGATGATGCAGTTTGGACTGCCAGCTGATCTGGAGACACGGACAATAGCATAGACCTGACATTGGTTTCCACCGCTTTGGCCCTCTACGCAGGTGGAATGTGTTAGGGCATCACGACAGCGATCACTACCCGTGCACCATCTTTATCATCAAGAAGCACAACCATGGGAAGTGTATGAACGTGTCGCAAACCTTCCAGTATGACAACTCAAACCTTGACACGATAAGCAAAATTAGATGCAGCAAGTTGCACTGTGACTGCCCACTATACAATAACGTAACGGCATTGAAGAATACCGTAGATGACACTATGTTACTCTTCAAGACATGCGCTCAGTAAGCCAAAGAAGAAAGGTGGAATGAATCCTGCAAGCAGATCAGTTCAGATAAATCTCTTAAAACGTGCTGGCGTTTTAAGCGGAGCATGAACGGAAATGTCCAAAGATTCGGTATAGGCCTACTTGATTTTTAATCCACGGATCTGAGGTGGCAGAAATCAGACGAAGATAATGGGAATGCCTTCCTTGAGCATTACGTTCAACAGGCGTACAAAAAAAACTTAGATATCAGGCGGAGGATTATCACCACGCAGTCTGGTCTATGTGCGGAGACATAGTGGAATGGGAGCATACACATCACTGCAGAGACCGTTCAAGAAAAACAAAGTTTTCACTCTATGGATAAATCTTCAAAAAGCTATCGACAAAGTCTGGAAAGATGGACAGATAATACAGCTAGCTGCAAAGAAACGGAATTGGGGGGCAACATGAGCAAGTAGATTCGTTCCTTCCTGCGCAATAGGAAAGTTAGAGTCACCATGGAAGGATACAACAGCAATAACATTCTTCTAAAACATGGAGTTCCTCAAGACTCAGTACTGTCTCCAACTCTATTTCTTGTCTCATAAATGATATAATTTGTGAATTGCTACAATGTATGGGGATGACTTGGTGGTGTGGTATATAGAAGAACATCTAAAGATCGCCAACAAAAAATACAAAAGGCAGCAGACAACATAGCAGCATGGGCAGATAAATGAATGGTAAAGATAAATGCTGAAAAGTTCGCAACACTCTTCACAATCTCAAATAAGGACAAAGCAGGAGAGATGAAACTTGAAAATGTACATATCCAAACAGAAGACGAGCCGGTGTACTTGGGCACTACACTAGACAAGAGACCGACATGGAGGCCTCACATTAAGAAAAAAGCAAAGGCAAGAAAGAAACTTGAAGGTCAATAAGGCTGAAGAAGATACAAAATAAAGCACTTCGCCTTATTACAGGTGCCATGACGACCTTTCCCATAAATGAAATGGAAAAAATTAAAGGCATCACACTCTTACCAACCAGGCGAGACACTAAGACCAGTCCATGCAGAAAAGTACAAGCGCATGCCAGCACATCCAATGAGGGCCAGATACGGTGACCTAGCCAGTGGAATACTGAAGATAAGCAGTTTTATATACCGATCCAAAAAACTAAACATAAAATATAACGAAGAACTACCAGACATAACAAGAGAGATAACACCAGCACGTTTCCAGTTCCGTGGGAGCAATATTCAAATCTCACTATCAGAATCCCCATAAACAACTACCACACTATGATAGAACTGAATAATCTTCAAAAGAAAACAATAGTATGCAACATGATTGAAGATATGTACCCCAGAGAAGCATGGATACAAGTATATACCGACGGATCAGCAACCAGAGCAATGAACAATGGAGGTGCTGGCGTGTACATAAAATATCAAGAAAAAGAAAATGAATCCACATGTTCATCAACTGGAATATTCTGCTCCAACTACTCTGCAAAAGTACAGGCTTTAAACATTGCGGCAGAAATAATTAAAAACATAATAAGCCAATGCCAACAGGTGGTATTTCTTACTGATGCTATGTCTGTCCTACAAACCCCTGAGAGCGATAAACTGCCAGACCTGAAGGAAGCTATGCGAAAAGTTAGCATCCAAAGAAGGGTAATACTACAGCGAATACCATCCCACTATGGCAAACCAGGAAATGAAGAGACAGATAGATTGGCAAAAGATGGGGCAACACGGGAACAAAAAGACCAATAAATCAGCTACCAAGAAAAGAGGACCCTCATCAAAACCATCAGGAAAGTCGACCACACAAAAGACAATTACCACTATCTCGACAGAGCAGGTTATTATCTTCCGCCTCAGAATAGGACACAACAGATTAAACAATCAACCAACCAAGTGCCATGTCTAATGGCGTAGGCAATCATGTTTCTCCACTACTCTGTCTCTTGTGTTGTCAATAAGCTCGGTTGGTGAGATTATACCGTGCCACAATACAAGTCAATCTAATAACTTTTCTCTTTGTCGTCCCCTATCATAATTAAACAACCACTTAAATAGACTAAGACTACTCCCATCATCTCTGTGCCTTTGTGGGCAGGCAGCACAGATCGCTGAACATATCCTGCAAGACTATAATACACTAAACTAGTTAAGGGAAGAACACTGGCCAACAGAGATGGATATCCACAGAAAGATGTATGGGAGCACTGAGGAGCTTTCAAATACAGCAGCATTTATTAAGAAAACAAGACTTGCTGTGTAGACATGTCAAACTGCGAACGAGAAGAAGAAGAAGACTGCAGAGACTGTCCAGACCACTCTTAAATCGTCGCGGAACACTGCCACAGGTGCAGACGCTATACGATATGAGGTTTTCCCCATCCTTGTGTGACATAAACGACCTGGTTGTGAGTTTATCGGAAGCATCAAGAACTGTACTATCAATGAAGAATGGCTGCACAGTTACCTATTGCCACTAAAGAAGCCTAATAAAAGCCACGCCCAAATCAACGGCTACTGAATCGTAACGATGTAGAACGTCACGGGCAAACTTATTGAGAAGATTGTTGCACATCAACTCTTCCTGACCTGGAAGAGAGACGCATTTTTCCCGGGCACGCTCGGGAGCTACAGACGTCAGAAACATAGCGCAAAGCCGCTGTTTTCGCCTACGACGTATTCTAGGACTTCCATGCAGGTCAGGAAACGTGTGCTGTCGCGATGGACTTGGAGGACGCGTAAAGTAGAGCGTCGTTCGAGTACCTCATAAACATGCTCTTGCTCTTTAATGTTGACCCTTTCGTCGTCAGATGGATATCAGCGTTGTTGCTCTAGAGGAAGGTGACTCAGGTGCGGTTCTTGTGACATCTAAACCCATAACAATCCGCCCGGACCTTCCACAAGGATCTCCTCTCTCATCCGTACTATTCAATGTCTACACCGTGGCAATCATACAACAGAAGCTCGATGGAAGTGTTAGAACACTGTTTTTTTTGCGGATGATATCCTGATATACAGACAGGGAAGGGATAGAACAGAAACTGCCAGATCACTGCAGAATGAGCTAGACCGTAGCGCATCTTGGTGTGAGGATTCAGGGGCACTGATCAACCAAGTGAAGGCTGCGTTTACATGATTCTCTTAACAATCACATCGTACAGTCTGCAACCCCGATGATGATGAGAAGGTACGATGTTGGATAGGGTACGATGTACGATAGGGTACGATGAGGGTACGAGATTTACTAAATGAGATGGTACGATGTTATCAGGTCCTCATCCTTACAATACCTCGGCATGCGATTATATTGTAGTCTGTGTTTTCGGAACACGTTGATCATGTTATCATAAAGGCCAGCAAATGATTTTCAGCTCTTAGAGTGATAGCAGCGACTGAAACTAAACAATCACAGCTCGTAATCGTATGTGAGGCTCTTACCCTCCCTATCATTGAATATGCATGCGCCACTATCACCACCAGTCACACACAGATTGAGAGGATGGAAAGAATTCAGAATAAAGCTATACGGATAATCCTTAGTTGCACAGGGGACACACCCTGTGTGGATTTCTCCTTGATTTTCTAAGCATATCTCACAGAATCGATATGTGACGCCCGGGCACACATCAGAATTAGTTCTGACATAGACCATCCATTACACAGTGAGCTCATTCGTGTGAAGGAAAGCAGGCCCAAGAGAGGTGAATCGTGGATGGATCGTGCCGAGAGTACCGTTAAACAGATTTGCGCCCACAATGCATAACTCCTGGCAGGGAATGGATACCTATTCCTATGGTCTTTCAAGAGGCAAGATAGCAATTACAGTTAACAGAGAGTGCAGGGAACATATTCACGTGAGAGTGGATGCTCAGGTCAAGGCACGTATCTGCGAATATGCCGACGACACAGATGTTGGAATTTACACGGACGGATCGGTCAACCACCGATGCGCATGGACCTTTATTGCCAGATCACAAGGAAGAACAGTACATGAAGTCAGTGGAACAACAAGCATAACAATGGAAGTATTTGCTGTAATGCAGGCACTTAATTGGCTGGAATCGCAGGCCTATTCCCATGTGTCAATAATAAGTGACTCAATGAATATGATTCAGAAAGTCAAAACATGTGATGTACGTAGGTAATGAGTGGAGTCATTAGAGAGAGCTAAAATGCGGGTATCACTACGAAAACTCACGCTTATCTTTGTCCCTGGACAAGCGGGTGTGGAGGAAAACGAACGGAC
This sequence comes from Meghimatium bilineatum, assembly GCA_034231615.1. Classification (NCBI taxonomy): domain Eukaryota; kingdom Metazoa; phylum Mollusca; class Gastropoda; order Stylommatophora; family Philomycidae; genus Meghimatium; species Meghimatium bilineatum. The sequence goes on along the minus strand of CM067300.1, from coordinate 32,648,819 downwards.
CGACGTATTAGTTAGTCTCGCCACCATAACAGATGGTCATCTTATGGACAGAGCTGACATACTAATTGTTTTTCGTGAGTCCTAACGATCAGAAGCATTTGAGATAATGAGCAATAGTCAATATCGAGAATGTGCAAATTAGGAGTGAGGATAGGCGTGGCCCGTAGAGAACAAAGATATGAAAAAGAACAGTCAACCAACATAGAACCCGAACCATGCTTCAGCCGTTATACCCTAAGAGATTTACTAAATCGGAGATCTGAGCACCTACGGACAAGTCCAGTGTACAAAGAGAATAATCAACATATCTAATACCTAAAGTAATATGGCATAAGGTCTACATTTAAAGTTTATTTTCCTTCAAACATTCTGTGTTCGCAGCACAATAAGAGCGCAAGGCAGTAAGCCACTGATATTTATAACTTTTCTTGAGAAAGTAAACACAATATACTTAATAGTACATTGATAATGGGCGAACTTACATCTAATACTTACTCACTCTAGTATAATTTTTCCATGGCTTAGTGGTAAGCCGTTTGTCTTGTGTTTGTGAAGTCATGGGTCTGATACAGGGCAGTATTGTTTACAGGAGCCTTCTTCTGAGATCCCCGGGTATTAACGATTGAAGTTACTGTGTTACCTGCTTTGAGTGCTACTCTAAATAAAAGACTTGTTCCTTTATTGATAGGGACGGGGTAAATATGGGAAAACCCGAATAAAGTGAAGTCAAACTCCAACGCTGTATGTGTAGCCTTTTTTTTTTTTTTAATTAAATGGACGTAAATCCATACAATAACTTAGATTGCAAAAAAACCCGCCTTACATGCGGTACGTCTGAAATAGGAAAGGTGCGCGTTTGTAATTGTTCACAATCAGTAGTACCGGTAAATTTACTACGAAAATTGTTTTGTGGTGTCTATTTAATAATTATCATTCTTCGTTGCATTATCAATTATTAATTTTGTATGTTGTATTAATTTCTGTAATGTAGATTGCATTTACAATGAAAGTTTGAAGTGAAAGTCGCGAGGACTATCCCATCAGTGTTGTCACTGTTGGTTGTGTTATCAATCAATCAACTACTACTCCTATCTTAGTAGTGTAAATCTTAGGTCAGTTGACTGCACTACTGTTGACTGTCAGTTTAAACTCTAAAGTTAAACTGTACGCACAGAAGTCAGTGTTCACATTGTGATACATTCCAGAAGTGTAATAGTTATAGTCATCGAATCATCATATTGATTCATAGTGATTGAAGATTAACAACTTAACTTTTAAGTTTTTTAAGGCATAGTAATGCTAGTAGTACAGTTGAGTTGGTCAAGTTGTTAGTAATTTTAATTACTAACTGGATAGTTTATTTTTATTATAAATTATAGTAGATAGGAAGCCACCTATAATAGGGCCTAGACCGTTTTGTTTAAATTTTATTATATAGAGGCCTACTTGGTGGTGTCTAGTGTGAAGTGTGCTGATTTTTTATTAACCTAGCTGCACATGGTGTAGTAGTTTTCAGCACTAGCACTACATTAGGACACCTGTATTGTCACACAAACACATGTCACGTTCACATACTCAAACTCAAGCACACTGCATAGGCCTATATAATCCCATCGTGAGTATAATAGTCGTGAAAATATACTTTTAATATTAATATCATATATCTGACATGCAATAGCTTTCCACCTTTAGGCTTCTTTGCAGAGTAGCTTAGACTTAGACCGTTAGTTTCCTGTGGGTAATGCTTAAGGCATAGGCCTATATCTTCAAGTTTTATCTCCTCTTTAAAACTTGACAGTTTTAATTTTTTTATAGCTCATATACACATGGTCCATAGAGCTTGCTTTGCTCCCAGTTTTGTTTACCTGACTAGTTAATGGTGCAAAGAATAGGTTCACTGTCTTCTTTCCAGGCATGTTGTAGGACACAACTAAGGCAAGTTAGGGGATGGGCTCGCAGAAGATGGATGTGTCGAGCCACTGGCACAAATAAAATGGCGACACAACGCATTTCCATTCTCTGGACTACATCCTACTGGAAATCTAATAGGACCATTGTCCTACTACAAGAGTTTCAGCGGGAGCTTGAGAATGAACGCTGAAGAAGAAGAAGGGGATGGGCTGACAACCATCACCTATAAAAAAGTCAGGCTAGTGAACATTGCACCTTTGTACTGTTGTGACAGACTCCTAGGTTGCAGAAAAGTCTAAGTGGGTATGCCGTCTAAGTGTGCCATCATTGCAGATAACCAGCATATCTGACAGAAGAATTTTTCCCAGACATATGTGCTGCACACCTGATCATGGGATACTGCAACCCAGCAAACCTTTTGCCAGTTCAAGTGTCGCCTTAGTTGGTCAACTGATGAGCACCTCTGTTGTGCGGAGTAATCAGGTGTTCATGCTTATCCTAGTAAACTGAAGAGCATGAAAAGAAAAAGAAAAAAAAAGAAAAGAGAACTACTAGGGGAAATAAAGATATTTGCAATATTTAATGTAAATTTATCAATACATTTTAATAATATATATTTATTTAAAAGACAAATGCAATATTTTGAATACATAAAGACATATTTCTGTGTTCGCACTCAAATAATCAGCACACGTTTATGTGTGATGTCAGCCAGAGAGTTGAGCTGCTAGTTTTACAGCAGAGATGCTGTGTTTGCATATTTCACCTAGCACCTCTGGGCGTTCCTCATCATTCTCATGCTGCGAACACCTCAGCTTTCATGCGTGATAAAAGGATATATCTTGTTGAAGGTCTTACTGAGGGTAAATTTTAACGGAGAAGAGCAAGAAAAATTAAGATTTAAATTTGGATTGGGGAACAGAAAGGGATAGATAAATGACAGGTTATCAAAGAGTATTTGTTATGAAGATGGCACTTGTTCTGAAAGTTGACACCTTAAATCCATTTATTTATTTTATGTAAACAGATTATTTTAATAAACATATGTTTTATGTGTATTGCCTATGATTAGCAAAACTTCATTACTCTTTTCCAAGTTCATCCTGTTGGATTACAGTTTTGCTGCACATATAGCTATTAGATAGACCTAATTTTAGAATTTTTATAAAATTCTTCTACGTTCATTCTAAAACTTCTGAAGATAAGCAGGATATAGTCCAGAGAGCAGAATGTGTTTTTCATGATTTAAGGCGTAGCTCTTGGTGGACCAGGGACAAAACCAGTAAATAGGGAAAAATGATAAATAGGTTGTCCCTTGGTACATTACAAGTTAATTACAATATCAGCACCTTTTGGCCTAACATTTGAATTCAACTTGGCCTATGGGTCACTTTAACCGGCATGGGATGGGACAGCCAACACCATCCCCCAAGCCTCCTTAGTAGTCTTACGATGTACCTAGCAGGCAACAGTATCATTATTCATTGCACTCCTTTTTATTTGCGCCAATGGTCTGGCACATTCGTCTTAGGTGAAAACTGAATTATTTGATACACTATCTGATGTCCTAAACAGGATTAACAACAAAGGTGAGTTATACGGCAAAATAGGGAAGAAAATATCTAACCGTGAGCACTGTTTAGGCTACTATGGAGACACAACAACAGAAACAGCAATGGAGAAGAGATTATTAACTTATGTTTAGATAATGGACTGATTGCAATGAATATTTTCTTCCAAAATAGACAGAGCCACATAAAGTCTTAGTATAAATGAGACAATTTACAGCAAGCATCTCAAATTGATTACACACTTGTAAGAAACACAAAAGAGATACATAACTGATGCAAGAGTAGGCACTTGGACAAAATTTTCAAAATAATGCTGCAACATTAAAAATACTGTAGTTAGTCCTTGAAGATTGCAATTCAACGATACCTCAACCAAGCCTGTACATCAACCCTGAACAAAGTTATGAATTTTTTTCTAATTAATTTGACATCAAAATAATTTACATAAAACATATAGGCAAATATAAATAAAACTTGTGACCACAAAATGTAGTAGAGATGATAATTTATAAATTATCTTTATTATTTTCAATAATACAACACACAAACTATACATTGTTTTGTTCGCAAAGACAAGACACATCTGTTTATCCCATTAATGTAATTTTGAGAAGCACAGATAACTAATAAATATGAAAAAATACAGCTATTTAGCATATTTAAAAAAGAAAAATAATTATATACCCGGTAGCTATTACATATGTTTAAATGTCACATAAAATATATATTTTGTGTTCACGAAGGCAAGACACATAAATTAACACTAATTACTATTCAAAATGGCAGATAATTAGCTTAAAATGAAAATAAACTATATATACAAAATTTATATAGTTTATTTCATTTTTGTTATACTAATTTATTTGTCATTTTGAATATTTATTAGTTCTGCGTGCATCTGAAAATTACAGACATGTCATCAACAGATGTGTCTTGCCTTCGTGAACACAAAAATATATGTTATTCAGCATTTAAAATTATGTAATAGCTATATAATTAATTTTTGTTTTTATATTGTTTGTTATAACTACTACAGAAAATGTATATTCTTGTGTTCACAAAGGTAAGACACATGTGTTTATTACAGAGTGCTAATTTTCAGATGAAATTAAGGTTAAAAACAGTTCAAAATGGCGGCTAATTTGCATAATTCAATTGAGTAGTCTAATTATTAAATATTTCAGTTATTTAGGATAAAATATTCTACAAACTATAGGTCTACATTTTTGTGTTCGGGAAAACTAGACAAATATGTAGATTACATTGCCATAATTTTTAGATACAACCAAAGCTAATTAATATTCAGAATGGCTAATTTGTATAATTAAAAATGATATTATATATATAGGATTGTTAAATATCTTAGTTATTTATGGTAAAATGTTTCTGTGCTTCAAATGTGACAAAATTTTCATGGATTATGCACACAGTGATGTGATTAGTTAGTTTTGTGAGCAACTTATGTGGAGGAATATGATTCATGTGCATCTACAGGTAAGTAGTGATTTTATTTATGCTGTATTACACCCCCCCCCCCCCCAAATAATTTTAAAAAATAAATTCAAAGATCAAGATGTAAGTCAAGAGACATCAGATAAATAGTATTTTTATGCCAACACTTTGCTATCAATGCTAGACATGAGCTCGGACAGCAGCCCAGCAGAGAAAACTTACATGTGATGCTGTAGACGGCCTGAGAAATGATGAAATCAGAAGAACCAGTATAAGACCATACACACAATACATTGAGAAAAAACAAATAAAATGGTTTGGACACCTTATGACAATGGACCATAGCCAACTACAGACAAGAACATAGATATAACATAAGAAGATACGGATACATGGCCAGAGGAAGACCTAGAAAAAGATAGATAATATCAAGACAACCATGAACAAATACAGACTCGACGCAGCCATCAAGGCGACACATCTGACCTTGGATATACATAAATAAAGCTCCCAGTCATCACTTTACACTTAACAGCAAGTGTCGATATTCTGACCATCATCCACCTGGGGATAGAGAATGGAAATCTAGTAAGACATCTGGCTACAAGAGAGATCTAGAGGAAGTTTGAAAATGAATGTTGAAGAAGAAGAGCAAAAATAAATCATGTTGCAGCTTGTTTAGCCGCTCAGCAGCTAATGTATTAATTTAGTCAATGTGCTACTTCATAAGAAGTGTTTTTCAGTGCAATGTGCTAATGTACAATTTGCAAATGTACCAAATTGTCAGTGAGATGTATATTTTAATTTAGTAAAGTTAGTGAATTACTACTGGAGTGGTTACCAATTCAGTACTTAGTTCATTTCACTGCAGTATTGCCGTATACTTAGTAAGTACTTAGTTCTAAGTAGATTTTAATTGTGAATAATATGAGTAAGGTAAGTATTATTTGTTTATTAATGTTGTTACTTTGATATTTAAAAAATACTTTGTATGAGGTTGCTGAGTGATTTAGCTTACTGGTGTAAGTAAATATTGAAAAAATGGCAGTTCTTCATTGAACAATACACTCGATTGACATTTCAACCACAAGATCTTTATCAAGATAGGAACAAACACAGGACCTCAAAATGAAACAGAGCTTATATGTAGTCACCGTTTGATTTTTGTGGTTCCATTCTGTCTGTTTATTCTAATCTTGATAAAGACCTATTGAACTCATTTTATACCATTACATTTTTTTCACCTCAATATTTACTTGTCATACTTGTCAGGTGCAGTTTCACTGCAGTATCCTAATCACTCAATTTTTGTTTAGCAGTATAACATTTGAATGATGTAGTCCGCCTATGTGTTGCCAGGGCCCGAAAGGGGAGCAAAATACAGTGACACTGTAACCTGTCATGATTATCATAAAAGATGATTAAGGAGGTTTTGGGATTGGTTGTCTCATCCCTTAGTGATAAAAGCCATGCTGAAAAATCTAGATATTGCAGACAAGCTGTAAGCTATGATACAGTGCATTCCGTTATCTGTATACATCGTGCAATTTGGAGGAATGTAGAAGAAAAAGTATCATCAGAATAGTGGAACTTCATGCTAAGATAACATGGGATAAACATAAAATAAGAGTAAACTTATGTTACATAAAATATTTGTTGAAGGTCCAGATTTGTACCTCTCATGATCTACTCTAGTTTATATCTAGTATGTCCGGTTCTGTGGCGGTGAGGTACATAACGTGTCTGTGGCAGGCAGTTGTTGACCATTCAGGAAGCAACGTCAAAATACTGATAATAAATACTACCTATGCTGAAGGCGGATGTGTCGGCCCATTGGCGCAAATAAAACAGCGATACAAAGCATTTCCATTCTCTGGACTACATCTTGTTGGAAATGTAGTAGGACTATTGTCCTTCTACAAGATATATCCAGTGGGAGTTTAAGAATGAACACTGAAGAAAAAGAAATATTGCCTAAAAAATCACAACCTATGTAGAATATACTAACTTTTTTATACACTGTAGGATAATCTAATAAAATTGTTTGTGCGTATGTTGATGTTAAGTAGTACAGGGCTGTATATACACCTTTGGTAAAGGGGGGAGGTTGACCCTTTGATATACTAGTGTCTTAGCTACAAGGACTCGTTAAAGACCTCACTGAAAGCCTTTGAAATAGTTCAAGATACATGGGAAGAATTTGCACAAAATAGATCTACATTAATTAAAAAAGGGTGCATCTTGTGAAAAGGCGAGAAATGCAGCAGCTCAACAGCGGAGAGTGGCTAGAAAGTCACAGATATAACAAAATTATTCTACAGTGGTCATTCTATGCCCAAACTGTCCAATGACATTTGCAGCTCAAATTAAGCTTATTTAGCCATCTACGAACTATTAGGCATGGACATACTTCTAACTGAATTTTAAAAAGTGGATGTAACAAATGATCATCATCAATTATGATGGATGAACACACACACACACACATCTTAGTATTAAATGTCATGTCCTATTTTGCTAAATGGGGTGGTTGTTTCTGAACCTCAACCCCCTCCCCCCAAATATGACTTTGAAATAGTGAAAATATTTCTACAGTATATTGAAAGGATATATAAGTATTGTATATTACCAACATTCTATGTATTTTTTTTTGGAATGTGTATCAATTGTATAAATATTGAATATGTTCTACTTTGGATCAATTTCATTAGAAATGACAGAACAAATCCTGCTAATTGGTGGTGGGGGAAGAGAAGATGCACTAGCTTGGAAGCTCTCACAGTCAGCCAATGTGAGCAAGGTGTATGTCTCACCTGGAAATGCAGGGACAGCCAATTGCGATAAATCCAGCAACATTGGTAAAATTCTGTACAAATAAGCATGTGTACTGTTTTGTTTCTTTGTTAACTAATTAAATTTTAAATATGATTCAATGCAGGGGTGGGCAAAACATGGCCTTCTGTGCCATTTTTACTGACCCACCAGGTTGATTAAAAATTTTTGTATGCACTGGCCCCTGAGCTCAGATAATGTAAAATAACAAGCTTTCTTAGCCAAACTGTTAAATATGAATATAAAAAGTGATGAGAAAATGTTATGCCACACCGTTGTTGTAAGTTAAAAATTGTATGAATGAAATAGACTTTTGGAAATAGTGCATAGCACTTTTTAATGTTTGAGATTGGATGTAAGATTTTTAAACATACACTGTAGTTATTAAGGAAGTTCCTAAATACATTTGACGGTTAGCAGCAAATTGCGATGGCATCATGGGAAACTTCAAATGATGAAAAAAAATCGTGTTTGATGCCTGTTGCATAAAACTACATTTGGCCCACCGAAAATGTTGTCCACTTCTATTAACTCTTAGTCTTTGGCTCGTCTTTTTAAAAGATGTTTGATAGTTTCCATAAATCCAACCCGACTTATGAATAGATGATTTAGATTTTGTTTGTTGGTTGGTTGCTGATCCAGTGGTCCATAGGCTCATTCCCCTTGACTCAATGCCATTGTGTGATTTATATAAATGTTTATAAGCTTTTGTTTTGTTCCATTTATTTGGCCATGGAGGGAGAAGCATTTTCCTGATGTCATCCAGCGCTGGAATTTTGTTCATAAATGTTGTTAAGACAATCTCCACCAAAAGAGGTTGTAAATATTTCGTCCAATTACAATAATTCTAAAGGTCTTTCTCCTATGACTTTTGTTGGCCGTTTTGTGATATTTGTTATGGAGCTAATGCTGTCATTAGTTGACTTGTCGAAAGTGATTGGAAAAAAGTGATGAATTATTGTAAACAAAACCGCATGTCAATAAACATTCAAATCATCACATAACTTGTATTTGTACATAGAAACATTTGAAACTTTCCAAATAGTTGCAGAAATTGATATACTTTACAAAATAGCCAACTTTAGACGATAGTCTCATGTTCCTGAATCTGTAAGTTAAAAAAAAATTTAATTTTGGCATATTATTTTGTTTTCGTGTTTTACTATAATTAGACCTATGTTTTATCTGAGACTTTCCTCTAATGCACTACATATTACTGCTTTTCAAACAAGAAAATAAACACATATTCTAAAAATGGTATTCAATTCGGCACATTTTATTGCATAGTACATCACATTGGTTTAAAAAAAATATTGCACGATTAAATCTAATCCGGTAAATGTACGATTTTCACAAATTCTACAACGCATGACAACAAAACTGGTTGCTGATTCAGCGGTCAATGGGCTCATCCCCTTTGACCCCAACAAACACTGAAATCGTTACAGAAAGTTTATTTGTAAATAGAAACATTTGAAACTTTCTATATAGTCGACCACAAATGGATATACTATACAAAATAGTCAACTTTAGATGCTAGAGTCATCTGACATTATAAAAATGAAAGAAAATTTAAAAAAAATTTTGCTATTGTTATATTTTATTAGACACTTTCATCTAATAAACTATGTATTTCCACTCTTCAAACAAGACAATAAACATATATTCTGAAAATGTCATTCTTCTTCAGCATTAATTCTCAAACTCCCACTAGATCTCTCTTATAGCAGGACAATGATCGTACTGTCCAGAGAATGGAAATGCATTGTGACACCATTTTTTTTTTTTCGCATCCGCATTCGTTGGAAAAAATAGAACTCAATTTTGCACATTTTTATGTATAGTGCGTCACTAGGTTTACAAATATAGAAAATATTGTACAAAGACTAAATGTAAACACATTCTTAATTTTGTGGCTTAGAAAGAGTGCTTAAAAATGTGAGTTTAGTTCACGTATACTATGAGTTAACACACAGACTCCCTGCCTATTGGTTATTCACCAAATGGGGCTGCAAGGGGTTTTCGCTGATTGATCGATATTGAATCATAAAATCTTGATATTAACAATTGTTGAATGGAATTACCATTTTTGTCTGAATTTTTGGACACGGCATGATTTAGTTAAAAGCTTTCTGAAGACAAAGTAATAGATGTAGAAGTCATGTAAAGTACCAAAAGAAAGGGAATTGAATCTGGAATGCATACACAATATAAAAAAATAAAAATTGTTACCCATAGAAAACACAAAAAGGAATGTTAGATGAAAAAAAAAATGTTTTACACATAATTTGTTGTGCTCAGCGTCATTTTTACTTCTCATGAAATGTTGCTATCCAATTCTTACTGAGGAAATGATTTCTTCTGCAGCGTTCATTCTCAAACTCTTGCTGTATCTCTCTTGTGGCAGGACCATGATCCATTCTAGATTTCCAGCAGGATGTAGTCCAGAGAATGGAAATGCGTTGTGTTCGCCGTTTTATTTGCGCCAATGGCCCAACACATCCATCTTCGGCGGGAGGAAATGATTTAATTGTCCATTTACTGATAATAATTTTTTTATTTGAAGTAAATTATTTAACTGTCTCATGTTTAGTGTACCATGTCAAATTTCAGAACTGAGCAAAATATTTCAAAACTTCACAAAATATCCCCCAGTACTGGATTTCCAAAGTTAGAACTGAAAATTCATATTTAGACCCTATTTACACCTTCAGCATTCATTCTCAAACTCATGCTGGATCTCTCTTGTAGCAGGACAGTGGTACTACTAGATTTCCGACAGGATGAAGTCCAGAGATTGGAAATGCGCTGTCGCCATTTGATTTGTGCCACTGGTTAAACACATTTGTCTTTGGCGGAATTTATTTCTGATGCTTTATTTTTCCTATTTTTTAATAAATATCCTAAAACATGCTTTTGGGCACAGGTGGGGTTTCATCTATACACCCCACACAGTAGTAACTTGGGTTTTTTTTCAGCATTGGTTTTTTGCACTGAACACTACCTGTCTGCACCATCATAATCAACTAAATGTATAGTGTAATAAATACTTTATCATTTAAGAATACAGATGGCCTTTTATTTTCTCCTCTTCATAAACATTTATATTTGCTAACAGACTCAGTAATTTCAGGTGTAAACACATAGTCCAGTGATGATGAATTTTAATTCAGTGGTGCTTGGATACCAGACGTATTCAATGTACATCGTAGAGATGACGTGGTAAAAACATAAAATTAGGTTTATCTGTAACAACAATATATTGTTTTTACGTCGATCCTGGGCTGTGTTATCCACAATATATCATTTTTATGTCCAGATAGAGTTAAAACTGCAAAATTTTAAAAATCAGTGTTTTACAGTTGGAATAATATAATTTTTTTCTTCTGCTGTGTTCATTCTTAATCTCCTGCAGATTAGCAGGATGTAGTCTAGAAAATGCAATACATAGTGGTTTACAGCTTGGTTGCCATTATCTGTACCTTTTGACCAGACATATACTTCAACATGGCTTTTTGGTCACTAAAGCCTCTGTGGTGGCACAGCCAAGGTCACTGTGACGCTATTCTTTGTTTCTCTTTCAGACTTTGGCAACGCATGTCAACCCTCTCCTTTGACCATGAATTAAGAACTCTTAAGATCATGTTTCTGTTTTGTTGTCAGGTGACCATTTTTGCACACAGGACATGTTTTCAGTTGCTCTATCTCCTGTTGAGTAGCTCTGACATCGCATGACTGACAGTTTCACTTTTGTGATGGTTAACCATTCTTCAAAACATACAACATGCGGATTAACACACGAAAGACAGAAACTGCAAATAATGAGATCAACAGATAATTTAAACATTCAAATAGAGAACATAAAAATAAAAAAAGTCTAAGAATTTTAAGTACATAGGAAGTATCTTTCACAGAAGACGGACGGCTCGATAGAGAGATAGAAACAAGATGTCAAAAGGCAAATGCTGTGACATACGAACTGCCATCTTTGCTATTGCGCCCAAAAATCAACATGGAAGTAAAGAAACAAATGATTAAGAGCATCTTTATGCTACCAATGCAACCTGGCAACTGACATCTAGACATAAGAAAAAGATTGAGACTTCTGAAATGAAATATCTACGGAAGGCTATTGTAGTCACCAGACTCGACACAATGCTCAATGAGAACATCAAAAACATAATAGGTATCTCATCATGCATCGAGTATAAAGAGAAACAGTAGATAAAATGGTTTGATATCTTATGAGGATGAACGATCAATTTCCCATAAGAGCTTATAACAAAATGGAATCAGGATACAGAGCCAAGGGCAAGCTTAGGAAAAGGTGGATAGACAACATTAAGACCATTCTGAATAAACATGGCTACACCTCAACCAGAGCAACATATCTGGCTCTGGAATGCAGAACGCCTCCTTCACAAACCCCTGTGCTGAACTGCAAGTGTGGAAGCTACGACAACACCACCTGGGAATAATCATTCTTCTAAACCCTCATTTTTGGTGACACTCCATTTCAAAGGGCCTGTGCAGAACTAATGCTTTATGTATTTAGAGATATTTAGCATTGAAATATTTTCTGCATCCGTGTGTTGCTAGGGCCTGAATAGAGAATTCGCAGAAGACTGATGTGTCCGACCATTGGCGCAAATAAAACGGAGACACAACACATATCCATCCTCTGAATTGCTAGATATCAGGCAGGCTACAAGAGAGATCCAACAGGAGTTTGAGAATGACATGAAGAAGAATAGAGAATAGCAATATGCCATGCATATCATAAGAAGCAGCTAAAGAGGTTTGCAATATAATTACCAAAAAACGAGAGACGATCCAACAATCAAGTAAAGGACTTTCATTAGTAATTGTAGGTATTAGTAGTACATATTTACTTATTGACTAATTACTTAAGGATGTTTGAATTAAATTTGGCCATCACTCCCTGTAGGTCAAAGTAACACTAGCTTTGCTGGAGTCAGATGAAAGGTGTATCGCAGTCAAGCCGTAAAACCATGACAGAAAGCATTAGAAGAAATCCTTTCTACTATTAAACACTTTTAGTCATGTGAAAGTTTTAAGTAATGTGGTTTATGTTTTAGTGATGGAATTTACCAATAATAATTTGGTAAATTTGTGTTAAGAGTCTCAGAGCTGGTGGTGGCATCAAGCCAGAGATATGTACAGTTCAGATGTAAGAGGTGATTCATGAATACTTTTATCAGTTACATCTTCACCAGGTGTTGGATTAATCATCCTGGGGCTGTATGGATTGAAAACAAAAAATGAAGATAAAACATTGTAGTAGTATGTGGGTCATCCATATATGATAATATTAGTGAGTCATTGTCCTCACACTGTGTTGCTATGGTTGGCATGTTTTTTCTGGAGAGTGTGATCATTTATGTTCTCATTCATTGCATCATTTTGCTGTTGATTTGATCCAGTGCCAAAGTGTGGTGTGTCAATGATCTTTCCTCTGGTATGTTACCGCATCATTTTATAATAAACCGGCACACATATAAAAATAAAATTAATATAATGTTAATATAATATAGAGTTAATATAATGGCAGGGATCTCTCCTTCCCTAGTAGTTAGTTGTCAATTATTTCATAAACATAAAATGTTTTGTTTTCAAATAATGAAGCCTCTTTCCATGATCTAGCCATAAAGTGTTTAACATTTTTCCAAGTTCATTGTTCTATGAGTCATCATTCTGTTGGTTGAGAGTAGAGATTTTGATGCAATAGTAAAACATTTAAAAAAAAAATGGATGTGTTGGGAAAATAAGTGCAAATATAGCATTACTGTAAATTGACAGCAGTCCATAATTGCGGTCATATACTAGCAATAATGAAGAGTGAGTGAGTGAAGCTAGGGCCTAAAAAGGGAAGTTTAGGGGTGAGGTTGGCTGTCCAATTCTATCAGTTAACAACAACAAAAAGTTATGCTGCCGTTGGATGTGTTAAACAGCAGAAGTGTCAGAACTTGCAGAAGCACTTGCAATGGTCCAATCTCACACCAGATGCCTACCGCATGTTTTGCCAATTTCCGAAATGCTAATGAAGTGTGATATTATGCACAGGTTCATTGTTATGGTGTGCTCAATTGTCGTGCGATCAATGAAATTACGTAATGAGACCGTATTGCCACAAAAAACAAAATCACTAATTGTAGTGGAGATTATGCTATGATTTAATTCCAAAACTGCATAGTAGGAAAAGGGAAATTTTTTTAGTTTAGGAGGGGGTGGTGTTAGGGGTAGAGTTAGACCTAATTCTAACCAGACGCCCTTCCCTCCAAACTCTATACCTCTGTCTGAAGAGTTATCAATCAAAGACAAGTATAGCATTCATACGGCAGCCATTTCGCGAACACAAATGAATTGGCAGAATGACATCACAAATTACTAGCAGAGCGACAGCACAAATTGCACCCGGTTACTTAAAACTGAACTCTGTAGGCACCTGATCTGGGATTGGACCATTGCGATTTTATGGCTCAAATCACAAAGATAAATTCAAGTTAAAAGAGAATAAACAAAAAATCAGCTTTGACCATTAAGCACCTACTGCCTGATGAATCTTAAATATGAAGTGTCATATATTTATTTAAATATACACACACTGACAGATATGGGCTCTGTGGGAAGAAATGTGGTTGTTGATTCTTGGCTAGAATGTAATGTGATACAGTTGTGAACAGATCTTAGATGGAGATCATGGCTGTTATTGTTGATCTGTGCTCAAATGGCATAGAGGATTGACTTGATTATATTTGAATTTCACTATTTGTGTTTTGGTCCTCTCAATATTGCAAAATGCCTCATGCAGATAGTACCACTAACAGTGCATAGCTTAAAATGATAATTTTCAGGGATCTCTGATTGATTATTTTGGGATCCATACTATGTAATGCATGACTAGCGGAGTGGTACAGAGCATTTCTCAGACTGCCAAAGTGCCAGGTTCAAACTCCACCACATGCATCTGTGCGCCTAGACAGTTTATAAATCAATGTCAACCTTTCTATTGGCTAGAAAGTCACCACAGCAAAATTATATGCTGGGTTGATGGCTAGATCGCGAATAGGCTATGATAGCAACTTCATAGTTTGTAATTTTCAAAGTGGTTGACTGTGATAGGAATGGTATCCACTGTCCTTAAAAGATCTGATATCCCCAGCATTGATACTTTCCATCTGCAGACACAGATTTGTTGGGCACATCATTTGGTATGTATGCCAGACCATTGCTTGCCAAAGATACTTCTCTATGGTGGGCTGGAGAAGGGTAAACGATCTCAATGTGGCCAAGAGTGGCTCTGCAAGGACTCGTTGAAGACCTCACTGATGGCATTTGAAGTGGACCTTGACGCATGGGAGGAACGTGCACGCACAAAATAACTCTACATGACACTCTACAATCAAAAGGAGTGCATCATCTTGTGAAAAGAAGAGAAATGCTACAACTCAATAGCGGAGAGTGGCTAGAGAGTTCAGACATGGTCATTCCATGTCCAAACTATCCAAGGACATTTAGAGCTCGAACGGGGTTCATTAGCCATCTTCGAACTATTATGCATGGTCATAATTCTAACTGAATTTTCAAAAGTGGATGTAAAAAATGATCATCATCACTTGTGATGGACGAACGTACACAGCTATGGATGCCCTAAACAACATATTTACTCACTATTATATTTATGTGGTTGGTGAGGTACAGAGCTAGTTTGTGATGGTCAGTATACCAGGTTCAAATTTCACCACAGCAATTGTGCATCCAAACCGTTCAGAAAGCAGCGACATACTACTGAATGTAAATACTGCCAAGAAAATCACTCAAAAACATTATGGGTTGATGGCTATATCCTGATTAGGGTATGCTACAAATACTGAACGAGCAAAGGGTTTGCAGTGATAAGTGCCCACTGGCATCAAACCTGGATATAAACAACATGCTAAGACCACCTCTTCTAACAATCATTAGCGAAAATGGAGTCAATATGAGAGATTTGACACCCTGATGAAAGACATCAATCACTGATTGGACTATATCATTCTCATCCATGTGTTTATAGACTATGAACCTATGGATCTGAGTGGATTTATAGGGATGTCATGTCTGTCTGTAAGCTGTTTTAGTGCATTTTTTTTAGTGCAATACATTATGAATTTGTTATATTAGTGCAGTTTTTCAGTACCATACTTTACAAATGAGTAGCACTACAAAATATTTTCTGTTTATGTGAATTATATTTTTTGTTTGTGTAAAATAATATGTTCTGTTTATGAAATATTTTTCTATTTTTCACAGTGCTGGACCTAAAAGACTTTAAAAGTTTATCAAAGTGGTGTCAAGAAAATGACATCACATTTGTGGTGGTAGGGCCAGAGGATCCATTGGCAGATGGTCTTGTGGACTTTTTGTCTGAAAATACAGGTACGATGTGTGCCAATTTGATAATATAATTTGATTTATGTTAAAGTTAGTGGGTATAGTTCGCTTATTTTGGTGGTGGTATTGATTCTCATTTCTTGCCCTTTCCTCTCTGTTGCTTTCGTTGTGCCTTTATCATGAATTTCATTTGGTGGTAGCTGATTGGTACATTGGGCTGTTGCATGTTAGAACTCTCCTTGGCCAGTTGATCAACTCTCTCATTTCCTGTGATTCCACATCTTAACACTTTACAGACATGGCATTTTGTCAAAAAAATTAATTAAAAACTGCACAAATCACTGTTGCCACTAAAATATATAAATACCGTAAAAATCAGTGTTTCCACTACAAATAAATAAAAACTGCAGAAAATCAGTGTCGTCACTAAATTAAGTAAAATAACCCACAAAATTCACATTAAAAAACATGAAATGTATAATATGGGCATACAGAGTCAAACCTTGCAAAAAAGCTGTACAAAATATGGCTAATATTTGGCACCTATGGATTATCTTCACCATCAATAAAAATTTTAGCAAGAATTAAATATGCAAGGCTTTATTGGCTGTAGGCAAACACTTCCACTAAAAATTTACATAGACTGCAATATGTGAATGTATCTGGCAAACGTAAATGCAGCTGTGTTATTAACTCCACTAAGAACGGAACACATCTTCTACAAATTTCTTTCTCATCCGGAAATGTGTAGATTGCCATTTCTTTTATACTGTTTTCTTTAATACCAGATGTTAAGTATTTTTGCAAATATGGTGCAAGCATATTTGAAATAACTGAACTACACTTATATCTTCTAAGCTTTAGGTTCTTGCATCCTTTACTGTCACTAAAGTGTACCTTACAGAGTTCTCTTAAATGATAGACTATCGTTAGGGAACAATGTCCAGCTACGAATAAAGATATGCCTGCTTCTGTTACTTTCACATCATTGCTGAGAGTTAAATGAAAGTTGAAATGAATAACAAATTTTAATATAAAAAAGTGTGTGGACACATGTCTACACAGATGGATCGGCAGAAGGAGCAGTAAGAAATGGAGGAGGTGGAATTTTTATAAGACTCAAAGGTGGGAAGACAATATTAAAAGCTTTTCCAACCAGGAAATACTCCTCTAATTTTAGAGCAGAAGCAGCTGCACTCCATCAAGCACTGAAAGCCTTCACCGAACCAGGACTGCCAAGACCAAAGAAGATAGCCATATTCACAGATTGCAGATCTCTACTGGAATCAATCCAGAGCAAAAGAAACGAAAGCCTTCTGCACAACATCAGACATGAGCTAAGACAGATCCAAAAATCAACAGAAAGCGAAATGGAGCAACACAGACACCCACTGTCTTATGGAGAAGCAAAAACAATAATCCGCAACACATACACAGCAAAGTGGAAGAAACAAATGGAGGGGGAGTACGAACATGATGCAATACATCTCCTCCAAAGATATCAACAGACCACAATATTTTGCCTTAGAACAGGCCACTACAGACTGTTGGGTCACCTTTACCGATTAAGGATCTCATACACAGATGAATGTCCATGTGGATCCGGAACCCAGATCCCAGAACACATACTTCAGGACTGCCCAACATACAAAGAGCAGAGACAGCAGACCTGGCCAGAGGATACAGACTTGAGGCAAAAGTTATGGGGCAGCCGCTCTGACCTGGAGAAGACAGTGGACTTTGTCCTGACGGTATAGCATCACCACAGATGCTGAACGCAGAAGAAGAATATAAAAATGTAATCTCTCAACAAAATAGGAGAAACTAGTGGTTGTACATCATTGACTAGGTACCTTAACAGCCAGCACGAATTTCATACAAAACATCGTAATAGTGTTAATGGTCATTAAGTAAGCACTCAGAATTGGTATCTATAATGAATTGAAGAAAGGCTTATGTCATCCATTACCACACTGATGTTTAGCAACTCAATACAGCTTGAAGCCTTGATTGTCCATTGAGTACCCCAATTTCACTAATGCTTGGAGAGACCTTAAAAATATATATTATTCTGTTGCAATGTACATATTTAACATTGCAGTATCCTTATTAAAAAGTGTTTTCTTTTTGTCAAGACCAGTATATGCTGTTTCATTGTTTTCACATGCAGTGCTGATATATTTCATGAATCAACTGATATTAAAGTATTCAATTAATTTCTTTTTGTAAAATTCACCACGCACAACTCTTTCATCATCAAATTTTGGAGCATTTTGCTACTCCATTTTGTATGTCTTGTTAGTTGTTTTCTATGACATTTCCAAAGTTCAGCAATATACAGGTCACTGTGCACTTATTTGCTGGTGACACTACATCACTTGAATTACGGGTATTTAGTGTGGATCTATGCAAAGTCATTGATGCTACATTTACACAAAAAACACTACTGCTCATGTCAATTGCATATAGGGTAAAGTGGCTCATAGTACAACAAAGTTATTTCTTGATGAGAAAATAAACATTAGCTAACAGCGGTCTGCTGAGTCAGGCTGTACGTGTACCCTACACATGGAAATAACTTTAAATGAAGTCATTTAGAGCATATATGTTTCATTTCGAATGTGTTCAGCACCAGCAACTTTATAGACAATGAATACAAGTAACTAAAAAATTTGCCGTTTTCCCTTGTGTTTATGCAACTTCTACTTAATTTCATATCTATTTATGTATTTAGACATTCCTGTATTTGGACCAACTGCAGCAGCAGCTCAGATCGAGTCTGACAAGGCCTTTGCAAAACATTTTATGGCCAGGCATAATATTCCCACAGCAAGGTTCCAAAGTTTTCGTGATCCAGATGAAGCCTGTCATTATATCTTGAGGTATTTTGTGAGATGTGCTTATATTATCTTCATGTAGCCTATGCTGTGTGGGGTTGATTATCATGTTTTTCTACAGCCTTCTATTTTGTGTTCTTTCAATCATTTCCAATACCAATGTTCTCCCATGCCACAATGTTAGGTTGTCAAGTATCGTATCTCTTTGCCTTCCTCTACTCTCTTGCTTTTCAATTTGCCTGTTGTTACAATGTGTTTCATATCTTGTTATGATATGTCCAAAAAAATGTGGACTGTCTCTTTCTTGACTGACTTGTGTATGTGTGTGTGTATCTTCTTCTTCAGCGTTCATTCTCAAACTCCCGCTGGATCTCTCTTATAGCAAGACCATGATTTCCAGCAGAATGTAGTCCAGAGAATGGAAATGCGTTGTGTCGCCGTTTTATTTGTGCCAATGGCCCGACACATCCGTCTTCTGCGAGGTGTGTGTGTGTATGTATATATATATATATATATATATATATATATATATATATATATATATATATATATATATATATATATATATATATATATATAAATATTATATATTTTATATTTATAATTTTTTTTGAAAAACAAAAATCCAGAAGTCATATTTAGATAACTGATTATTTTTGATTTAATATGTATATAGTTATATGTCTGTGTTTCCTGTTCCTGTAGAGGGGCAAAGAAAGAATATTAAGTGTCAGATGCCATGCATGTTGTAAAAGGTGACTAATGCTATTGTTTTATTGGTTCTCCATATTCTTTCCACTGCCATGAAAGTGGTACACTATCCACCCATTTATCTTAGCATGTCTTGAGATTTCAAGAAAGTCCATTCTAGATTTGAAGATTGTCCAATTGGTGGCACTGTATTGTATAAAAATGTTGAGTAAAACAGTCACAGGAACCTGGGATATTTTTTAGCCTGAAAATCTTTCAAATCTAAAAGAATGCCAGAAGAACACTAATCTGGAGCTGAAGGTAAAGCACGACCACCTGGCATAGAAAAAAAGAGTGACAACTTTTATTCCTTGGGGTTATATCATCATCACCGTATCCGTGTGCAGTCAATTTTTATTTACCTAGGATAATAATGATGAGGAAAGGCATGTATTTTCAAGAACTTTGATAAAGAAAAACAAAGGGATATTTTATCCAACATTTAGGAGAACATTTGACAAAATATGTAGGTAGCAGTGAGCGAGCTGATACACTGGCGAGCATGGCCACAGTGTCAATAAGTACATCAATGGATCAAGCCGACATAGTTAAGAAGATTTTCAAGCGTGAATCATGGTCGATCTCAAGACTGTTAGTTTGGTGTGAAGATTAGAACAGCCTGTAAATAAAAAACAATAGAAATAAACATGTGAAGAGTGGTAAATCAGCATGGAACTGTCAGACACTACATTGTGATGGATTTTTTGTGACGGGGTCAGAGTACTTTTCAGCAAGTAGTTTTTTCCTTCTGCATAACTGCATTTATTAGTTTATTGCTAATTACTGTTGACATTTGTGTTTGAGCAGTGCAGATTTTGAAGCACTAGTTGTCAAAGCAAGTGGGCTTGCAGCAGGGAAAGGAGTTGTGGTAGCATCATCAAAACAGCAGGCATGTGAAGCTGTCAGAGAAATAATGACAACTAAAGTGTTTGGGTCTGCAGGAGATGTTGTGGTTGTGGAAGAACTGCTGAAAGGACCTGAAGTTTCTGTAAGTATTTTTATTCTGATCTCCACGTTTGTGTGTTTGTCAACGATCATCTCAAACTCCTGCTGGATTTCTTGTAGTAGAACATTGGCCCTACTAGATTTCCACCCAGATGTAGTCCAGAGATTGAAGATGCTTTAGCCCAACACATTTGACTTGGTATCTCCACATTTAAAGTCACTAACATTGATGCTGTTTGCATGGTCTGTCTTACTTTGTCTTACAAACTTGTACTTGCACATTGATGTACAGATCTAGGCAGACTGGTTTGAGTTCATACTTATTCCAGAGGTTATGAGCTTTCACTCTTTCTTCCCTGTGCTGTCGTGGTATCTATTCTTGGTTGGTTGCTGATCGAGCGGTCCATGGGCTCACGCCCTTTGACCCAATGCCATTGTGTGATATATGCATGTGTTTGTGAGCTGTTGTTTTGTTCCATATAATGTGTTCCATTTATCTGGCCCTAGAGGGAGAAACATTTTCCTGACACCATCCAGCGCTGGGCATTCAAAAAAGGTGGTCAACAGTTTCATAGGGATGAGTGCACAGCTGGCACCCTGGAGTGTGTTGTTGTATTCTGTTCAGGTGATTGTTAAGCTGTACACATGTATCTCTTCATCACCTGGCATAAGAAAAAGGGTGGCAACTGTTATTTCCTCTGGGTTCTATCATCATCACCATATCCTTGTGCAGTCGATTTTTATTTACCTAGGATAATAATGATGAAGAAGGCCATGTATTTTCAAGAACTTTGATAAAGAAAAACAAAGGGATATTTTACCCAACATTTAGGAGAATATTTGACAAAATATGTAGGTAGCAGTGAGCGAGCTGATACACTGGGTGTTTGTGATGGAGCGGTTTAGTGATAATAGTTGACTGTTTATATGAACAGACATCTGAAATAGGAGGTGGAGTGAAAAATGTAAACATTTTTATCATTCTTTTCTTTGGCGTTCATTCTCAAACTCCCACTGGATCTCTCTTGTAGCAGGACAATGCTCCTACTAGATATCCAACAGGATGTAGTCCAGAGAATGTACATGTGCTGTGTTGCCGTTTTATTTGTACCAATGGCCCGACACATCCGTCTTCGGCAGAATTATCATTCTATCTATAATATTACTGTTTACTTTGAACCCCAGGTTTTGTTGAATCCAAAAAGGATTAAAAAATATTCAAACCAAACTGTAAAAATAAACTGAAGGTTTGGTAACCTACCCTGTAAGCCATTGTGAACCAAAATGTCATGCTGAAATCAGATGTAATGTCAGAAAAGCACAAAGTTCTTCTTTTGTGTTCGTTCTCAAAATCCTGCAGATTAGCATTCTGTAGTCTGGAGAACGTAATACTTTGTGTCATGGTTTACAGCTTGGCTGCGACTTTTTTGACCTGACACATCTAACTTCAGCACAGTTCCTATGTCACTTGATCCTCTATTGGATGGGACAGCCAACTCACCCCCAAAACCTCCTTAGTTTACTATTATGACGAGCATGACATGTAACAGTGTCACTATTCATGCTCCCCTTCCAGATGTAGGCAATACATAAGCGAGCTGAGTAGTATGAATCCTGCATGTGACGTCTAGTTCGTAAACTGGATTTTTTAAACTGGGGAGATTTCTGGGGATTTTTACTTGAAGCTATGAGTGGTGCTTTCAGTAAACAACTTGCCACTTCATGCTACCTATCTATATTCTATTCGCTTTTGCTGTTGCGTGTCACAGGATTAAATGACAATCAGTTTCTGCTTATGGCACTTTGTTTGCTTGAAATGCAGTAATGATGTAATGTCACAAGTTGTCTGTAATTCCTTTAATCCACTTTCTTCTTGCTCTGCTTGTTGGTGTTTCCATTCTCATGTGTGCTCTTGCTTCTGGCCAATATGGGCTCATTCTCATTAAGTGACCAAACCATTTCTGTTCGGTTTTTCAATTTGTTGGAGCACAGACATGGTTCCAACAGTTCTTGTAATCTCTTTGTTCCTCAAATGGTTTCTTGTTTTGTTCACCGCTTTTCTTAGACATCTTAATTCGAATTCGCATGTGATTTGATTTTGTATGTAACCAAATGAACACTTATTTCAATCAGAATATAAATTTTGTTTAGATCTATTGTTTTTTATTGTAATCACTCTTTTTATGAAATGTGTAGTCATGACTTATCTGCTTATAGGTGCTGGCATTTACTGATGGTCACACTGTATGTCTGATGCCTCCAGCACAGGATCACAAGCGTTTACTAGACAATGATGAAGGACCAAACACAGGTGGCATGGGAGCAGTTTGCCCTTACCCATGGGTAATTTGAGCATCACCTTATTTATAGAAGTCACAATGTATCTTTTTTGTACATGTGTAAATAGAAAAATGGTATTAGGCCAGCAATAATGTGTGATGTGATCAGTATCATGATGGTTCCCTTGACTATCTGTAGTGGAACCCATTTACTGAGATTGACTCTGGAGCTATCAGTTGAGGAAAAAAAAAGTTCCTTAAATTTTAAATCAGATTCTAGGTCACTGGGTTAGAAAGCCAGTGTACTAATCCTTACAGTACCATATCTCTGTCTCAATTTAAGAAATGTGCTAGAATCAGTAAGATTCCCCTGGCACAGACCAAAACTTGGACACTGAGTGCCATCAATTCCAGTTGCGTTCGCAGCATGACTAGATGTACATGCAGAACTAGTGCTTTCTATGACACCATAGATGTTCAATGATGGACACATTAAACACGAAGACTCAGTGTAAGTTCTAGTAATTAAAAGTTTAGTAAACAGACCAACATGTAGTTATATATCGAGTAATTGAAAAGATAGGAACACAATGTGATCTGCATGCTGTGAGTACACGAAAGGGGGAGCAGAGATTGGCAACACTATTTACCTTCCGTGCATGTCATAAGAGGTGACTAAGGAGGTTATGGGGTGGAGTTGATTGTCCCATCCCATATAGTCAAAGTGACCTGGAAGCCATGCTGAATTCGGATGTGTTAGGCTGAAAGGTATCGCAGGAAAACTAATCCATACCACAGAACATTGTGTTCTCCAGTCTATGTAGAAGAAGAAAATCTACATATGAGCGCAGTTGAAGATCTGTAAATAGAAGAAGCAAACGGACATAGTTCAGTCATAAGGTGAGAAGTTACATGTAAATGACAGTCTTGTGGTCTTTTCTTGATAAGACCTTTTGGTTAAAGCATCAACTCCATCTGTTTCTGTGTGGAAAACTAAATCGTGTGATATTTTCTGTTTTTGTTTATGGGTACACAGTTTTACTATAGCCAAGACAGTGTTAATGGAAAATGAAAGAGCAGACAAATTTTCTAGCATGGGCACAGTGACTAGTGGTAGTTCAATGCCCCGTGCTGATATTTAATACTTCTTCTTCATCAGCGTTCATTCTCAAACTCCTGCTGGATCTCCCTTGTAGCAGAACCTACTAGATTTCCAGCAGAATGTAGTCCAGAGAATGGAAATGCGTTGTGTCGCTGTTTTATTTGCGCCAATGGCCTGATACATCCGTCTTTGGCGGAATATTTAATGCAATCAAGGAGATATACCATTTGGAAGATAAGTGGTTCATTTCTTCCATGTCTATGGCTAGAATTCAGGTCCAGGGAGTGAAATTTGGTTGTGTGAGAAACCAGTGGCATATATTGAATAAAAATAAATCAACCCACAAACCCAGAACCTGCTGCCACATGCTGAAGGACATACTTAATATGAGATCATATCACCTAAAGATGTGCCCAGAGTACCATGATTAAACATTTTCTCACTTAACTCTTGGAACTGTCAAATTATTTTACTTATTACAAACAGTATGTTATTCAGTATGTAAAATATGCATATGTTTTTTCTCCAGCATGTTATTTCTCAACACTCTATTGTTAATCATTGTACATGCTTTCTTGTTTTGTATTCACTCAAATAATCAGTACAATTTTTTTGCATGACTTGAGCCAGAGAGTATAAATATGATTTGATGCTGGCTTACAGTCATGCTGCAATACTTATGCCTTTTGACTTGTCACATTCAATTTTGCATGATTTTTTCTTAGTATATCAATGGCTGTTACTTTTTTCCCAGTTATCACAAACAGAATTGGAAAAAATTAAGAAAGATGTTTTGGAGAGGACAGTGAAAGAAATGGCGGCAGAAGGGAAAAAGTATGTTGGTAAGTATTATCATTTTGTTTTCAGCACTAACATTGGAGCACCACTGATAGAATTGTGTGTGAGGGAGGGAGGGAGAGAGTTTGTGTGTGCATGCATTTAGGAGGTTGTTTATGTAGTACTTACATAGAACACAGGCTGTGTAGTTTAACTTGATAATGACTAACAGACTATCACTATCAGACTATGGGGTGTAAACACGAAAAAATACAAATAACAGTACTCAAGACATTTCAATGTTTCAACCCGTAGGCTTTTATATAAAACAAACAGTAAAAACAATGTTACTATTATAGAACACTAGAATGCAGACATTCCAACAGTATGATATCAAGGTGATAATGACGTGTACACATGTAATCATGGAAATAAGTTTTGTGGTAAGGTAAAAGGGAACAGGAAATGAGAACGAATTGAAAAAACTATTACTTAAAATAAAAAATAAACAGCAATAAAGCAAGGACCACACCAAACAAAATCTAAATAAATAAATGATCAGAATTAAGTACAAAAGGCTTAAGAGACTCAAAATTAAAAAGTTTTTCAAGAGTGTACCTGGATCTATCATCAGTGGTGCAGGATCTGAAGACAGTGACCTGGATATCAAAGACACCATGATGACCATCACCATTGAAATGTATGTACACAGGAGTAGGTTTTTGTGTTTAATGGCATGAAGATGCTTACAGAAGCGATCACTCAATCTTAAGCCAGTTTCATGTATGTACTTACAGCATTTACATATGATACGGTAAATGAAATTACAGAATTCACATGTAAAGGCCTCATCAATAGTGAGAGTGGCCTTAGGAAATGAAACAGAGCGGATCTGAATTACTTAGGGACATGGGTATCAAAGACCACGTTTGCAACGAACAGTACCAAAATGGTTAGGAACATAAGACCTAATGTGACTGTGGACCAAGATGTCATTAAGATTTTTGTTACACCTATAGGCAACCAAAGGAAAGTTCTGGAAAGCGGCACGAGTTTGAGGATCAGACTGGAGGAGGGAATAAAGCCGGAACAAGATTCAACGGGCAGTAGAGTTATGGGGATGAAAAGTAAGGACAAGTTTAACTCTATCAGAGGAGGAGGAAGTACTCTGAGTCAGTCACAGTATCAAGACGAGATAACTTACGGATATGAAGCTAAGCTGATGAAAGGACACTGTTAGGGAACAAACATCTACGAAAGAAATCAATCATCTCAGAGTATTTATCAAGAAAGTCGTCATCATCACTAGGTAAGCAACGAAGGCGAAGAAGCTGAGAGAATGGCAGAGTTGTGACAAGCAGGAGGATGGGAAGTGTAAAGCAGAAAGCTATGTGCATTAGTAGGTTTGTAGTAAACAGATGTGCTGAGTTAAGAGGGATGAATAGTGACAATAATGTCAAAAAAAGTTTACAGAAGTAGTAGAGATGTTAAATGTGAGTTCATTAGCAGGGTTAAAATTGTTGATAAAGTTGATGATGGGAGACAATTCTGTCTCAGACATGTCAGTAATAACAATATCATCATCAATGTGTCTATGAAATAAAAATGAAAAAGGACCTTTATATAAACCTGATGTTCAAGGTGTCCCATGAAAAGGCATACACAACTGAGTCCCATCTTAGTGTCCATAGCAACGCCACTGATTGATAAAAAAAAGTGCCCATCAAATTCAAGAGTTGGAGTGTAAGCAGCAGGGCAGATGAAAATGGAATTGAATAGAGGGATGGGATTTTTTCCCCGACAATGTTTGTCAGTTTATGTTTATCCATTATTAATTTTAAAATAAATTTATTTAGGATTAGTTATATAAAACCAATCCTCTCCTAAGCCTAACCCTAAAATAATTAATAGTTAAATTAATAATTGATAAATATCAATTGACAAACATTGCCAAGGGAAATAATCAAAACAGGGGACATTCCAAACAAGAACCAAAACTGCAAAGCCCTAAGACCATCAGAATAGGGTATAGAAGTATATAAAGAACAAACATCAAGTAAAACAGACGATAAGTGTGGTCAGAAGACAACTGAACAGAAGAAAATATAGTTAGCGCATGTTTAAGTGTCTTTTAAGAATGAAGGTAGTTGCTCTGTTAAGGGTTAGAAAATATTGTTTAGGAAATCGGATATTCTCTCAGTGGGACAAGAGCAAACAGAGGTCTACCAGGATTAAATTCCTTGTGAATTTTAGGCTGCATATAGAAAACTGGTCTTCCTAAACAGCTTTCATCGATACAAAGAACCCCAGCAGTGGGGGGAAGGTTGTTATTATGGCTTACGGTAAGAGTTTTTACAGTATTGTTGACCACCTTATTGTTAGACATAGTACAGTCAGGTTTACGTGCCACGTAAAATGAAGGGTTAGATAGTTGTTTGTGTGAACTTTAGGTGTTCACCTAAAGGATTGTCATTAAAAATGCCCCTGAGCATATGCATAACCTTCAGGAATATCTTATTTATTATCGCTGGAGATGGCTTTAGCGTCCTTGTCAAGGCTAACTGTGATTTGGAAAAGCAACATCAGTGTTGGAGTGAAAATCAAACTGTATAGGTCGCTGGTGCTTTCTGTTGTGTTGTATGGTTGTGAGAGTTGGACACTCACTGCGGACATGGAGAGAAGATTACAGGCTTTCGAGTATAAATGCTACAGAAGAATTCTACGAATTTCCTATAGGGAACATAAGACCAATGTGTACGTAAGAAATAAAGTAGAGATGTCTGCAGGTGTCCAGGAGCCATTGCTTTCAATAGTGAAACGACGAAAACTAGCATGGTTCGGACATGTATGCAGGCACGATTCCTTGTTAAAAACAATACTGCAGGGAACTGTCGAGGGTGGAAGAAGCAGAGGAGGACAAATAAAGACATGGACAGACAACATCAAGGAATGGACAGGGCTAGATATTTCCACACTCATCCGCATCGCTGATGATAGAATTTGCTGGATGACTCTGTGTGCTGAAGCATCCAATGTGGTACCCCTACGACCCTGAAAGGTTATGGGTTTATTGATTTATTATCAATGTTGTTGCTTTAACTGTGTTTCCCAATAATGTTTATGCAATACTGCATCCAGATATTCATGTGCTGTAAACTAGGTATTGTTGTTTTACAATGAACAGGTGTGTTATATGCTGGTTTGATGCTGACAAAAGATGGTCCAAAAGTCCTAGAGTTTAACTGCAGGTTTGGAGACCCAGAAACACAGGTATGTTGTTTTCTGTAATTGTGTTAGTTTGTCTTTAGATTTTGATAATGCTGTATTGTGGAAACTCACTGTGCAGGTTCACAGATTACAGTACATTGATCTTATGACTGCAAGTAGAGCATATTAAGATAGAGAATGCAGGGAATAGTGTCCGACAGTGGTGGAGTCAGAGGTACTCGCTCTAATCGGTGAAAATTCCAGGGAAGGTGATTATATATACAGATGGGTCGGTTGAGAGATACATCAGAAGTGCCTGGGCCTTCATGGCTCAAAAGTGGGGGGAAATCATCAGAGAGGAAAGTGGTTCATTCGCTCAGACGACAAGCAGCATGACAATTGAGATTTTGGCAGTAACCAAAATTTGCAATGGTGTGCTCGCAGACTATCTGCGAGCATGCCTGCAGCTAATAAAATACTCAGTGCCTGCATACTCAGCGACTCGATGAGCATGATTGTGAAAGTTAAGGCAGGATACATGCTGGATGCAGTGAAGAATTCCTGTATGCGTAAAGTGTCTTTCAGTTTTGTGCAGAGACATGCGGGAGTCTGGGGTAATGAGAGAGCAGTTGGGTTGACCGCACATGCTGCTACTATGGCTGTTGGTGGAGCGATGGATCGAGCAGACATTTTCGGGCAGAACGGCCTACGGGAAAACGCACAAGAAAATGACTGTATAAGTGACGATGACTCATGTTCCATGACTAGAATAAACACTGAGAAGAAATCACTGACTAAAGTAATAATACAACTAGATAAAGCGTGTCGAAAATGGACGGCAGTCAGGGCTCAGGATACAGTGCACGAACTCGCCCAACTACACTCGAAACCACAAGACATAATTATATACACAGATGGCTCTGTTAGCAGAAATACAAATAAAAGCGGTTGGGGTTTTGTTGCCTACAGAAATGGCGTGAAGTTGGTTGAGAAATCTTCAGCATATTCTACTGTCACATCGAGCATGAGGATGGAGATATAGGGAGTTACAGCAGCTCTTAATTGGTTGATAACTGATACATCAACACACTCGGTAATACTCACAGACTCTCAAAGCATGTTGCGCAAGATAGAAAAGTTCATGCTAAGAAAAGAATGGTGGGACTTATGTCCAGAGCATTACATGGATATACTGCCCTGGTCATGCTGGGGTCAGAGGAAATGAGAGAGCCGACTTATTGGCAGGCAATGCGGCGATAGACGGCACATTGCTGAGAAGAGATAAAGCAGATTTAATAAAGGCAGTAATAAATTCATTTCAAGATGCAGATGATGTCAATGCGGTTGAGAACGTACACATACAGAGAATGTTAGAAATGGGAGTATTCAGAGGTGAGGGGAGGAAAAGTAAATTTTTTGGAAAGTCCAGAAGATCACACAATCAACACCTGACTGGAACTATGAGTCTACATACACTGGGATGGCTGCTGGAGCAGAGGGCGGAGCACTTATGGGAATGTCCCGTGTGCTGTGAAGCCAGTTTCTAATCAAGAATCAAGACTAGAATAAAGGAATTTGGTTTGAAATGTGGTGTCGCTAGAAAGGAGCGGTTTTGTGGGCAAGAAAGAATGATGGACAGTCAATGTGTAATAGTGGCTACACTCAAGGAGAGATCTGAGCACCTATGGACTTGTATGGAGTGCAGTGATGATAATCCAATGACTAACTAACTAACTATGACTGCAAGCGAGAAAGAATTTGGAGTTATTTTCAAAACTCATAAAAGTTATAGCATGAAATATAACTACAAGAAAAGCAAGATAATGATAACCAGACGAAAAAAATGGAAAAAAAAGTCAATAACTTAAATACCTAAGATCATACATGAGCCTTTCATTCAGTTTCTGCTCCATGTGACTCCTACCTTGCTTTCACTTTTTCACTCTCAACTTCGGTGTAGCCTTTATAATCTGGACATTACTTGCTCTATATTTAACTGGAAGTACGCATATTTTTCTAGTGCCCAATTTATTATTTTTGTGTGTACATATGTGCACTTAATAAATCTCTAGCCTCTTCATATGCTGTACCTGTATCTGACAATTCTTGTGATTCTTTACCACTCCCTATACATATTTGTTCTTTCTGTTTTATCCCTTTGTGTCTTGCAGTGCCATGGGTAGAAGAGTTCTCTGAAATCAGCTCTGTTGTGTGCTTCATAAGCTCAGTTCTTTAGTTTTTTTTTCTGTAAGCATGATTGGCCTCTGGCTTTGTATTCCTTGTGTCTGCATAGCATATGTGTTTTCGTTAAATGTGACCCATATTGACCCTTAATATTGCTGCCAGAGGACTGATTCGCATGTGTGTTTCTGGGGTACAAAAGTGAAGTAAAAATAGCAGCATTCCGACCGGACGCAGAAGTCATAGGAGGTGACTAATGAGGTTTGGGGGGGGGGGGGGGTGAATTTGACTGTTACATCTCATAGGCTAAAGTGACCCAAAAGCCATGCTGAAGCCACATGTCTCAGGCTGAAAGGCAAAAATATCACATCCAAACTCTAAACCCTGATACAATGTAAAGTGGAATCCCTTTATAGCACATTGGCCAGGGCTAACAAAATATGTATTAATAACCAAAATTCACTATATACAGTTATATAAAGAATAAACTAAAAATGGAATTTTTGAAAAGTGTTGTTAAATAGGGTGTTATGATATTAATGTATAAACTATAAAGGGATTCCACTGTATTATTTTCTAGACTACACTTTATTAGCTATTAGATTAGAACAAATGCAAATGATGAATGACTTCATTATACTCAAGTATTCCCATATTTAAGCTGTTTCTCTCAAGGCAGCAAACTGGAGTAGTATTTAGAGCATGTAACTTTGTAGCTCAAATAATCCCAAAAGTGCACAAAAACATTTGGTTAAAGACGGTCTTGAATGCCCAGCACTTAATGAAATTAGAAGAGTGCATCTCCTTCCATGACCAGATAAATGGAACACCCTGCATGGAATAAAACAAGTACTCACAAACATGCATGTACTGCGCAATATCATTGGGCCAAATTGATCATGAACTGCTGGATCAGCAACCAACAAATCAACAATCTTGTTAAAGATGTTAGTATGTAGCTTCTTTATTTAAAAAAAATTGATTCCCATTCACAATATCTCATGATTTATTTCAGTCTATCCTGTCATTGTTAACATCAGACCTACTGCCAACATTAAAAGCTTGTGCCACAGGAACATTGCATGAAGCTACTCCCATCTTTGACACATCATTGACAGCTGTTGGTGTAGTGGTTGTAAGTGGAGGTTACCCAGGAAATTACAGGAAAGGTCTTAAAATATCAGGTATACATCCTCAGCTGATACTTTCATTTAACCTGTTGCACACTATTGGGAACGGGTGTTGTCCATGATTTTATGTCCATAAACAGCAGTTGGCAATATGCGTGACCTGTTGCTATGCACTCATTTAGTGTCAAGGAACTACATGATGTTAAAGTTCACATGACCTGCAATTAGTTGAATCTAGAGAAATCTGTTGCAATTGAAGCCATTTTTAATTTAATTTTGTATGGATTCTGATTCCGATAATGAGGAATTCTTGGAATTTATAAACATAAATCATTCTCCATTAACTGATATGACCAGTGATGACCACACATGCTCTTTGTTTGGTGTGTCTGACATGTCTGAGGGAGATATGCTCTATGTAGCGATCATGACCCTTTAAGTTATAGTCATCTTTGGCCATCTTTTTCTGAAATTGCAGGCCCTCTGGCCTAGCTGATAATGTTAGTGACGAAGATGTATTTCATTTGTTTATGGCATAATATGAAGACGTTAGTTTCATTATGAAATGACATTGGAAAGAATAGGCCTAATGTAAATTGATGTTGTGGACTATTAACTACTTGGTCTAAACCTATGGCTTGAGAAGGTTAGTGACATGTACATGTTTTATTTGTTTTCACGGATGACATGAGAACGTTAGTTTGGTTACGAAATAACTACTTCAATAGGTCTAGATATGTAGAAGAATTTTATCATGGATGTAACACATTGGACAAGTATAAGTGTCAGTATTTGTTTTGGTTATTTTTGATCTTTAGAAAAGTATAGGTGAGCATTTTTTTCTTTTGATTTTTGATCGTTACCACCTTTTCATATATACATACACCATCAAAACTTACATCATTAGTTTCAGTATTCAATCATTTTTTTTCATTTTTAAAAGCTATTTAAAAATAAAGCAGTTATGGTGTTTTCCAAACACCCACTATAAGTATAGAACATTCTTAAAAAAAGAATCTATCTGCAGGAGGAATTTATGTGATTTTAATATGAGTTCTAAAGGTTAATGATATATGAATAAAATACTTGATTAATAAAGTAACAAGCATTGATACCACCAAATGGTTGCAGCCTTTTGGATGTTTTTATACAAAATGATGGAGAATGCCTTTTATATATGAACAGAATCAAGGTAGTACAAATGTATGTCAGTATGGAGCAAGAGTACAGAACCCTGAAAACATACTCTGACCTGGAAAAGACTGGGAGCATTGTCCTGTCCATTGGTCTAAGGATCTAGCATGATCAAAAGAATTCTGAACACAGAGGAAGAATTAGAACATGTACATAGTTCTCCTTCCTATTTCAGATGTCTGTTCATATAAACATAGTCAAGTATCATCACTAAACCGCTCCATCACAAACACCCTTCTATTCAGAAACAACACAGCTGAAAAAGAGATATTCTACCACTATAGCACCGGAAAGTTAGAGTGAAAGCTTGTAACCTCGGGGATAAGTATGAACATAATCACTCAAACTAGTCTGCTACATTCTGCCTAGATCCACAATCCTGTACATCATTGTGGAAGCACAAGTTTGCATGATCTAATAATCTTGCTGATAAAAGGAGGCATAGAGCTGTCTCACTCACACACCAACTGAATTTAGTCACAGAGTGGCCTACTAGTGGCCCACATAGGAATTAAGACTAAACTGAGCATAGTTGAACAGCAGACGGTTCTTGTGGTGTAGGTACAAGTGTAGATAGAGCACTCTTTGCTCAGTAAGGCAATGTATCTATGGTTGGATACCAAAACATATCAATCCATGTTTTGATGGATTGGAGATCCTGGGGATCTCCCTGGCGTAGTGGTTAAGCTGTTCGCCTTGTGTTCAAGAGGTCACGGGTTCGAATCCGGCTCATGTTGTCTTGTTTGGTTGGTTGCTGATCCAGCGGTCCATGGGCTCATGCCCTTTGACCCAATCGTCTTGTTTATAAGGTGGATTTTTTGTGTGGAGATCCCTGTGGATTTGAAGCTACGGAGTTACGTGCTATGAGTGGTACTCTTGGCAGGAGCATGCTGCTTCGTTGAGAGGGACGGAGTACATATGGGAAACCGAGTACAGTGAAGTCAATCTTCTATGGCTTTTAAAACCCTTTAAACATGTCAATTCAATGAGGACCAAAGTCAGACTGACACCATCCCTTGAGCATTGGAGGAATCTGGTGGCCATACTTATCTCGTCATGTTTTGCAACGCATGACAGGAGAAATGCCGAAAGAAAGTCTGAGAATCTGCTGCATGGGCTTATTTTTAGCAGGTCAATTAACCTTTACCACGCCAAATAAAAATTGCATACATTTCCTCCTGCAGCCTAATTATTTTTCGACAATTTGCGTAATTTTAGTGGGTATTTAGAGAATGTTTAATAGAGATTTCTTAATATATTAAATGGTAGTAAATTGCTGAATGTGAGGTAGGTTTTGTTGGTGTATGTATATGTTATATGGTTGTAAAGATAAAAATTTAAAAAATCCTGGAAAAAAATAATTATCAGTCTAACTATAAACCATGATACAGCACATTCTGTTCTCTGGACTACATCCTGCTAATGTACATGAATTTGAGAACAAATACATACATATACAGATGAATTCTACGGATTTCCAATAGAGAGCACAAGACAAATATATACGTAAGAAATAAAATAGATGTATGCATGTCTACAAGAACCAATGCTTTCAATAGTGAAACAATGAAAACTAGCATGGTTTGTCATGCAGACATGATTTCTTGTCTAAAACAAAACTGCAGAAAACCATCAAGGATACAAGAAGCAGAGGAGGACAAATAAAGACAACATCAAGGAATGTACAGGACAAGACATTTCCTCATTCATCTGCAGTGTTAAAGATAGAAATTACTGGATGATTCTGAGTACTGTGTCCAATACTGGATGATTCTGAGTAAAGTGTCCAATATGATACCCCCACGACCCTGACAGGTTATGGGTTTATAGATAGATAGACAGACAGAAGTATGACAACTGTTTTAAACTGTGGACAGGGTTTGTATAACATTTCTCCTATATCATTTGTTTAGAAACAAAACAACAAACTATATGTATGTCTTCATCAACAGGGATCACAGAAATAGAGAATAGTGGTCTCAGAGTCTTTCATGCAGGCACTAGTGTGGACCCAGATGGAGATGTCATTACCAGTGGAGGCAGAGTTCTAGCAGTTGTTGCAGTTGATTCTTCATTAAAAGCAGCTGTCCAAAAGGCAAATGAAGGTGCTGGATTAATTCAGTTTGATGGAGCATTCCACAGAAGAGATATTGGTTTAAAACTGTTGAACAGGTAATGCAGCTATGTACCTTTTTTTATTAGTACCTATAGATGTGGGACGATATAATATTGAATTTTGGTGACGGATAAATTTTGACATCGGCATCCAATTTTGAAGTGCAGTGGATACCAGTTTTTCAAATAATTTTACATATTACAAATGTACATTCAAATACAGTAAGGCCTAGTTATGTTTGCTGACTTCTTAACCTTCAGCACATTGGCGCAAATAAACATATACCCAGCTGGACACCACAGTAGCTAGGTTGTGACATGTTGCTACGCAGTTTGGTAACTGCGCTAAAAAGTTTTTATTCAGCTTTTTCTTCCGGGATTAGTGTAAACACTGCTAGCATTAAATCTAGCAATAAATCTAGCTTGCTTTTCCTGACAATGACGTGTGCAAAGAAATGACAAATCTGAGACAATTTTATATTTTTAGTCAAGTATTTCAATCATCACAAATCAAGTTGAAATGGAAGCCATTTTGAGTGAAATTCTTATATGTTGTGTTTCATAATGATGAGGAATTTTTGGGAAATATGTTTAAATTCAAAGAAGATATTATGAACACGTTAGTTTCATTATGAAATGACATCGGAAACATTAGGTCTGAACATTCTATATAAAAAAATATGTTGTGTTTCGAAGAAATATTCGTCGGTTTAGTCAAGATTGAATCAATAAGCTTAGTAATATCTACATGTTTTATTTATTTGCACAGACGATATTAAGAACATGCTAGTTAGGTTATGAAATTTAATTTATAAATTTCATGTCGCAAAATTTTGGAAGGCATTTCTAGTGTTTGGACACGAATTCAAGAGTCCGTTATATATTAATTTTATGTGTGTGAAATTTTCATCATCACAATTTTCTCACAAAAGCAGCTGTCCAAATGTAATTTAAAATTACATTTACAATTTTCTCACATATCATGTATCATACATACACCAACAAAACTTACATCCTTAGATTTAGTATACAATTCTTATTTCCATTAAAAAAATATAGACAAAAATCTCAAAAGTTATTGAGTTCTCCAAACACGCAAAAGTTATTGAGTTCTCCAAACACCAACCTAATGTAATTTGTATTGGGTTAACCTTTAGGGCTCTGGATTAAAATTACACAATTTTAATGAACAATACTCCTGCTCCTGGATTCTTTTTGGAAAATTTGCATTATTTACAGTGAGTTTTTGGTAAACGCGATAACTTTTTTTGTGTGTAAAGATATCAAAATAATTTTTGCACATGCAAAAGGAGTGAATAATGAATATAATTGTGTTGTTGTTGTAGTATGTGTGATATGATAGTTGTAAGCAAGTTGTGAAGTTGAAAATTAGGGGGGGGGGAATCTCAAAGAGCCATTTGAAAAACCGCAGATATAATTTCTTGATGACCCTAATACTTGAGCAATGTGTGGCAACATTGATAAAATCCTCCTAAATACCTATTCCTGTTGTATATATGTTGTTTGATATCTAAACTAGTATAATATGGACAATCTAAAAAAAAACAATCTAAAGGATTTTCAAAGATTTTAAGAAATATGAGCTTTTACATTTACAATAAAAAGATAAATAGGCATATTTTGGGGATCCATGGTAGAAAATATTTTTTATGGGCGTCGGCGAGAGCAAAAAATATATGAACAGTTGACCTTGACTAACTTAAAGTTTATAAGAATTATGAGGTTATGTTCAGACAGCACAATAATTTTAAGATAAATTGTGGACTGACTTAGAAGTTTCAGATCACACCCATCAATGGCTTCAACTCTTCATGGGACACAAAGGAAAAATTATGGGGGGGGGGGCGCTACATTTGAATTTGGGGAGCTTTATGCGTGACTTGAACTGAATTATACAGTTTACTGAAGCTACTGGTGCCGTGTTCTTGTGTTCACCACGAGGAGGTACTTTTAGGATCTTGGTTATCTGCTAATCCTGGGTTCACACGAAAGCAATGCGAGACCCTTTGCACCCAAGATTGCCTGTAATAAATTATACCAGGTAATTGGTGGAATGTACACAAATATATTTGTGTACTTTATGCTGCTTCTGAAATAACTCAATCAGCACAACTTCTTGTGTGATTTTATTTGGAGAGGACATACATGTTGCTGCTTTCTTTTTGTACCATGTGGCCTAGTATATCAATTTCAGCATGCCTTTGATTCAGGTAGGCTTCCCTAGCCGGTTATAGTCTTCCAATCTATCAGCAGGGGCTTTAGAGTGTTATCAATTCTATGCCATGGTGGTTTATCACTCACTGTGCCCTTGACTGTTACAGACCAAATCTTCCCTAGGTGCCAGTATCTGGAATACAAATTATGTTTATATCAAGTGAGGGTTCAGCTGCTGGTGAACGTGTCGCATTTAAGATGGTGACTCATTGCTCACTCAACTCTTTCACATCTGTGAGTCTGGGTTCCAGTATAGGAAGTGCTTGATACTATAGTAGACGTAGTATGCACTCCTAGACAATGTTCTGTTCATCAACAATGTGAACATCTTGTCCAAGTGTGAATTTCTATACTTATTTGCAGAATTGGCTTCCTGCAACAATTGCTCTTTGTTACTGTAAGCTATTAGAGGATGATAAAATCAATGTTCTTGACTAAACACTTTTTGTCGTGGCTTCTGCATTTTTATCTCCAGTGTATCATCACTTGAATTAAGTACTTTCCTCTAGCTCTGTGCTACTTACCATATTGACATTTCCAAAGTGTTTACTCAATGCATGTCCTAGACCTTTTTCATGTTATGGTCTATGACATTGGTCTCACTATGGTACTTGTGAGATCTAACAGCAGACTTTCTGTGCAAGTTTTAGAACACCACTGAGACATATTTTGCAACTGTACATCTAGAGGTAGTAGCTGGAGATATTAGTTGTCTGGGTACATTCAACTCTGATTGCATCTTCATCGATGCAGCCCAAACTTGATATCTAATGCGTTATCCAGGTGATTCACATTAGCCTCAAGTCTACATCTTGTTGGGAAGCATCAGGTGCTTTTAGAGTTTTGGTTATCTGCTCACCTGTTGGTCACTAGGGCTTGAAAGCATAATAACATTATGACTTGCAATGTAGGTCATAAGAGGCGACTAAGGAGGTTTCAGAAGTTAGAGGATTGTCTAATTCCGTAGATAAAAGTGATCGCAAAGTCACACTGAAGCTAAATGGGTCAGACTGAAAATTGTATATATCGCAGATAAAATGTAAACCATGGCAACATACTCCAGACTACAGCATGCTGACAAGCAAGAGTTTGAGAACAAATCCAGAATTATATGACTTATATTGCACACATCCAATCAATATATGTTATCTTGTGGAAGTTTCAGCTTAGTTCGTTATGTCCTGTGTAGTACCTGATAATGGTGTCTCAATGTATAAGTTTTAAGCTGACGATAGTGTGCAGTATTTCTCCGGTGTTCTGTCTTCAAAATTGTAAAATTATCCACTGAATAAAAATAATAACTGGAAAAAAAATGTTAGGAATTGTTTTTTTTTTCCTCAGTAGGTTCTGTCCCATTTAGCAAGTATTGCTTGGCATCATACTTACCCGTAATGAATTTTTCCCACACTCGCAGTCAGGTGAAAAAGAAACTATTTAGTTGTAGAAATTAAAAAAACCAACTAAATATCCACATGATTTTTATGCAGAATGAGTGTTACCCTGATTTTTCCTCATTGTTAGGTCTGCCAATATGCACATCATTTTGCGTTTATGGCGATGTAGTTCAAATGCATTACCAATGGTATCAAAGCTTGACCTGGGAAACCAAATTATGGCATGTATATGTGCTTTCTTTTGCCTGCTTTATTTTATAGTGCTTGTTATGTTTTGATAGAATGGAAATTAACATTTTATGTAGGATTTCATTTCTGATTTTTGCATTAATTTACAAAAGAAAATTTTAATCCGAATAGAATATCTGAATGCATTATTTAAGATTGCCCAAAATGCAAAGAGCGAATATGGTGAATCTGGCTATAGGAGACCGAGCTGAGGCAAAAACTTATAGAAAGCCAATCTTATCTGGTAAAGTAGTGAGCTTTGCCACTGAAAGGGAAGGATTCCCATCGAGGCCAACAGAGGCTGGAAACTAAGATTAATCAGGCCATCCCTGATATCGAGTAGGACGAAAGTCCTGCTCAAGCAATCACTGGTGCTGAAGTCTGTTGAAAGAAAGTCATGCCGAGAGGTGCACCAGCAACCATGGTATCACACAATATGACAAGATGACGTCAAAAGGTGGAAGGATTGACAATCTAGCATGATCACAGACCTGAACAGTGTTAATACTATCTTAAGAAAAACTATAGAATGCAAGATGTTACACATTGCTGTTGTGTGAACTACAGGGTTGGATGATGGAACCCTAAAATCTCTCCACAGGTTACATCCAGGTAATAAACATAAGTGAGGTTTTGGAAATTTTCTTACCCAATTTTTAGAAACTAAATATATATTTTCAAGTGCTAGATGTGTTTGCATCTTAGATTCTTTTTTGGCTTTCTTTCATTCACAAACACCTGCAGTTAGCAGGATTTAGTCTGGAGAATGTAATTTGGATAACATCTTAGATGCAATATCTGCACTTTTCAGTCTGACACATACGACTTCAGCATGGTGCATCTTAGATGAATAACATCTCTCATCCAGATGTTGCTGTGGGCTGAAAAAGGATCAAAGAATAGCCCTGCTGTAACTCATCACGTATATTGTAAGGTGTGGAGTTGGCTATCCCATAAATCAAAATTATCCTAAAAGATATATGCAGTCGGACGTGTCAAGTGTAGATATTCCATCCAAGATATAAACTATGACACACCACATTCTATTGCTTGGGCTATTTCCTGCTAATTGGCAGGAGTATGAGAATGAAATCAGAAAATTTGATGTAATACATAACAAATTTTACAAAATATTACACTTATTGCCATTTGTATAGTAACCCACATCTTTCATTAACACAAAAGCCAAGTCAGACCATATGTTCATGAATTATTATGAAAAATAAAATGTTTTTGGAAGTTTATGAGCCGTTTTGTGTTATTTTTAAAATATTTTATTTGAGAGGAAACTGAATTTAAGGTTTGCTATTTTACTGTAAACCTTCATGACACTGATTTTACACTGATTTTGTTCGTATGCCGTATTTGTCATGAAATGAATCTGATTCATTAATTTCCCAAAATAAAAATGAATCCGACTCAATTTTTCAAAATTAAAATTGAATTAGATTTTTGTTAATGAGTAAATGAACAAGATTCCCATTGAGAAAACTATTAAATGAATTAAATGCAATTACAACACCTGAATGCTCTGACCAATGTGTCCAGCATATTTGACAACCAAACATGTTTTTACATGTGTAAATGGTATTGTAAATCCCATATATATATATATATATATATATATATATATATATATATATATATATATATATATATATATATATATATATATATATATATATATATATATATAAAGTATATCCCAGAACCTGCTATGGTCATACAGGTGCTACGGAGGATCTGTCAACACATAGATATTTCCAGTGTGGATCAATGTGTAGAATTCATTATAACTGGTAAGTTAGTTAGTCATTGGGTCATCATCATTGCAAACTGGAGAAGTCCATAGCTGCTCTGATCTCTCCCTGAGTGTATTCGCCATTACACTTCTGCTGACAGTACTGGTCCTATGCTGGTTGACTATCATTCTTTGCACCCTCCACAATGTTCACTTCTAGCAAAACCGCAGCTCAAACCCCGATCTCTAATCCTGGCCATTGAAAAGGAATCATCATCCACACTAGTCTCACTCACGTGCTATATCTCTTAAGGAGTTCAAAATGTCAGCTCGATTCATTGCCCCATCACCCTGTGCCACAATTGCACATGAAGCCAGTTGATCTGCTCTTTCATTGCTATGAACACCCACATGTCCTGGCACT
This sequence comes from Meghimatium bilineatum, assembly GCA_034231615.1. Taxonomy (NCBI): domain Eukaryota; kingdom Metazoa; phylum Mollusca; class Gastropoda; order Stylommatophora; family Philomycidae; genus Meghimatium; species Meghimatium bilineatum. Next base: position 32,608,120 of record CM067300.1, on the reverse strand, counting down.
AAAATAAATGTAACCACACTGTTCACAAACTATACCCACTTGTACCTTATCATACTCATAGAGTCACTCAAGATGCGACCCGTGTTACCTTCTGTGTGCCTACCCGCTCAAATGCCCTGTTCACTGCCATAATCTCCATGGTCATGCTACTTGTAGTAACACTGAGCTGTGAAGGCCCAAGCACTGAACATGTCTAATCATAGATCCATCAGTGTATATAATCACATCCCCCTCTTTAGCATTCTCACTGACCAAAGCCTGCACTTCTTTCTCCACAGCTGTAGGACATCATTTTCTGCATTACCTGCTAAGTGATATTACTACTCTGGGTGCAAAGGGAAGGCATTGTTCTTGGCGAACCCAGAGTTAGCAGATAACCAAGATCCAAAATGTACCTCCTCATGGTGCACCCTGGAAACAGAAACACAGCAGCTCGTGCTGATTTTGGCAAAATCATTTGGAGATCATATTCGTGAATGTGGAGGTAGCAGATGGAAAGAGATTTGACTGCTAAGAGACAGACATTATCTCCGACACCACCAGCGCCAATATATTCAGTGGCACTGTTGACACACAGTGACGTTAGTCAGTCCAGTCTGAACATTGGAAGGGCGGCCAATGAAAAAGGCACGAAAAGGTAGATGAATGGCGAGAGATGAAAAGACAGTTAAAGGTGGCAGCACTTGACTGCAAATAGAAAGTTAAAATGATCCAAGGAAATCGAAATTACGAGCTCTGTTAGCTCGAGACGATCTTCTCGTTACCTAGTTATCTAGTGCTCCTTACAGGCAGTGACCCATACCCAATCGTAGGTGCACCGGAGGAAAAAAGATCTAGTGCAACTCTAATGTCGAGCTTTCTTGTTTCTGAAACATGCTTGCAAAGAGAAAGGATTCCATACCCAATGGGTCCAGGCACAAATGGGACAATGAAGGCAGCCTTGGCACAACTCTACTGTCGAGCTTTCCTATACCGGATACATGCTTGCCGAGAGAAAGGGTTCAGTACTCGGTGGGCTAGGCACAAATGGGACACGGTCGTTCAGCTCGAGAACACGCCTTGCTCCCAAACACATGGTAAGATTTTGACTTGGATGAGAGGTTCATGATGCCGGTGAGCGAAACATCAACTAAGAAGGTGAAAGAGCCCGGGTTCAACTCTTTGAGTTCTTCCTTCACCTGAATCAGGCTGGGGGGGATGTTCAGTATCCGATGGGCGCAGGCACAGAACGTCCAATTACACTCTGAGTTCACGGGTGAACACCTCGTGCGAGATAGATGTAAACGACAATCGTCTCGACGAAGAGTCATTATACATCCGCGCGTCCACCGACAGACAGACAGGCCGTCACTGGCCAGGGAAGCTACTACCTGAATGAAAGGCATGATGAAAATGGATGTGCTGGACCTTGGATGTTCCGGTCACAAAGTGAACCAACCGAGGTGCAAATAACATAGCTTAACTGTGGAACTTGCAGTACAATGCACTTCACGCTCCCAGGCGGAAATCACACGATTTATTTGATGTGGTTACAAGAGGGCGAATACAGAAGAAGAATATTACTACTCGCAGACAAGTTTCTCAATTGTGGGTAGACTATCCATTGTGCACCTGCTGCCACATCTCGCAATCTGCACACTCTTTGTATGAAATCCTCAGCATGTCCCCTCCATGACTTCCCTCTCTTAAGTCTGCGACATTTAACCTTCTGTATTTCGAAATGCAATGGGTGTTTCTTAACTGCATATATTTGAAGGTACGCCCGTGCAAGGCACTACTGTAATCTATGCTCTACTGTTGGACAGTCAAGTATGTAACACATAGCTTGTGTCAATGTGTCTCTTGCGCATCCAAGAATGATATGCATTTCTGCATTCTGGATTCTATCCAGTCTTTCGATCTGAGTTCGGCTAAGAGTCAGAATCGCCAGTGCATATTCCACCACAGCCACCACAAATCCTGTTACAAAGGAAATAACAACCTCTGCTCACACTGCGCAGCAGCCATAACCTTCATTGCTGCTAAACCTTTGCCTGCCTTATGATAACGTGGTCAACGTGTTCCTGAAACCTAGACTTTTGTCAAAAAACACACCCAGATATCTCATTATGCTGGTTCTTTCTAAATTTTCCCTGCCATTGAAACATATATCATGGGTGTCTTTACCATGTGATTGTTCAAGAAAAACCACAAATGTCTTAGAAAGATCTACCACTGCTCCTGTACCTCTACACCAATTCATCAGTCTGTCCAGCTCCTCTTGTAGTTCCATGACGCACTCTTCTCGGTTTCTTCCTTGTCTATACACCAGGATGTCATCGGCGTATGACCTTGTTCTGCCAGCACCTGTGATTTGATTACTAGTGATATGTACTGTGTATACATTGAAAAGCACAGGAGATAGAGGCAATCCCTGTAGCAGACCAGGGCTAATAACCATTGGTGCCTATACCCAGTTATTACACTTAAGAACTACTATCCTTTGCATCAGGGCCGCACCAACCCACCGCACGACAAAAGGATTTACTGCAAAATTTAACAGTTGGTCCATCAATACATCCAAGGACACCGTATTGTAAGTATCCTCAAGATCTATTGTGACAGCACGTCTCCATGCGCGAATTGAATCTCTCAAAAACATCCTGCGCAAATATGGCTGCATTCTGCCATGTCTTCTTTCCTGGGTGATACCCTCCTAACAATATCGGTAAACAATTATTTCTCTCAAGACGAAATGATACCTTCAAAGTCACAATTTTTTCCAAAAGCTTGCCTATCGTATTCTGCATTGTTATTATTATTCTGTAGCCATGTATCCTGATATGATCCGTACCAGGTTTGGGTAGTTGAACTAAACAGCCATACAACCAGTCTTTTACTGTGCCCTTTAAAAGGCTATTATTAAACATGTCCCTCAACTCTCCCAACTCCTCATCCGTTCTCCAACTAACATCATCGTATCTAATGCCATCTGGTCCAAGTGCTGTGTTTTTTTTTACTTTTCAGTGCCTTCCTAATTTCTTCAACTGTAATTATGTTTTTCCATGCTCAAATACATCATAACTGATTTTCATAAAGGAGATGTAACAAATGGTCATCATCACTTGTGATTGATAAACAACAGAATTCAAGCCCTATTATAAAATCCAGGCAACATATTAGATTCCATATAATTTGTAATAGGGGTTATAGGTTATAATGAAAAATGCAAGATTCTATATTTTAGATAATGGTCAGAGGTGATCCATAGAATATTCAATATTTTAGAAAGTGATCGGATGCTATTGAACAATATCATTTTAAATATATAATTAAAGTGTTATTAAAAAATGATAGATCATGGACAGTTTAAGTGGCTTGATCACTGAGAATTTAAATTGGAGAGAATCAAATAAAAATAGATGTTCTATGCCTATGGAAATCTCCCACAAATTCTTGCTGGTTATTAAAAAGTGAATGTAAACAAAACAAAGGAGAGAAAACTACAGCAGTAGAAAGTGAACAGCTTTTGATTATTGTGTTATTGATGCATTTGTTATCTATTTACTTGTAATTGTTTTTTTTTCTTTCTCACATATGAATGTTGTAGTTCATTATTTGCTTTGACTTCTTCACTTTAACTTTACTTTAACAAATGTTTTTGAAAGTGTCTTTACTATATTTTAAACTATTTTTTTGTTGTATTTAATAGATTCAAAATTATTCTTTACTATATTTTAAAATGTATTAAGTATTTAATAGATTCTTTTCCGTACAGATTTAATATTTTTTTAAATATGTTTTGCATGTATTTAATAAATTCAAAAATTTGTTGGCCCTGACAATTATAAATATTGATTGTGAAATTGAATATGTTGGGCCAGAATGTGAAAATAATGCAGTTCAGCTGTAAACCAGCCAACACAATGTACTTCACTCTTCCTGGGGAAATCACACACAATTTCATGTTGGTTATCAGAGAGCACAAGCAGAAGAAAGCAAAGAATAAATATTCATTTTACCAAAGAAGAAAATGACTACTGTAGTTTTCAAAGTGAGAAGGTAACAGATGGGATTTATGTCAGGTCTGTTCAGCTAATTCTGATTCGCCTTGCAACTTGAGTCAACATGTATTATTTTAACATTGGTAGGTCAATATGTGTTGTCTCAAGTTCGAAATGGATTGGTATCAGCGGAACAGGACTGATTAAAATCCCACCTGCTACGTTCTGTTTTATTTCTATATTACACAATTCCTCCTGATTATATATTATAGTTTATAAAGTCAGAGAGATTATGTATTATATAAAGCTATCTTGTTTCATTCTTTTTCCTATTCTATACAATTTAATGCTGTCTACCATGTATAAAATACAGTTTAATACTGCAATCTTTTGGGTTCGTTCTCAAACATCCTGCAGATTAGTAGGTTGTTGTCTGGTGAACAGAAATTGTTGTATCATGGTTTAGAGCATTGCTGCGATATCTGTGCCTTTTGTCCTGATACGTCTGACTTCAAGAACATGGCTTCTGGATAACTTTGACGCTGTATGAGATAGGACAGCAAACTATACCCCATAACCTGCTTAGTCGCCTCTAGTGACATGCATGGAAGATAAACAGTGTTGCTATTCTTTTCTCTACTTTCATGACCCTGCAACATGAGGGGACTACAATCTGATTTGTATGATCACAATATAAAAGTGGCCAGTGCACTGGCTTCTTACTCAGGTGATCCAAGGTTCAGTTCCCAGTTCAGGAAATATGTTTAAATCACTATAGGTTCTTAGGAATTGTATACCAGATATTATGTGAAAGTAAGATTAGCGGATGTGATGCTGACCACTTCATCCATTGGTATTCCATGGTCAATGAAAAAATAATGACTCAACATTGTATTTTCCATTGAATAAATGTAGAAAATATTGGAAACTGATATAATGTATTCAGTGTTGGTTGATGTAATGATAATAGAAGATTTAGTTGATCCAGTTGAACTAGAAAATGAATCTTGGATCACCAACCTAGAAAATCAGTACCGAGTTTCTGCATTGTACTGATCAGAGGATTTTGAGATGCATGAGTCAATATCGAGAATGCCTGATTTTGGAGTGAGGTTAGGCATGGCACGTATAGAACACAGAACAAAGATTTTAAAAAGAACACTGAATCAATATAGAACCGAAACCATCAGCCGTTATGCCATGAGAGATTTACTGAAGCAGAGATCTGAGCACTTATGGACACATGTCTGGTGTACAAAGAAGATAATCAACATACCTAATACTGTGCTGAAGTTGGATGTGTCAGACTGAAGGGTGCAGATGTTGCAACCAAATTGTAAACCACAAAACAACAGGTTTTATTCTCACTTCTAAATCCTGCTTCTTCTTCAGTGTTCATTCTCAAACTCCCGCTGGATTTCCCTTGTAGCAAGACATTGATTCTACTAGATTTCCAGAAGGATGTAGTCCAGAGAATGGAAATACGTTGTGTCGCCGTTTTATTTGCGCCAATGACCCGACACATCCGTCTTGGCGGATAAAATCCTGCTAATCTTCAGGAGTTTGAGAAAAAATACAGCAAATATTTTAGTGAAGTTTAGAGGTGGCAAAAATTATAACACATTTGGCCTTCTGTTTGGTAGTATGCAAGGAATGTCTATTGTATGCAATATAACATTTAAAAAAAGTATATGTTTATTTTCTGCAGAACTGAAATGAATCCAAGCTGGACTAAGGGAAACACAGATGAATATTCAGGAGGGTTGCAGTATAAAGATGCAGGAGTGGACATTGTTGCAGGTGACTATCTAGTCCAGATTATCAAACCACTTGCGAAGATGACCAAGCGGTCAGGTTGTGATGCCGAACTTGGAGGGTTCGGTGGAGTTTTTGACCTTGCAGCAGCTGGACTCTCCAACTGTGTTCTCACCTGCAAAACATGGGGAGTAGGCAGAAAAATTAAGGTAAATTAATGTGTTATTGGTTAATGGTGCTGTTGTCTTCTTCGGCGTTCGTTCTCATACTCCTGCAGATTAGCAGGATGTAGTCCGGAGAACAAAATGTGTTGTGTCATGGTTTACAGCATTGCTGCGATATCTGCGCCTTTCGGCCTAACACATCCGACTTCAGCATGGCTTTGAGTCACTGACCCTATATGGGATGGGACAGCCAACTCCATCCAATAACCTCCTTAGTCGCCTTTTACGACATGTGTGGAAGGTAAATAGTGTTGCTATTCTTTGCTCCCCTTTTGTCCCCGGAAACACACATTCGGGTGCTGTTGTAAAAGTATTCGGTTCAATACAGGGATCAGTTGCCAAATTATGTGAAAAGTCCAACTTTTTATTTTCATATGTTATTGCACCAAGCTTTCATTCCTCAGAGAGTAAAAAAGTTGTAACTAAGGATACAGATCTATGATTTGCGCGCAGCGCGCTGGAAACCACCCCCACTCAGCATGTAGCGCGCATATTGAGTAATTGTGTGTTGTCATCGCCAAACGTGTAGAATGTTGGCTGTGTTGAAGTTTCGTTTAATTATGTTAGCTTTTTGTTCTGTAGAAAAGTGGTCACTGATCCTTGTATAGTACCCAGTATTCTTCTTTAGATGACTGATTCTTTCCAGAATGTAGTCATCTTTATGAACTCCTCACGATTCTGGGTGAGTTTGCCTGCCGAAGCGAGCGGTATGTTTAAACAATCTCAGGAAAAGTGGAACACCTTATATAGAACAAAATAATAACTAACAAATAACACACATACATATATCACACAATGACATTTGGTCAAAGGGCATGATTCCATGGACCACTGGATCAGCAACCAACAATCTGAAATGTCTCTTACCCATCACTGTCTTGCCCTTAACTTAGAACGCCCTCACGAAGTGATTATATCAAATGGATGCAGTAGTCCAAAGGGTGTAAATATGGCAATTACACACTGCTAAGTACAGTGTCTATATATCTATTGTCTTTGCGGTGCATTTGCTGTTAAACGTTGCAGTATTGAAGGATGATTGGTATTTGAGCTATGGCACATGTGGCCGCTTGATGTACAGTAATATTCTGGCATTTCAGAATGTTGGTAACTTCTTCAATCCACTTTCTTCTTGGTCTTTCTCTGACATTTTTGTTTGAAGTATACTCAGCTTAAATATCAATTTATTTAAAATCTCAAAGATAAATTAAAGCATTTATACTAGAATAAACTTTGTTTCGATTGTATAATATTTTGAAATATAATATTTGTTTTGATTGGTCTGTTCTCAGTGACTTGAATGCACAGGTTGAATGTCTTGACAAGATCACAACTTGGTGGTCAAATACGGAAAACTTTTTAAATTTAAATTGCAAGGTGATTTTGTGCTGCTAGTACAGACATAGTTCAATTTCTGTTAATCTTAAGAATGTTTTCATTGATCCTCATGCTTCCTATTTGCATTTATTTTAATTATATTTTAAAAAATTGTTTCTTTTTTTTTTTCAAGTTTGCTGAAAACCGAGGTCACCACTACAATATAGGGTTTGACCTTGTTACAGAATGTGTTAATGACCTTCTGACACAAGGTGCAGAACCTATTTACTTCCTAGATTACTTTGCCACTGGTAAGCTTCATGTACCAGTAGCTGAAGAGGTTGTTCGAGGAATTGCAGATGGTTGTCTTCAGGCTGGTTGTGCATTGATTGGTAAGTTTTCTTGTTATTGCATGAAAGTATATATGGGCCTAATTTTCATATACTTCTGCATTTGTTCTCAAACTCTTGCAGATTAGCAGGATATAATCTAGAGAATAGAATGAGTTGTTTCATCGTTAACAGCTTGGTTGTGATATTTGGATGCTCTCATCATGTTCTCTCTGTAATCACTGACCCCAATCCCAGGTGATATTGATAACAGTCTCAGGCCTGCATTCTTAAATATCTCCTGCGTTTGTGAAGATGACTGAAAAATAAAACTTTAGTATTAGAACCGCCTAAGTAGTATATAAACAGCTGCTCTACGTCCTACACTCATGTACTCAGACAGATGACGTACGTACAGACAGATACACATGCTCAAAAAAGAAATTAATTTTTCCAGCATTTTTCAGCTGTATATTTTTCAGCCTTTGGCGTAGGACACACTGACTTTTCAGGTCGGTGATCCAAGGTTCAGTTTCCAGTTTAACTGAAAATATAATTTAAAATCACAAAAGGCTCCTAGGTTAACTTAGCCTATGGAATTGGGTACCACGCCATGTCTCCTGTTAAAGTAAAGTCAGGAAGTGTGATGCTAATTCCTAGGTATGCAATTGCTTATGGAAAAATATGACCCTAACACTATGCTCCAATAAGCCTCAAAGGTGTGGAAATTGGACTTTTCAAAAAAATAAAGTTTATCCCAACTACAGAAACCATGCAGGTTGTGCAAGCTAGCATTTTCTGGCTAAAAGTGAAAACTCACAGCACTGGCTAGAAGAAGTAGTTCATGGAAATGTTGTAGATACTGTAACAGATGAGCTAACCTCAACTTTTCTCACTAATCTTTTCATGTTAATTTTACCAGGAGGAGAAACAGCGGAAATGCCGGGAATGTACAGAGGCAATGATTACGATGTTGCAGGTATTGCTGTAGGAGCTATTACAAATTCTCGCCTTTTACTGCAGCATCAACAAGTTGTTGTTGGGGATACCCTTATTGCACTGACCTCTAGTGGTCTTCAACATGATGATTTTGTAGTCCTGGAAGAAGTGTTGATCTCATATTCTTTGAATCTGCATAAATTGAAAGGAGTCAATGGTGGAGCATCTCTTGGTGAGTCAAATTTCTGTATTGTTAATTGTCTAAATAATACGAAGTTGTCAGTGTTAGAGCTAGTAAAAATTGTTCACCAAGACACTGCTCTACATCTAAATACCCTGTAAACCCTGGTAATTGCATGCATTATTGAAGTTTGGCCAAGTGAGTAGGAATCAAAGAGGAAAGGCAAATATGGTCAAATAATGATGTTCTGAAAATAGACATCTGATGCAAAGTAGTGCTGATGTTCATTGTTGCCTGAGCCAGAAAGAACAAAGAATAGTAACACTGTCATAAGAGAACTCTAAGGAAGTTTGGGCACTGGATTGGCTACCCATCCTACAGAATATTGTAGTGACTCATAAATGCAATATTGAAGTTGAATCATTATCAATCCCATCATCCTTCAGAATCGTATGGGTGCCACTTTAGACAAATTAGCACAAAAATGCTGCCATGTCTCTGTGTTCAAATTTTCCTTGTTTAAGTGTGGAGAATCTAAATCCAGTTCAGTCTTTAATATTGTTAATCCATACTTTCCTCTGTCATTCTCATCTACAATTCTTGACTGTCCTTTAGGACAGTCTTGCAAAAGAAATCCTGCTTTATTATTTGCCCAAATCACTAAAGTTTACCAACATTTCACCATTGGCCAATATTTGATTGAATGTTGGGTCTCATTCAGTTGGGCCTCCAAATGATTGAAAGTTTGTTAAAGGAGTTGGAGGCGAGAGCGATTCGAGTCTTGATTTCTGAGTTGGTATCATGTCTGCTATCTTGCTTACCAAATATACGAAATTTGAAACGTCTAGTATATTGTCATCTAGTTTAATTGATTCTGTAAGACCGGTAAAGTTCATGATTTTCATTTTATGTGTGTTTATTTGAAGGCCTATCTGTTGCGCAAAAATTTGAGTCTTGGAGATCTTGGTGTGTTGAACTAATTACTAGAGCAATATCATCTGCGAAGGTGAGATCTTCCAGGGTCTTGTTGTTTACCCATTTGATTCCTAGTTGTTTTTTATCTGTGCATTTCTTCATCACCCAGTCAATTGCGATGCAAAGCAGTTTTGGGGACAAAACACATCCTTGTTTTACTCCCGTTTTCACTGGGAACCAACTGGAAAAAACACTTTCTGTTCTTACACAACAAACCGTATCGGAGTAAAAAGCTTTTAATGGCATTGATGTATTTCAAAAATAAATATAATTGATTAACCTTTAGCAAGCTGTGTTTACAAATCAAAAATTTTCCCCCTGCCACCGAATTCGTTTTTGAGAATTTGTGCTATTGATTGTGGCTGTTTTAAAAATTCAATAACTTTTTTGCTGTTGGAGATAATTACATAATATTTGTACATATAAATAAAGAATTCAATATTGCATATATTGGTGTAATTTGTTTACGTGTGTGTGTGCGATACCGGACGTATTAGAAAGTGGTTAAGATGATTTTTCACAAAAAACAAAGAAATTATAACAGACAAAATGAAAAAAAAATTATAAAAAAATTACTTATCTATGGTTTGTATATTTTCTGAAGTGGGAACCCTGTAAAATACACCTAATTCAAATAGTATTTATGTGGTGTCATTGTCAAATCATCATAATGTCACTGGTAAGAATGAATGAATCTCATAGATTTGCCATAAATCATAATCTGAAAGATAGACCAAGTCATTTTTGATTGCTCCAACACAGTCTATATTCGGCATCTAAATCATGAAAACAGCGTGATCGATACTATATTCTATTGTAAAAATCAACTTACCTCTCAAAACACGTCTAACACTAACATTATCAGCTAGGCTTATGTATCCAACAACTTCATCGAAGTCGCTAAGCCAATCATGGCTATATCCAGAAGGGACATGCAAATTTTCAACAATTTCGTCCTCCAAAATGTCATTATTCACGCTGCACGCAAACATAGAAGTTTGCGAGAACTAAATGCCGGACGTGGAAATGAATAGGCTTCATCTACGCATGTTCCAGTTTATGTGCATTACCAAATAAGGCTGTGCTACGTCATATAAACACACCTTGTTTATAGGTGGATCCTGACACCTTTCGTCAAAACTAAGCTAGTACTGGAGGGGATCCGTACTACCCTTAGCTTGCTAAAGGTTAAATAGCAGTTTTACATTGAACAATACACAGGATTGACATTTCAACCAAAAGGTCTTTATCAAGACAGGGACAAAAAATACACAATAAAAAATCTTACTTATAATGACCCGTTTTATATATTTTTTCAATATTTACTTATAAGATGCACTATTTTACTACAATCTCATTATCACTCAATTTACAATTTTGTAATTTTTTTCTCCTCCAGCGGAAGAGATTCTTATCCCATCGAGCATGTATGTCAAGTCTGTTCTACCTCTGATATATTCTGGAAAGATAAAGGCATTTGCTTGTGTGACAGAAGGACTTTCGAAATGTCTTCCAAGAGTTCTTCCAGCTGGGTTAGGAGCTGTACTTGATGCCAACAGCTGGCATGTTGGACCTGTTTTTGGTTGGTTGTCTAGTATGGTCAGTTGTACTTTATATTATTTACAAGTTATGAAAATTACATGGTGGAAATGTCATGATTGTATGTTTTGTAGAAAATGTAATTACTTTGTTGAAATTATCATGACTTGAAATGTGTTTTATTGCAGTTGTATACATTTTTGAAATTGTCATGCATCTAATTTTTGTTGAAAGTGTCAATTTTTATTGATATTGTCCTGATTGTATAAGTTGCTTGAAATTGTCATGAGTGCAAGCTGTGTTAAACAGTGTCATGATTGTATTTTATTGACAATGTTAGGACAGTGTCAATGGTATACTTTGTTGAATATCATCTCCCATCAAAGACGGATGTGTCGGACCAATGGCACAAATAAAACAGAAGCACAACGCATTTCTATTCTCTGTACTACATCCTGCTGGAAATCTAGAATGGTCATGGAGATGCTACAAGAGAGATCCAGCAGGAGTTTTAGAATGAACGCTGAAGAAGAAGAAGAAGAGTATCATCTGTATGTTGTATTGACAGTGTTTTAATAGTATGTTTATTGTTATGTATATATGCTGTTTTGATAGTGTCATGCTTGTAATTCTCTGTGGAAGTTTCATGATTATATGTTATGTTGATAATGTCAAATGTCATGATTTATGTCACATCCTTAGTCGCATGATTTTATTTTTTAAAGACACTAAATGTGAGTAGCATTTTATGTTGATGGCATTAAAAATGTGTTTTTTTTATGTTGACATTGCTTTGATTGTAATCTTTCTTGACATGTATGCATTTTTTTTCTATCGTTTAAAACATATATTTTTGTGATTTGAAAATGGTCCCCTCCTACTGAGAACCTACTGAAGTGTAAACACCTGGTTGTTATAGACCTTTCAGTAGATGATGCATTAGGCTAGGATTTGAAGAATTCTCTTTTAACCTTTTCCAACCGTCTAACCTGGTATGAGAAAGGTTTTTTCCTATTCTGGTCAAATGTCTTACCTAGTTAGGTACATGAAAAAACAACAGAATCTGTGGTTGTTTGTCGCTCCCAATTAGCCAAAGCTTTACCATTTGTTGCACCTAATTAGTCAAAGCGTTGTACCATTTGTTCCTATATGAACTGTGAGTAGAGTTACAGATATCATCCTCAAAGATTTTCTACAGCAGACATCCAACATCTGTCTTTTGCCTTGGTGGTGCACTCTAATAGATTATAATTACATTCCTGTCCACCTCTTGCTTACTGCCCCTATCTTCAATTTCAATTGAGGTCTTCATAATACTGGTATAAAAAAAGATATTAATTGAAAGTACGCCTACTGGTAGATGGTAGTAAACAATAGACGTAGGAAAATGTTGGCCTCTGAAGTAGTGGGCTTAGAATGATGAACATGTTTAGTCAACATATCACTCAAACCAAAAGCATATGCATTCAAATCAATATCTTCTGGTGGAGATGAAGATTAAGAATCTATATGTTGTCTTTGAAATGTTAAATTTAAAATGCAGTTGGGGTTATTCAATAAGTGTGGTACTAGTAGAACTTTATACATACAAGACAAAATGAGAATGATACATTTTTGTGTCACAGGAACCATTAGCATGCATACCATTCAATATCAGCTGGAGGGGATTAGACATATATGGGGCATAACTAAAACATTTTGTGCTTCTGTAAATTCATAAATAGCAAGCAAAAGGTTAGAGGACATATGACAAAGTAGAGAGTGTAGCAGTAACAACAGTAAGGAGCAATAAAACCAATGATAATTAATATTGAAATAATAATTTTTCTTATTTTACATTTATTATGTTTATTATTTATTAGTTGTATTAGCAATCAATAACAATAGTTTACATTAGCATTGGATATAACACATCTGTAAGTTCATGATGGCATGTGTAAATATGCCAGTGTCATTTTTGAATATTTTTGTCTAAAAATATTTGAAATGGCAACAGGCAGGCCATCAATGTTTTAACTCAGTTGAATAAGGTTTAAAGTGTTACAGGTAAGAATGGAAAGAATCCTGCAGACGTACTATTTTAATAGATTTATTCATTCATGCATTGTAGCTTTACCTTTTTTAACAATTGTTTTTGTCTTCCAGGCTAAGCTGTCAGCTGAAGATTTAGCTTATTCTTGTAGTTGTGGAGTTGCTGCTGTTATGGTTGTCCAGTCCTCAGATGTAGAATCTATCACTAAAACTTTGTCAGAGCAGTTGGTGAACCCTGTAGCTGTCATTGGTCACATTGTGGAGAGGATTGGTGAGTAGGATTGATACAAACTGAACCATTACAGTTAATAATAAAATATGTTACCAGAATACTTTAGTCAACTTGTTTCTGTTGGCAAATTAAAAAGTTGTAACATATGAAATTAGAAACAGTTTTTTTTTTGATTTTTCTTACATTTTTTTTCTTTCAAACTCCCATCAAATTTCTCTTGTAGCAGGATGTTCCTGCTAGATTTCCAGCAGCAATTAATCCAAAGAACACAACTGCGTTCTAGTGCAATTTATTTGTGCCAGTGGCCAGTCACATCTGACTTCAGCATTGGTAACTATTATGTTCAGTGTTTTTACCACTTCCACTAAGTGGTGATCATCTGTAACTATATTGCGAGAAGCAGGCCAGCTACATGAGAGAACTGGCTCTCGCACTTACATGCTGGCCACCATGTCCAAGGACAACCATTTCAAGCACTCCTGACATTTCTGCCTATCACTATCGATGTTGCCACAGACACTGTATGCATTTCAGATTACAGTATTGAAAAGGACAGTGACCATCGATTCAGATCTGGCAGACTGCTGTGTAAAACAAGCAGAAGTTTTTAGGATAATTTGTTGGCATTTAAAAGACAAAAGATGCAAGAGGGTTTAGTGTTCTAGAACTGTCTAACCCAAGTACTTACGTAAAACGCAAGGTCTTTAACTTTACAATGAATGCACAGACTTTCAGATTATAGGGTATGGGTGTACAAAATACAAACAGCAGTATACGAGACAGTTTCAACTATCTTGTATACTGTTATTTGTATTTCTTTTTATAACCATACCCCATAGTCTGATAGTCTGTGCGTTCATTGTAAAGTTAATCGACCATGTGTTTTACATAAGTGCTACTGTTATACAGTTTTACAGAAGTCTCACTTATTATCGATTGTCTAACATATCTGCAAATCACGATGCTAAAGAACCTTCATGCTGTGCATCTCGTAACAAACAGTTTGTCATTGATCTGTCTGAATATTTCTTAGGGATCTAGAAACAGGATCAGAGTTGCTCATATCTGTGATTTTCCATATTGTATAACATGAAACTCATGATTGCCGACTAAACTTGGAGGAGTAATTAGTGTGTGGAACTGTTAATGTTTGTTCCACATTTTATCTAGCAGATTGTATACAGAAGGATATACACATAAATGAATGCTGTGTAGAATAGGTTTGAAATGTTGTTATAAGATCTTCAGTGAGTCATGGAAATAGGAATAACTAAATAGATGCCAATGGGAGAATAGGAATGGTTAAAACTGCTATATATATATATATATATATATATATATATATATGGCCCTTTTCCATCCAAACAAATCGCAAAAAGTCAGAATTGTAAAATGCCTTACATTTTTGTCCCTGTGGCAACTGGGCCTGGACTAATTCAGGGTGCAAAGAATAGGGCAACTATCTTATTTCTAGGCTATATTAGTTGTATTAATTGTCTCGACTAAGTAAAGTTGGGATAGAATGGCAATGTTTCACCTGTGGAAAAACTATTATCGCTGCATGTATTATCTCATTTTCGTACCTTTGTCTTATTCATCCACTGCCTTATGGGCTAGCATGGGAGTGTCTTATGCTAAAGAAGTCAATCCTTACAGAAAATCCCCACTACCTAGTGGTTTAGCATGGAAGTGCTTTAGCTCAAGGGAGTAAACTCCAATACAGAATCCCCCTTAATGCAGTCAAGGTGTATTAAAACATCTGACATTTCCTGCAGATATGCTTTTTTTGCAAGTGTATTAGCAGTCTTTCCCCTGGAACTAATCAGCAGAGCTGAGAGGGGGGCTAGATTCAGAGACCTTCCTCATGTAGATGTAGAGGGATATCTTGATTATGAGATATGAGTATTCATGGACTGATGGTTCATGTGCAACAAAGATTATCTTTAGTACAACAAAGATGATCTGTAGAATAACTAACTATTGTGTATTATATCTTTGCCAGGTGACAGTGATCAAGTTGTTATTGAGAATTTGAGTGCAGTAATAGAAGAAAGTAAATCAGTAGCCTATAAAACTGCTGCTGAAAATTTTGGTATGGCTCTCAATATTTTAAATTAATTTTTTGTTTTAATAACATTATAGAAGTTATGGTATGGCTCTGTATTGCAGTTATTTTATCTTTTGTTCGCTACTTGATGTCTACACCGTCAGATAAGTCTTATGGATGAACTCCACCATTGTCTGGAGCTTGTCTTGGTTCCATATATATTTGCTTACTTTCAAATACCTCAGATTTAGCATAAGTAAAGTAAAGTAACCCATAGCATTTATTAATGCCGTAGGGGTGTGAGATGTTAGCGATCTCACATTTCACAGGCTCTGCAAATGAGGGCGGTAGCCATCTCCTCTCCCTCGCAGTCCTTACTTCCCGGATTAATCCGGTACCCATTTAAGGCTGGGTCGACCTGGGAGCCGTTGCGATCTGAAAACATTTCCGCCTCAATGGTGAATGAACCCAGGACCACTCATATGCGAAGCCAGTGCGCTAACCACTGCGCTAACGCGGCTCCCACAGATTTAGCATAGGCTAAATTTAATTTGAGGAAGCAACATAAGCGTTAAAATCAAATTATATAACCCATTGAAGACCTATATAGTGTTATATGGTTGTGAGAGTTGGACAATCACTGCGGACATGGAGAAATGATTTTAGGCTTTCTAAAACAAATGTTAGATGAATTATTTGAATCTCCCATAGACAGATGTATATGTTAGAAAGACGATAAAGATGTATAAAATTTCACAATAACTGTTGCTTTCAATAGCGAAATGACACAAACTTGCATTTTGGCTATTGTGGCCGACATGATTCCTTGTAAAAAACAATACTGCAGGGAAATGTCGAAGGTGGAAGAAGCCGAGGTGTAAAAAAAAAAGCAGGGACAGACAACATCAAGGACTGGATAGAAAACAATATTATTCCTTATTGGGGGGGGGGGTGAATCAATCCAGAGTTCTAGGAATGAAAACCTTCTACAGACATCAAACATATAAAAAATTCCTTTGCTGCTATCTTTCAATGGATTCCCTCACTTTCGAATCATGGGAAATGAGAAAACTGATGCTCTGTCCAGAATGGGTAGTGAAATGGAGCAACCCAGGCACACACGTTCTATAGAGAAGCAAAAACCATTATCCGCTACACATGACTGGAAGAAACAAATAAAAGTGGTAGACAAACCCGATGCAATACATCGCTTCCAAAGACTATTTCACTTTAAAAGAGGCCACTGCAGACTGCTGGGCACCTTTACTAGCTAAAGATATACACAGATATACATATATATGTTTGTGATGATTGGTGTCATTTGCCCTAGGACTTAGTATGCTTTACTATAAGTTATGTTGTGTTGCCTCTGTATTGGGTCAATTGCGCAGGTTGTGTTGCCTGCTTCTAAATTGTGTTAATTGTGCATGTGTTGCCTCTAAATTGTGTCAATTGTACAAAGCTATGTTGTGATACCTCTCTATTGTGTCAATTGTACTAAGCTATGTTGTGGTCTCTCTAAATTGTGTCAATTGTATTAAAATATGTTGTGTTGTCACTGTCTCACTTATTTCTATGGAAGTTGGTGATTGCTAATAACTACTCTGATACTATTCACAGAAAATTCCACAAGTCAAGTGTCAGTACCACACATACCAAGCTTGTTTCCAATCCCAGATCTGACTTCAGTGTTGTCGGATCGTGCTTTGAGACCAGGTGCTTTCCAGTGTAAAAATGGTCAACCTGCAACCTTTGACCTTAGTGAACTTAAACTTTCCAATCCCGTTTTGGTTTCTGGTACAGATGGTGTAGGAACAAAGTTGAAGGTTAGTTTAATGAATTTTTTGTGTGGCAGTTTCTTAACACTTTGAGGATGGAATTATCCCCGGGGTTTGGATACTTTTCAACTTTAGACTAAATTTTTTAACTGCAACATTATTTAGGCACAAGCTTCCTGAAGACAATATGTTAGCTATGGAAGGTCATATAAGGTATCAAAAGAAAGATAATTAAATGTGGAATCCATATACAATATAAAAATGTAAGAATTGTAACAACAAAATAAAAAAATGACACCACAATCAAGGATGTTAGATGAATATAATTTTTTTGGACATTTTTTTGTTCTACTCACCCTCAGTTTTACTTGTCTTGAAATATTGATATGCAATCTTACTAAAGTAGGTGCCTTGACTGTCCATTTTACTGATCATAATGTTTATTTGTAATATTTGAGTTTAAGTAAAATTATGTTTTACAGATTGCACAAGCACTTAACAAGAACAGTACCATAGGGATAGATCTTGTTGCCATGTGTGTCAATGATGTCCTGGCCAGCGGAGCAGATCCCCTATTCTTCACCTGCTACTTAGCTGTAGGCAGGACAGATCGAGATCTGATGGAAGATGTTCTCAGGGGTGTTGCTACAGGATGTCAAATGGCTGGGTGTGCTTTGGTTGGTGAGTACAGAAAAATCTGAAACTTTGTTGTTGGTGAGCCAGTTGTATATTTGTCAAAATCTGAGTTTGAGAACATATTTTAAATTATGTATTCAATATTTAATTAATTCACTTTAAGAATTTAAAAAAAAATACTGCCACTGGGTTAATTTTGAGTCTTATATTGCATTTTAAACTGAGTTAAAATTAATTAATTCATGTTTTGATACTTCTAATGGAATTTGATCACAACTATCAGTAGATAAATGTATGTTCTCTTATAAATCTCTCTTCAGATACAGTCACAAATGCAGCAGTTCTTTCATATGAAGTTTATGAAAGTTTTCAGAATAAAGATGAAACTAGTCACAGTAATAGATCTAGAAGATGTGTGTAATAGAGTTAGTTACACTCATCTTGTTGACATGTCAAGGGAGCACGATTTTGGTCCATGGGATAATACACTGGATAACGAATACGTTAATCTGTAGGAAAATCTCACTAAGGTACGGATTCTGGACCTCTGAAATCAGAACAATAGCATCTGGTCTGCCAAAAAGATTTGTCTCTGGTGCTGTTTTATGTGTACACCTTAAAAATAGCGAAATTGCAAACCTCAGGGTCTTGTAGAGTTCTAACATATGCTGGGTACGTAGGGTTACAAATAGGAGGAAACTCGAGATGGACAGGAAACAGTAGTCTATGAGAGTGCACCAAGTCATGAGACAGGATATTGGTTGTCCTTTGCAGCGAACCTTCAATGGAGACACTGCTCTTGATGACGATTAAGGCACAATTATGTGTATGTGTGTGGGTGGGAGGGTGTGTGTGTGTAGCAAGATATGCTAGAAAATTGATCGCAAATGTGTTTCTGGGACCTAAAAGGGAGTAGAAGAATAGCAACACTACTATCTGTCATACACCTTGCAAGTGACTAAGGAGGTTTTGGTTTAGAGTTTCCAAGTCTATCCCATAGAGAGTCAAAGTGACCTAGAAGCCATGCTAAAGTTGGATGTCTCAGGCTGAACTGTGCAGATATTACAGCTAAGCTGTAAACCATGACACAACACATTACATTCTCTGGACTACATCCTGCTAATTTTATAATCTACACTTCAACCATTAGTTTATTATCTTACAGGTAAATACAATGCATGCACATTTTTTGTATTCCCTAAAATACAGAATCAGTTTTTCTTATTTTTTGTATTTGCAAATGAACACAGCAGAAGGAAAGCTGATTTTTATATTTAGTTCATTCAAATGTATATCATGCATTGTATTTACCTGTAAATAGTGAACTAATGACCAATGATTTTTAGGTGTAAATGTTAGGAGATCCTGTTGGAGGTGATGACAGTCTGCAGATATCTGTGACCAGCCTGAAATTAGAAGTGTTAAGATTGAAGTTCTGAAATACTTTAGTACTTTTGGAAAAAGACCGTTTCAGGATCAGATTATTTTCTGTTTCTCACTATCTTAGAAGAACATTGATGCATCTTCTGTTTTCTAGAACACCACGTTTCAGCTCTGCCGTCCATCTACTCGGGTAACGTTTATGACCTTGGAGGATTTTCAGTGGGGATAGTAGAGAGGTCCCAGATTCTGCCATGTGGGGCAGACATCGTAGCTGGAGATGTTGTTATTGGTTTGCCTTCCAGTGGACTTCACAGCAATGGATTCAGCCTAGTTCGACATATACTTAAACACCATAAGCTGCGGTTTGATATGCCATCGCCGTTTGACCAGAGGTTGACCTTAGGTGAGCATTATTGTTCTTTCAAAAGTTTAGTTAAACTGTTTTGTAACAAAGAATAAATATGTTCCAAGTCTTTCATATCTTAATACCTTCCTCATTTCTGATGATCATGTCTCTCTTCTGTGTGTTGTTTGATCTTGATTCTGTTTATATCATATTGCATAGTGTTTTGAATCAATGTTAACAATTGTGAAACTTCATAAACTCCAGTGGTACAAGGTTGTGATAAGACATTCCTCGATGACAAATGATGTTTTTCAAAGTGAAAGGTGGAAGAAGACAAGGTAGCAAGAAAAAAAACATGACTGGATAATAACAAGGACTGGACAGAGTGTGAAATTTCCAAACTTAGGATGGTAGAGGATAGAGATGCATGGAGGTCATTTTGCATCAAATTTCTCAATGTGACACCCCTATGCCCCTGATGGGTTATGGGTTTTATTATTATTATTATAGTGTTTTGCAAAAGTGCAGTCCACTAAAACCCATTCCTACTTCCTATCATTTGAAGAATACTGGAAAGTACTGTAGTAACAGACTTGATGATCTAACTTGAAAAATAATTTGAATTTAGAATATTTTCCGTATGTGTGTTGTCAGGGGCTAAATATAATAGTAATGCTATGATCTGCCATGTGTGTCATAAGAGTTTGTTTGGCACGGGTTGGACTGCGCTATCCTGTAGAACGTCAAAATGGCCCAACAAAGTCATACTGAAGTTGGATTGAAAGGTAAATATATCACAGATGTAAACCTGACACACCTGACACAATTTATCCGTTCTTTGGACTAAATCTTGCTGACTGGCAAGAGTTTTTAAAATGGTTTGCTAATGTGAAAGTAAACTTGATCGTTCGATCTTCTCTGACGTTTTAGTAATTATAAATTTGTTAATGTGAACATAAACTAAAGTTTTGAGGTTTACATACATGAAATGTAAGTGAAATGTGATAACTTGTAAACTATGACTTACCAAATGAAGGGATAAATCCTCAGTGTCTGGGAACAACCCAACGCACTAAAAATATAATGACTGGTGCAACACAGGGCAATAAGGGGCAAGAAAAACAATTAAGGAGTGTTGCAACAAAAGACATAACACACTAACATAACAAAGACAGACACTTCGACTAGAAAAAATCTTCATCAGGACAACAATAAACCCCAAAAAAATGAATATTGTCAACAAATTCTCTTTTTGTGATATTCATTTTTTTTGGTTTGTTTTTGTCCTGATTAAAACTTTTTAGTCAAAATATTGTCTGTCTTTGTTGATGTTAGTGTGTTATGTACTTTGTTGCAACACTCGTTACTTATTTTTGTTTTTTCCATTCGAATAACCATATGAGCAAGATTAGCCTTCATGATTGGTGAGTGGGATTAAAGTGCCCGATTAGACCCTCTTGTTTTAATGTGGGACATCCTTTTCAACCAACATATATGTGCATAGTTATTGTATCAGCATGTATTCCAATCCTGTTACAATGACCTCATGGCTAAAACGGTAAAATACTCATCACCTGCAAAAAGAGAAATTAAGCATCCGTAAGTTTGCCCGGAGTGTAAAAATGTCTGCTTTGTAAATGTATTAATAAAATCAGTGGTTCTGAAACATTTTTTTACCCATGGCCCCATTTCGAGACACTTTTTTGCATGAAGTCTCTTTGGGACAAAAAATGGTCTGTCAACTCTCTTTGAGGTTTGATATACACAAATATAATCCAAATAGTTAATTTATGTCTCCCAGCCAACTCACCCTGAGTAATGGGCCATCCGCAATATCCAATTTGTCTTTGTGGTCATAGGATGGAGTTGGCTGTCCCATCCCATATAGGGTCAGTGACCCAAAGCCACGCTGAAGTCGGATGTGTCAGGCCGAAAGGCGCAGATATCGCAGCAATGCTGTAAACCATGACACAATGCATTCCGTTCTCCGGACTACATCCTGCTAATCTGCAGGAGTTTCAGAACGAACGCAGAAGAAGAAGAAGTCTTTGTGGTCCATTAGTAAATTGTTGTAGTTGATCTCTGATCTCTTGGGGAGGGGCAATATTGAGAACTACTGCATTAAATAACCATTAATGACAAATAAATGATTACTTCCATCAGGTCAAGAACTTTTGATGCCAACAGAAATATATGTCAAGTCAGTTTTACCTGCTATGCGTGCTGGAAAGATCAAAAGTTTTGCTCACATCACAGGTGGTGGTTTAGTTGAAAACATTCCCAGAGTTCTTCCTACTGGACTAGGTGTTCAATTGGATGCCACAAAATGGTTTATGCCTCCTGTTTTTGGTTGGTTGCAGTACATGGTAGGTTATGTTAAAATGTCACTCATTAGTGACTACTTTTGCCAATTTTATTCTCTTCTACAAGCTTATTTATGAATATATATGTTTGTACAGACAATTTATATGTTTGTCAAGACACCAATTTAGAGCTGAAGCAAAAACTATGGGGCTGTCACACATAGTTGGAGATAATGACCACCATTATCCTGTTAACCTTTACTACCCTGAATTAAAATTACACAATACACCCCCTGGGACCTGAATTCTTTTTTGGAAAATTTGCGTTATTGATGGTGGGTGTTTTGAAAACGTGATAACTTTTTTGTTTTAAAAGATATCAAAATAATTTTTGCATATCTAAATAAAGGAGTGAATAGTGAATATAGTCATGTTTTTTTTATTGTTGTATGTATGATATGACAGTTGTGAGGAAGTTGAAAAGTTGGGGGAAAATCTCAAAATGCCATTTTCAGAATCGCAAATATAACGTCTTGACGGCCCTAATACTGGATCATTGTGTGGAAACATTGATAAAATCCTCATAAATACCTTTACTTGTTGTATATATATTGTTTCCTAATATGAAACTAATATAATATGGCCTAAAAAAAACTAATAAAACGTGAAGAAATCGCATATAACATCCGTCCGGTCAACACTAGTTCTAGGCCGACACGCAACATAATTATTGTCCATGCACACATGTGGCACCCCTGATACATATTATTTTTGTGTTTTTGAATGAATACATAAACATTCGTATCAAATAACAACATATTAAACACAAAAAAACAACAATTAGAACATGTAGTCACGATCACTTACCCATGACATGCGGTACTCAATTTGATAGTAAAATACGGCCGAAAATGGCCAACGTCGTTCTTGAAATGCGTTGACAAAATCTGCTGGCTTTCTCCTCCATACAATTGTAATGTGTAAAGGAATTTGACCTTTAAACTGTGACATATTCCTAGCTTCGTGTGGCGGGAATTTCTACGTCATATAAGCATTACTTCGTGAAGTTCTGTACTCTGGAATTGGGCGATGTCGCATGTAGCGGGATTGCGTCCACAGGCACAATGGAGCCTGTGCTCATAGGCGTAATATTGCGACTATAGAGTCGTAAAGGTTAATGAGGTACACCTAGCTGGAGCTAATGACCAGAAGAGGGACACTGGATAACTTGAATAGAGTAATGCAGTTCATGGAAGATTCTAATTTTGGAACAGAACAGAAGACAAAGAAGAAGGAACATGTATGTGATAACTGAGCTTATAATTTTTTTAGAACTGCAGAAGTGTAATGTTAAGTCATTCAATAGCTGATGAGCAAGCAGGCTTGGGTTTCGAGTGCACCCATTCATGATTTGAAATAAAAATTACTCCTGTGTTTCACCTACCTATTAGGAAGTTAGGTACCAGTACTCTTGCACTGGGGAGGTCGAAGAATGACGCAGTTGCTACTGAGCATGTTGGTAGACGGCGTCATTCAGACAGTTTCTGGTTAACCACTAACTAGGCAGCTGAATACTTATGTGAAACTGTGTGCTATTATGCTAGTTTCATAATTCAGCTTACCTTTGCCATTACTGTTGAGATATTTATTCTGACAAGTTTTCTGAATTGGAATGGTTATTGGTTATACTAATGTGGAGATGTTGAAAGAGTCAAATGCGAAACGGACCTTAATCAATAATATAAGAAAAAGACAATCTTAATTTTTTGGCCACGTCATGAGACCACAACGTGAGAAAATATTAGTTTGACAACATGGCATGGCAAGGAAACAACAGCGAGCTTGATACATAATACTGAAGACAGAGCTGTAGAGAGCCATGATCGTCTACACCAGCCATCATGGCACCTGATGATGATGATTGGTTATACATTTTTGTTTTTTGCATAGTATTGTATTTGCAGTTCAAAGTAAATTATGATGATGTCCCTCCTTTGTAAATGAAGACAAGCATGATGTAGAATAAAAAGTATATTTGGTTTGATGTTTGTGAGTCCACAGGTGGCTAAGATGTTCAACCTGAGTTCAGAAAATCATGTTGCAGTCTGAACAGGAGTGTAGGTCTTGATAAAGCAAGGCTGCCTGACTTTTGTGATCTATTTGTCTGCAGTGTTATATTCTTTCCAAAACATTTAATACTTGCACTGATCTGATATTACCAGGCTGGACAGTCATGAGCTATGGTTTCCCAAGAGCTTGGGTTAATTTTTCAGTACTGTATTTGAGAGATTTCAAGTGAATGTTTTTTCTGACCTGCAGTTGAATGTTTACCAATGCACTGCTCACAATAGCACAGCCTCTTTCAAAGATGCTAATTTGGTATGTGTACAACTTGGCCAACCCAACAACATTGAGACGTGATAAGACTAGGATGCTTTCCATTTTGATATTTCAATGTAAATAATACTTGGTACAGAGCGTATTCTGTTAATGTGTTTTATTTACAGGGGAAAATCTCGGATCATGAAATGTCCAGGACATTTAACTGTGGCCTTGGAGCAGTTGTTGTTGTCGGGCAGGGAGATGTTGCAGATGTACTGTCCATTCTGTCAGATAATGGAGGCAGACCTGATGTTGTTGGTTCTGTCATTAAAGTTCAAGGTAACTAGTGACTTAGCTTGCACAGATTGCGATGTTAACTTATCATTATTAGAAAAAAATACAGATTAATAGTATGAAGTCACAAAGCAAAGCAGGATGCTTTGTACATGTACAGCAGACGAAACTATTACCAGTAATTTAAAAAAAAAATGTCTTTGTCAAGTATGAATAAAAAAAATCCAAGACCCAAAAATAGCATAGTGTATGTGTGTATAAATACATACTTACATACATACGTTTGTACTATACCATAAAGCACGGCACTGCACAGTTTAGTTACGTTATGAACTAGACCCACAGCTGATTAGTTCTAGCTGATTATATCTGTGGATCCACTGTTAACTGTGCCCATGTGTTTAGTTCCACAGCTAGAACTAGACCCACAGATAGAAGTCCAAAAAAGTATCAACATTTGCTTCATAGACTACAGCAAGGCCTTTGACAGAGTCCAACATGAAAAATTAATAAAATGTCTTCAAGAAATAGGTATAGATGGAAAAGACACCAAACTGATTAGAAATATATACTGGGAACAAACTGCATCAATAAGATGTGAAAACAGCTACTCACCATACATAGAAATAAGATGAAGGGTAAGACAAGGTATTTTATCACCAAGACTATTTAATATCTACACATAGAATATCTTTAAATATATAGAAGAAATACCAGGACTCAAGATCAATGGAAAAATAATAAACAACCTGAGATATGCAGATGACACTGTTCTTTTAGCAGAAAGTGAACATGAACTACAAAGACTAATAGATCAAGTCAATAAATTAAGTAATGAATATGGACTGGGTATAAATATTCAAATAACGAAAATCATGATAATCAGCAAGGACACAGAAGAATAAGAGCTAAACATAAACATACATGGAGAGAAACTACAAGTAAAACATTATCAATATCTTGCACACATAGTCACAAATGACGGCAGATGTGAAACAAGTTAAAAGCAGAACAGGAATGACCACCACAAATTACGGCACATGTGAAACAGAAGTTAAAAGCAGAATAGGAATGGCCACCACAAATGACAGCAGATGTGAAACAGAAGTTAAAAGCAGAATAGGAATGGCCAAAAGTACCTTTAATGACATGAGGAAAATAGTAACATCTAAACAAATTACTAATTTAAAAATGAGAATTATACAATATTACATCTATTCCATATTAATGTATGGATCAGAAATATGGACACTAAATAAACAATTAGAAGACAAAATTGATGCCTTTGAAATGTGAGTATATAGAAGAATAGGGAGAACATCATGGAAAGAGAAGAAAACAAATAAAGAGGTGCTAAAAACACTTAATATGAAGAAAGAATTACTAAGAGTAATAAATATCAGGCAAATAAAATATTTTTGACACATTAAAAGACATGACACCTTATTGAAGACCTTACTTGAGGGTGAAGTCAAAGGAAAGTGAGTAAGAGGTAGACAGAGATACAAATTGGAGAGTAACATCACAAGATAGACTGGTTACAGTCTAGCAGAGTGCACCACCAAAACAAGAGACAGGGGATGTTGGAGATCTGTTACAGCCAACCTTCGTTGCGGAGACAGCACCTGATGATGATGATGATGAGACCCACAGACACAATAAATTAACAGTGGATCCACAGTACGGGTCAGTTTGAACTAAGTCAGCAGTTATCACAATTTGTTTAACCTTTAGCAAGCCTGATTAAAAAATACAAAACGTCTTCCTGCTACCGGATTCTTTTTTGAGAATTTGCGTTATTGATGGTAGTTGTTTTGAAAATGTGATAATTTTTTGGTTGTTAGAGATATTTAAATAATATTTGCACATATAAATAACAAATTTAATTCTGCATATATTGGTGTAATTTTTGTACGTGTGTGTGTGTGTGATACCAGATGTATGAGAAAGTGGTAAAGACGTTTTAACAAAAAACATATTTTATAACAAATAAAGAGAAGAAAAAAATTAGTAAAAAAATAACTTACCTTCTTCTTCTTCTTCTTTCGTTCACTTGAAACATGTCTATATCTGTAATTCTGTCTCCTTAATAAAACTCACTGTCTTTTGTAGTTCATACAGTGTCCCATAGAGTTTTGATTCCAGTGTTGTTTCCTCTGGCCAATATGTCTGCCTCAGCGTTTCATGCTCAGAACACTCTTGAAGTATATGTTTGGCACTCTGTGCTGCCTGTCCACATGTACACATGGCTGTGTTGCCAATCTTGAACTTTGTATACATGTGACTGCGGAGTCGGTTGTGTCCTGTTCTGAGACGTAGAATTATAACTTGTTCTGGTCTGTTCATAATGATAGTCATCTTGTGTTGGTGTTTGTGTCTTTCTTATTGACTTGATCATCTGTTTTTTCTGATGGTAGGTGATTGGTATATCTGGTTGGTCTTCGGCAGCACCTTCCTTAGCCAGTCTGCTTTTTCATTTCCTGGTATTCCACAGTGAGAGGGTATCCACTGCATGGTTACCCTATACTGGTAAGACAATTTGCTAAGTAGTTTTTTCAAGTCTGTTAGTTTTTCAGACTGGAGAGCTTGAAGCACTGACCTTGCATCTGTCAGGAATACCACAGGCTGTAGGTCAGAGTTGGAGTTCAGCAGTTTTTTAGCTGCCACACTAATTGCCTGGATTTCTGCATCATAATTATTGCAGAATTTTCCTGTCGGTGTTCTGATTGTATCTCTAGGTTTGTGTGGATATTCTATATATACACCTGCACCTCCATTCCTCACGGCATTCTGTGCTGACCCATCTGTGTATACTCTGACCCATATATCTTGTGGATATTCCTCATCCAGGAAACTGAGGGTGACTGTCCTTCGCTGCACACTGTTCTGTTCGTCCTCGCTTAGTATTCCTTTCACATGGGTCTGAATGTATATTGGCATTCCATGCCTTTCACTCCACGGGGTTTGTTCTGGTACAGGCCTTAAGGGGCTGTCAACTTCAGGTAGGTCTGTAAGTTGTCTGCGGAGTCGTTTAGCTTGATGGATAAAGCTGCTTCTTTTCAGTCGTCCCATTGCTAGATTTTGGAATCTTTCCTTCATTGGATGACTTGGCATACACTGAAACTTTTCTTCCTGAATTAGTACTTTTGTGTCTCTGCGTTCGCCAAGTGTTTGCATTCTTTCCATTTTCTGCATCTCTGCTATGGGTGTTGATTTCATTGCTCCCAACATTATTCTAAGTGCCTGGTTTTGCACTTTATCTAGATCTTGTAATGTGGTGTTTGATGCAGGACACCATGCTGCTGAACCATATTCCAGGTGTGGTCTTATGCCTTGCTGGTAAACTTTACTGAGTATATTCCCACTGGTTCGCCATGTTGTTCCACTTAGTTTTCTCAGGATAGCTAACTTCCTCCTGGCTTTTGCTGTTGCTTTGTTTATGTGCTGCTTCCATGTCAGTTTATCATCAAAAGTAACTCCGAGGTATATGGGTTGTTTGTCTTCTTTCAAGAGCTCTCCATCTATTTTGATATGACCGGCTTTTTGTTTTGGTGAGAGGGTAAAAAGTGTAGTGCTGCACTTATCTGTGTTAATGCTGACACACCATCTATTAGCCCATAAGGTTAGGGCATCGATAGCTCTTTTTATTTGTTTAGTGTCCACTGTCGCATGTTCTTCCGTGCACCAGATCACCAGGTCGTCAGCATACATTGCCACTTTGATCCCGTGTGGTAGTTCAGCAACTAGGTCATTGATGTAAACCAAGAAAAGTGTGGGCGACAGGACTCCTCCCTGGGGGACTCTATGACGCAGTAGAAATTTCTTGCTCTTGCGACCATCTAATTGTACCCTGGCTCTTCTATTATGCAGGTATGCTTTTACACATTTGTACATTCTTGAACAACCCTGCAATTTCACAATTTCTTTAGGAGCCCTTCTTTCCAGACCTTATCAAATGCTTTCCTGAGGTGTATCCATGCTGCTAGTACCAGTTTCTTTTCTTGGAAGGCATCCTCAATCTCTTGGGAGAGGTAGGTTGCCTGATCTTCAGTAGAGTAGCACTGTCTGAAACCTGCTTGCTGTGATACCAGAAGGTTTTCACTTTCAAGGTACCACTGCATCCTAAGATTGATAATTCGTTCCATTGTTTTGCATAGACAGCTTGTGAGGCTGATGGGCCTGTAGTTGGAGACTGTGTTGCCATCTTTTCCTGATTTGAGGAGTGGTATCATTATTGCTTCTCTCATAACTTACCTTACTTATCGAATTGCTTGGCAACACTGTACACTAAATTACACCCAAATCTGTTTAATTTATGTTCTTTAATTGCAAAATTATCAAAATATTGCTGGTGGAAACTGTATAAAACGTAGATTTGCAGTAAAATCGTTCTTTGAGCTTAGGTCTAGAGTCATTTTTGATGCCACTTCAACATATTCGATATCAAACATCTACAAGTCCTCGAACCAACATGGCATTTTGTATATTCACTGCTGTGAAACTAAATAATATAATAATTCATGATTCAAGCCACAATTCAATGTTATTTTATTCAAAATACAATGATACAACAGCCTATAAACCTGATTCACCATCAAGGCATCGTACCTGTATGCAGATGTGGTCAGATTAGTTGGTATAAAACGTGTTACTTCTACCTAGACATTTTCAGAACGATCATGACGGACGTAGAAATGTACTGGCTTCAATTGCTCATGTTTCTCGAGTACGTCTATTTAACACGATATCTTATTGGATGAAGTATGTCGCCAACGCCGTTAGCTGCCAATTTTTATCGACAGGTGTTAGCATAAGCATCGTGAAGGTTAAAGTGCTCATTCTCAAACACTCACTGGATGTGTTTTGCAGCAGGACAATGGTTCCATTAAATATCCAGGATGTAGTCCAGAGAATGGAGATGCATTGTGTTGCAGTTTTATTTGTGCCATTGATCCAACTTCAGCAGTGGTGTGCTGTATACATTCAATATTTTACCAGTTCTACTGAATGGTAAACATCCATAGCCATATTGCCAGTAGGTCAGCCTGTATGTCACAATCAGTTTATCAGTGTTACTGGCACAGCATACTAACCTTTTTCATCATTCATCCGAATTGTTTCAGTGGTCATCATTGCTTGACCAATTTGTTCAAACATTCAATCAACAGTGAACACAAATGATGAGTCGCAGGAAATTTTAATTAATATTTGACCCACAGAGTAAGTCAGCTGGGATTGGACATAGTAGGTCAGCTGGCACTAGACATATAGTTCGTTCGTGTATGTGTATTTATTGTGCTTAGATAGACCTAAGAGAAAGAGAAATATACAAATCTTAATTCAAATGTGTCACTTCTTTTTACATAGATGATGCAGAGAAGGTTCACATTGAAAACCTTATGCCTTCACTTCTTACAAGCTGGTCTAGACCAAAAATACCTGAACAGAGAAAGCGAGTTGCAGTTCTTATATCAGGATCAGGTAATATTTTTCCATTTTTTTCTGTGCTTTATTTCATTATTGAGTCCTCTATAGTTTTTTAATGTATAACTGGTCCCTTTTCTAACCTTATTTTTATCCTTACTCATCTTTCTATAGATCCCCATTTCTAGTCTTTTTCTCTCTCTACCTCTTCCTTCTCATTCCTTCACCTGATTATCACATTTTTTCTCTCTCTTAAATATATTCCTCTCTATCTATCTATATCTATGTTCCTTCAGCATTGAGTGTGGTGCATAGGCAGAAACCATTAATGATGTCAGTGGCTATAAGCTCATATAGAGCCCGTAAGGTTAATGCTTGTAGTGGCAATCTATTTCCATTCATTCTAAGCACATTTTCGATATGTAATTTCTTCCTATTGTTGTAGAAACATTGCTGTTTGGTGTCCTCTCCTATTTCCTTGACTTGAGCTCTTCCTGGTCAATATTTAAA
This sequence comes from Meghimatium bilineatum, assembly GCA_034231615.1. Lineage (NCBI taxonomy): Eukaryota > Metazoa > Mollusca > Gastropoda > Stylommatophora > Philomycidae > Meghimatium > Meghimatium bilineatum. The sequence continues at coordinate 32,577,572 of CM067300.1, read as the reverse complement.
AGTTTTCATATTTTCAAATGAATTTAGTTGATGAGCTGGAGATAATGACCAGCTTTATCCAGACAATCATAAAGGTTCCTTCTGTCTACATAACAAATTTTTTACTTTTAACTTTATCTAACCATCCCTGTTTCTAATTTCCTAGTCCTATTTTCTCACATCACTACATTTTTTCCCCCACTTACCTCATTTCTCATTCTCTCTTCAATTTGTTCTCTTTCTTTTCTCCTATATACACACATTACTTTTTGTGCTCTTTCTCTGCTCAGCCATTTATCATTCTCCTGGTTCCTATTTCATGCTCATCATGTCCACATTACTCTTTTGCTCTCTCCCTGCTTAACCCTCACCATGTTGTGAACGACTCTAGTCGAAAGATAAAACACATTTTCCGTAATTGTCTGTGACTACAGCCGCCTGTTGTTACACTCATATTTGAACACAGATATCGCAATTGTAAACAAATGTTATTCATTTGGTTAACAGGATAAAGGAAAGTAGACATAATTAGCTTCCGTTTCCGCTAGCGCCCAACTAAATATATCAAGTTATAGATAAGTTATGACTGTATACAGCCGCTGATATAATCCGTCAAAATTGTTTGATTTTACAACCATTTTTGAGACATATTTTTCTAAATTCTTATTTCTTTTTTGTAGCCGATAATGTTAGTTCGATTGACTTGATTGGTTTGTTTTCATAGATGATATTTTATATGAACATGTTAGTTTGATTATAAAATAACGACGAAGTAATCTAGACCTAGTTTGCAGCATTTCATCTTGGACTGAATTGATAGAAGTTTTCACAGAAATTCCAGGCCTAGTCGATAATGTTAATTCGCAATATATCTCCTATATCACACATACACCAACAAAACTTACATCATTACATTCAGTAACTATTCCTTTGTTTCCACACACAAAATATACACACAGCTTTAAAAACAAGAAAGTTATTGCCGTTTCCAAATACCCTCCATAAATAGCCTGTAAGGGCAAAATAAGAATGCAGTGGCAGGCAGAAATTACTCAATTTTAACGCAGAGTGGTGACGGTTAACTATTTATCTTTTCTTTCTCCTTTCTGATGTCTCTTTTTCTCTATTCTGATTCTCCTTTTTCTCTTCTACTTCCACAGCGTTTATTCTCAAACTCCCACTGGATCTCTCTTATAGCATGATAATGGTCCTACTAAATTTCCAGCAGGGTGTAGATTGGAAATATGCTTTTGCCATTTTATTTGCACCAATGCCCTGACACATCCACCGTTGGCAGGTTTTTTCTCATGTGATTCCTTTTTCTCTTTTGGTTTCTCTTTTTTCCTAAATCCACATAGCTCTTTTATCCTCTCCCTCATTACATTATATTTCCACTTTACTTTATTATCTGCAATTTCGCTTTCACTATCTACTTTCCAGGTCCTTCTTTCATGTTTCTACCATTCTGTTCCCCTTTCTTACTCCCTACATTATATTCTATATCTTTCCCCCCCACACCACTCAAATTTTTCTACCTCCCAATTTCTACAAGTTGTACCTGAATCTGTAATTTCTGTATCTTCTTGGTTCACTTTCAGACTTCCACATTCATGATTTTGAGAAAGCTAGTAGTCTTCTCCAGGCTATGAGCAGCACTGTATAATTTTTCATGAAAGTAGACAGGACATGGCTTAGTGTTTTCTCAGTTCTTCTAATTTATATTTAAAGTTTTAAGATCATGTTTTACGTGGCATGGAGTGTGCGGTTGGGTATGTTATATAGGTGTACAGTTGAATGTGTTTTCTTTCATAATTGTTTGGAATCTGCTTCTCTGCCAAAGACATATGTGTCAGGCTATTGGCACAAATAAAATGGTGATAGAGAAGAAGATAATCTGCTTCTATGACAGTTTCATTAAAATGTTGTATTATAATTTTCAGGAACAAATCTTCAAGCTTTAATAGATCACACACAAGACAAGGCCAAGCATTCTTCTGCTGAAATTGTATTGGTTATTTCCAATATTCCAAATGTGGCAGGATTGACCAGAGCAAAACGGGCAGGAATTAAAACTGTGGTAAGAAGGGGACTACATGTGATTAGTGATTTTCTGTACCAGCTGTTGTACACTCTCAATCTTTTCTCATTAGTGTTCTCATAGTGTTCCCGTAGTGTTCTCATAGTGTTCCCGTAGTGTTCTCATTAAAAAGATGTACATGGGTAAGTCAAAATATCCGTCTTGTCCATTGTCATCTGTCTTGACATCTGTACTCTTGAAGCCGCTCTTTCATTTCCCTGCACTTAGCATATCCAGGTCAAAATATCCACATAAGTCCTATGAGTGAAACCCTAAAATACTCAATCCGCGCAATCCGTTTCGCATTGGGGCCGGCCCTGGCTGTCATTATATGCTCCCCACCTTTCAACAATTACTCTGCCTCTTAGAATGGCAGAGAAACCCAAGACTGATCTGGACTCGTACTGAACAGTGCCATCTGTGTATATAACTACATTATTCTCTCCATGTTGTTGGTTTTCAGTCTAATTTCTGGATTAGCTTTTCCATTGCACAATTTTCTGCTGAATGTAATGATAACTTGTCAGATCTTTTCCAGCTCTTGTTCATTCCTCTTCATTGAATTTTATTTTAACATTGATCTGGGCAATCATCTCTGCACCTGCCATTCTTGACACGCCTTAGAGACTTGAACCTTTAATATAAGATGTTTCCTTGTAAGGGGTGTCTTTTGTCAGCGGTAACTGCCATATAATATTTGACCTATACCAGTGCATGTCTGAATGTGATAGAAACCAATCCTAATATATGTCTCATCATCACAATGGTGATATTATGCATACACATACTCTCATTCTGAATAAATTCCAAATGCTGACATTGAGCAGCTGATAATGTGAGGAGTCCCTGACCATAATGTATAACAGGTAACAGAAAGGATCAGTTGTTGAAAGAGCAAAACAAGTAACCTCTATTCCAGCTTGTGGTCTGTCATTGTTGTTATTGCGGCTAGACCAAGCTTACTTTTACTTATATGGGGACTATGTAGATCACAGGGACTATGTGTAGACCACAGTGACTGTAGACCACAGTGACTATATGTAGACCACAGTGACTATATGTAGACCACAGGGACTATATGTAGAGCACAGGAACTGCATAGGCCACTGGGACTGTATATAGACCACAGGGACTGTGTAGACCACAGGGACTATGTAGGCCACAAGGATTATGTGCAGACCACAGAGAATAGACCACAGGGATTATATAGACCATGTGGACTATGAGTAGACCTATGAGACTATTAGACCGGTACAACTATTTATTGTTGTTTGTTTTGCATTCGCTCCATTGTAACCATCACGGATATCCGTGCGATTTCCACCGGGAGCGTGATTACGTTGTGCCACCGTTATGCGCCTTGTAGGCCTAGCACATCCGATTTCGGCATGCCTTGACAATTCGGGTGGGCTACCCTTAGCCTGTGACAGCCTCTATATGTCTCCAGGCACGCAGAGTGGCGACTCTTCGCCCAGACGATTTATGCTCTCGTCTGACTCGCACGAGGTGTTCCACTGTCTATGAACTTGCCTCGTGTAATTGGACGTGCTGTGCCCATTGGGTACTGAACCGTTTCTCATCCGTGAGCCTGGTTCCTTAAGGGGAAGAACTCAACAGAGGAGTTGGACCCTGGCTCTTTTGCCCTCTTAGCCGAGGTGTCATTCACCGACATCGTGTACCCCTTGTCCAAGTTCGAGTCTTACACCACGCGTTTGAGAGCAAGGCGTTCTCGAGCTGAGCGTCCTTGTCCCAATAGCGCCTAAGCCCATCAGGTACTGAACCCTTTCTCTCTTCAAATGTATTTCCGGTGTAGGAAAACCTGACAGTAGAGTTGGGGCCAGGGCTAAATCGTTGTCCCTTTTGTGCTTGAACCAATTGGGTATGGAACCCTTTCTCTTCGTGAGCATATTTCCGGTTTAGGAAGGCTCGACATTAGAGTTGGATTAGGTCTTCTTGCTTTACCAAACGCCAATGATTGGGTCTGGGTCTCTGCCTGTAAGGAACACAGGTAACTAGAAGCTTGTCTCGAGCTGACGGAGCTTGTAGTTCCCCTTTCCTAGGGACTTTTCACTTTCTATTTGCAGTTCACGCTGCCCTCTAGCGCTATTCTGCCCTTTCATTGTTTCATTGTACTCGGTATGAAATCTATTTGTCTCTCGCCATGCATCTACCTTTACGTGCATTTTACATTGGCCGCCCCTCCAATGTTCAGACTGAGCTGACTAGCTTCACTGTATGTCGACAGTGTCGTTATATGTGGTGATGCTGATGGTGTCGGAGATATTGTCTGTCTCTTGTGCAGTCAAATCTCTTTCCATCTGCTACCGCCACATTCTCGGACACGATCCCCAAATGATTTGGCCAGAATCAGCTCGAGCTGCTGTGTTTCTGTTTCCAGGGTGCACCTCGTGGAGGTACATTTGGGATCTTGGTTATCTGCTAACCCTGGGTCTGCCTAGAGCAATGCGTTCCCTTTGCACCCCACAACTATTTAGACTTCAATACAAATTACAAAATCTGCTCTGTTTTGTGGGTCTGAAACATGACTAGTTAGTCACCAGAACATCATTATGGCACTCTGGCTATGCCCATAGGTGTTCTAATCTGATATGCTGCATGCCCTTCAGCATGTGTGGTAACTGTTTCAATTATGTGTGGTTGATAATTCTTCTTTTGATTCCTATATGCCTCTTGTTTCTTGCAATAGCTACACTCACAGGTCCTGCATTCTATCCATGTACACCTTACATCTTCAGACTGGTCTAACTCATTGATTACATTAAAAATATCAACATGATACATTGAACTTAACATCCAAGTGCCCACATACAAAACTGAAGTTAACTCTACAGTATGTGACCAAGAATACCACCTTAAAACTACATACATTTACTACCACTGAAGTCTGATGTATCGGGTCAATCATTCTGTTCCCTGATCTACTTTCTACTGGCAGGAACACAGAAGAATCATACATTTATTAATATTCTCAACTGCATACTTATCACATGGTCAGAAGGATAATAACTAAAGACCTGTGGAAGAGCACAGGGCAATCCACTGATGTTGAAGGTTAAAGAGAGAAAAAGGTGATAGATTGAACATACAACCTACAGGAAACAGCAGTACAGCATAGTTAGACTTGCACTTGATGAACCCTAAATAGTAGAGCGAAAGAAACTACCTAGTAAAGACCAATGGCAACTTCCCCATGTACTAATGGAGCTGAGGGTTTAATGATAGTAGTTGTAGTACAACTATATACATGTTTAAAAGAAACCAGAAAGTATTACTTTTTCAAAGCACCATCAATATTATAAAATAATCCTATCCCTTCAGATTATTTTTATTCATATCTACCATGATTGAGTAGAAAGGGAGTCTGACCTTTATGAGACTGCCATTTGTACAGTGCATTCTGGTAGTAAGATTAGTCATTAGTATGATGATGATCTGATGACTAGTTAGTTGCACATATTTGAAGTTTACACATATTTGAAGTTTTCACATATTTGAAGCTTGCACATATTTGAAGTTTTCACATATTTGAAGCTTGCACATATTTGAATGTGATTTTTGTTCTTAGTCGATTACAGGAGGAGTGTAAATGATTCAAGTTTGTTCTGATTTGTGAACTACCTATCTTCGGCACAGACAAAAAATTGTGTCTTGCCTACTCCAGCTAACGACTAATTTCACAGCGTAGAATGTCATCTCAAAGTGAACACTAAAGCATATTCAGGAGCTGATATCAACTCTGATCATAATCCAGTGTTGTGCAAAATACATGTTAAACTTAAAAAGAACAGAAGAAATCAAGATCCACAGACACATCAGCACTAAAAGAATCACACAACAAAATACCTTGTAGATGTAAGGAATAGATATGAACATCTAATGATAGAGTGCATGGAACAATACAGAAGGGAAAATCCAGAAGGGAAAATAGACAATAAATGTGACAGCCTAAGGAAAAGTATTCAAACATCAAATGAAAATTTACCAATAAGAAAAGTCAAGCAAAAACAAACATGGATGAGAGATAAAATATTAGAAATAATATAAGAAAGAAAGAAAGAAAGGTAAAAATACCCCAAAAAATTCAATTATAGACATTGAAATATGTAATGTGCAGAACAGCGAAAAAACAATGGCTAGAAACAAAATGCAGTGAAATAGAGATGTCAATACAACAGTAGACAAAAGATGTGCATAAGAAGATAAGACAGATTACAAATAAGAAAAAGCCTATAAATGGGGGTGGATACATTAAAGATAAAAATGGAAAAATAATATTTGATAAAACAGAAGTACTTACAGGATGGGCAGATTATGTGACAGAACTGTTTGATGACCAATGGAACAAAAAACCTACAATACACAACAATTTTGGGCCAGCAATACTGAAAGCAATAAAATGTGGAAAGGCTGTAGGCTCTGACAACATAACAGCAGACATAATAAAAACTCTAAATAAATTTGGTGTGGAAACTATCACAGAACTTTGCAATGAAACAGGTCACATACCTAAAGATCTAACATCATCAATATTCATACCATTACCTAAGAATTCTAGGGATGTGACTGTACAAAATGTAAAAGAATAAGTTTAATGAGTTATATAACTAAAATACTACTCAAGATAATACATGAAAGAATTAAAAACAAGATGGACACTGAGGTCAGTGAGGAACAATTTGGTTTTAAAATTAAGTGTTATAGGAAAGTCCTATGAATATCTTAGACAGAATGATGAACCAATGCAGATGTCCGCAAAGACCTAAACATAGAAGAAGACTGGCTCCTCAAAACTAAAATAAATACAAGCTAATATATTTTGGATATGTAAAAAGATATAATAGTTTAGAAAGATTAATCATGGAGGGAAAAATTCCAGGAAAGAAAACAAGAAGCGACCAAGACTGATGGACCCAGGATATTTAAGACTTTCTGAACATGAACATGACATTGGAAGAGGCTGGCAGCTTGCACAGAACCTAGAGACATTATATGACAGTAAAGACAATGTTCTGTAAAAGGATATGTCACATAGATGATAATTACACACTTTATTTTCATATAAACAACCTATATATATATATATATATATTTTTTTTTTTATATGCTAGGTAACTGATCACAAGGCTTTCAAATCGAGATCAGAGTTTGATGCAGCAGTACATGAAGTTTTAGTGCAGCATGGGATAGAGCTTGTTTGTTTAGCAGGGTTTATGAGAATTCTAACAGGTTTGTACATCTTTACAAATTTAGTATATTCTATTCAAGTGTGGTGACCAACTCTGTATTTTTTGGATGTAGTAATTTTCTAGGCAATAGTTTACAGAATATTGTAGGTTTCCATTGCTTTCTGAATGGTCTGGAAGCACAATTGCCTTTGGTGAAATTGAATAGTACCGTGGCTGTCAGAAATGCACTGTCTTTCTCTGCCACAGAGCTGGACATTTGTACATCTATCTATTTATCTATAAAAATGTTCTTGTTGCAATATGTTATAACTACTCATTACATCTGGGCATTTATTATTGATATTGAGAACTTATAAGTGGGATGTAATCCGTAGAATGTGATGAGTTCTATCATGGTTTGTTCTTGGTTGGGACATCTGTGTCATTTGACCTAACAATTTAAGCGTTATCGGAGGTGACTAAGGAGCTTTGAAGTTGGCTGTTCCACCCCTGTAGGCCAAAGTGACCCAAAAGCCATGCTGAAGTTGGACATGTTGAACAGAATGGCAAATATATTGCAGTCAAGCTGTAAACCATGATAACACAATTTGTTCTCCATATTACATCCTGCTAACCTGCAGGAGTTTGAGAATGAATGCAAAAGAACAAGAAAGGAGAGTAATGCATTACATACTCTAATTAGATCATTTCAATAATATCTATGATCATACCTAGAGAAGAAGATTGGTTATGAACTGTTGTATTTGCTTTCCAAACCATATATATTACTCAGTCTTTCCTAGCAGATGTTGAAGTTGGTGCATACTAAAGGTTCCAATGGCTTGCTGGTTAAGCACACTTCTTATTCAACCCTGCTGGCTTCCACTCCTATTAAATACATAAATCCTTCAAACTTAGCTTAGTTGTGCAGTTCTATTTCGGCGGGGAAGTTTCTAGATCGTGTTGATTTTTTCACTCTTGGCATATATGAGATAACTTCAAAAGTTCCTGCAATAAGTGGATTATACAGAAATAAGTAACAATAGAACATCTGCACTACATTTCCTTCATAGTATGTCCCTTCGGCAATTACACACTTTGCCAACGTACGTACAGTTGCTGTAACCATTCATGAAACCCATTCTTTGACACCTCTCAATTGCCTTGTTGCATTGATGATAACGTCATCTGCATCAATGAATTGCTGTCATTTCAGTGCTGATTTCAGTCAAAGGAAAGAAAAAATCAGCAGGTGCAAGGTTGGATGAATATGGTGGCTGTTCCGAGGTAATCACATTGTGCTTTGCGATGTACTGCTTTACAGTAGGGGTTGATGTGCAGGCGCATTGTCATTCAGCATTCAACTGTTTGTTACAGTAATGCTTGTGCCACACAAATAACTGCAATCCCTTCATTCAGGTATAATCATTTGCTTTATTAAGCAAAGCTAGTATCTTAAGGGTGACTTCTCAAGCAAATCACAGAATTTGACATTTGTACGTTGTTCAATCAGGGTCTTTTTTCAACTCTGAATATGTAACTATCACATCACATTAAAAAAAACAAGTGTATCTTCTTTTCGCGAGTATATGTGAAGGTCACATCTGCCATATTCTTTCGTCAAGGTTATTACTAATGTCCAAACATATAATCTCCACTAAATCATTTTTCATTCAAACACTAGTGGACTATTCTGAGAACTTTTTGAAGCTACCACATGCATATATACACAAACATGCATACATGTAGTGGAATTCCATATCTTACTGACATATACAAAATATGTATATATTAACAGAAATTCACTATGTGCAGTACATATAGAAAGAATATAGTTGGCGATTTTGAAAAGTGTTGTTATTAAGGGAATTTTATAAAAGAATGCATTATAGAGGAATTCCACTGTATATGTACTAAACACAAGTTTGTCGGATACTCTTAACCTTTAGGACGCGTGCAGCAACTTTATTCACCGGCATTTCCCCTTCTCTGGTTAGCAAGCGGCGAGTATATTTGCTGCCGTAGACCGCAGTTGATAGGTACACTTCAATCAATTAAAAATCCTCCAATATTTAATATTTTTTTCACCAGATTTGTTAAATCTGGCATTTTATTCAATTGACTACCTTTTCCATCAGTTTTAGTGGCAACCATATGCCTAATGTCATGTAAATATCAATATTTTCGCAACATATTGATAATTTCAAACAAAAGCATCGCCATGATGGTAAATTCTGTTTACGTATATTTTATCGAATTTTCATTAAAATCATTATGGATTGTGATTCAAATGATTATTTATGGAGAGATAAGTCATTTCCACACTCAAAAATCAGTTACACCACGCTGTTTTGATCTAATTTGATTTTAAAACATCAACCATGTTCGAATGATACATTTCTGGACTAGATCTAGGTTTATAGAAGGATTTTAAGACATACCTGAAGGTGTAATCCGTGAAATTATAACGATTAATCTGTGAATGGCGCGTGAATGGCACGCTAACTCTATCTTATACTGTTTCCACTCTGGAATATTTAATAAACTTCGTGCAATTGTATTTTCGTTCTAAAGGTAAAAAAAAATCGCTGCTTTTTTGTGGAAATTGTCTTTGAAACTGTCTTACATGTCTTGTATCACACACACGCAAACAAAACCTACAACAATATATGCAGAATTTAATTATTTATATGTGTAAATTATTTAAATATATCTAACAACAAAAAAGTTATCGCAATTTCAAAACAGCCACGATTGCGTAACATTTCCGAAAAATAATTCAGCGGCAGGACAGAAATTACGTAAATGTAAACACAGCGTTCTACAGGTTAATGCTGTGACAGCCAGCATGTCAATAGCAGTAGATCCATGTTATATTCAATTGGTTGGTTGTAACTATGAACATATTCCATCTTATGTGCATGAGTGCACAGCCACACATATAATTAGAAGGCACCGCCTTTAAAATCCACCACCTGCGCAGATAGAAAACAAGTGAATGATCATTTTTATTTACTTATATGAGAAGAAAATGAGAGGTAATATTGGCTATAGAAAAGCTATGCATTCCCAAACACTGGATAATGTAAATCTTTTTAAAAGAATCTATTTCAGCAATAGATCAAACAGATATGAATATGAGATGGACGCTATCACGAAGTCATTCTTACCATCGATAAGAAAAGGGGACAGTTGTAAAGTAAACCTGGAAATGAATTAACTAATAATAAATATAATGAATAAGTGTGTTACAAATACCTACTACTATTAATAAAAATGATGATAAAGACAATTATAATAAAAATGAATAAGAATGAAAACAGTTTGACATTTTGATCTATGATCATCATCCAAACAAACATATAATAATAAGAAAACACAGAATAATACTGCAAAATGTACCATACCATTAGACAGGACTACAATTTAACTTTTTATCAAATATGCACTGATCAGAAATTTTGTGTAATTTTGTGATGTCACTGATTGCCGTCTGAGTACTAGATACAAAAATGGCTAATATAATCTTCAGTTTGTTGAGCTTACCTGCAACCAATAAAGATGTAGTCTCCTATCCCTAACCGCTTAACCAACTTATGGTTAGTTATAGCCAAGGGAAATAATTTCTGAAAAACAAAGATATTTAATTTTGCTTTTTTGCAAAACATGTAGGCACATATCTTCCTCTCGAACCCAAGGAATTGCTGGCGATTAGCTCTTACTTCCTATGTGTAGTGGGGAGGTTACTTGACTGTGCTATTACCTGGCACTGGGTTCCTTTTGCTGAGAGCATGTTACAGTGCAAAGCGTCTCCTTATTTGTGTGGTACATCATTGTTTGTGATGCAACACATTTGTTCTGGTAACTGGTTTTCATATTCAGAGGGCAGCCTCCATAGAAGTTATCTTTCTATCCAAAAGATTCTAATTATCAGCGAAATTCTTATTTGTGTGATGTATGAGAAGTTCTACTTCAATAGAGTTTGTTGCCATGAGAAGTTCTACTTCAATAGAGTTTGTTGCCATGAGAAGTTCTACTTCAATAGAGTTTGTTGCCATGAGAAGTTCTACTTCAATAGAGTTTATTGCCATGAGAAGTATTACTACTTTTTGCTGGTGATGTCGAAATATTTCTTTAACAAGGAGCATATTTCCTGCTTGGAACATTCTTTAGCTGAGGATTAGGACTTTATAGCATGTGGCGTTCTGAGTTTGGGACATTAATGGGAAGTAATTGTCAGAGCTTCAGTGAAAGTAAACTTTCAAGTTTTCCAGTTTACACACTATTGAAACATATTGGGGAATATGGTTTTAGGTTTGGGTTTTTCATGACATACAGAAGAGTTCTGCAGACATTCTGACCTTGCTGAATGAGATTGAGCAATTATGTTAACAAGTGCAATTATGTCTTTTTGACCAGCTTAGTTTAGTTGCCAATTTTCAGTTATTCTTTATATGCTATTTCTTCATTTTGTAAAGCAGTTTAAATACAAATATTTCAGGGGAGTTTGTGAACAAGTGGACAGGCAGAATGCTGAACATTCATCCATCCTTACTTCCATCCTTCAAGGGAGCTCATGCACAGAAGCTAGCACTGGAGGCTGGGGTACGAGTCTCTGGCTGTACCATTCACTTCGTTGCTGTAAGATCATTCATTGTTATGTCACTTAGAATTTCTATCTGTGGTCAGAGCTGCTAGATTTAAGAAATCTTGGATGGAAAATGTGTAAATCTTGGATGGAATCATCAAAATATTAAGTGTCTAATAATTAAAATGAGATAGTTACAAGAAATGATAAATATATTGCAAAAAAAATTCAAAACAAAGGGCTTAGTCTCAATAGCAGAAAAACTAAAGTAATGGTAATAGTAAAGGAAAATATGTTCTCCAGAATGCAATATCAAAATAGATTGGACCAGTCTGAAGAAAGTCGAAATATTCAAATACTTGGACACCTTGATAGAGCAGATGAAAAAATGTATTAAAGAAGTCAAATATAGAATAACTCAGATAAGGGCAACATATTTCAAAATGAAGAGTATCCTATGTAATATACACATATATATATCTTTGTAAATTCAGATAAGGAAGAGAGTTCTTAAAAGGTATATTGAACCAATTCTGATGTATGGAAGATGGAAGTGAATCTTGGAAAACCAGCCTAATAGTGAAAAATTATATAGATGTAAAGCAGATGTAGTTTTATAGAAGAATGTTAAGATTACAATGGACAGATTAAAAGTGTAATGAAGATATCTTGAATAAAGTTAATTTGAAAAGAGTGCTGCTCACCTACAACAGAAAGAGATAGTCCACATTTTATGGACACATCATGAGAAGATGAAATATGGTCATGACAATAGGCAAATTGAAGAGCAAGAAGGAAGATGCTGGGAATTATGGCACGAGAGAACATCATTTCTAGAAAATAAAGCTATGGACAGACAGAACATCTATCATCACATGCTATAAGAAGACTATAAGAAGATTAATGTTTGACCCAGGTTTTAATAGCAAGATTTTATTCTTGCAGCAAATAAATATCTTTGAGCATATGAATGCATTTTTGTCCCTATCTTCTGAACATTTCTCCTACCCATAACTAATCTTCCAGAGATGATGGGTTGATGCTGTGGTGTCAGGGACTATCGTGGTACTGAGTCGATACACAGCTGTGTCTTGTAGACAGCTAGGAGATATTCACAGTCAAGAATATCAGATGAGGATGAAAAATATTGAGACTGTCAATCATGAGATTTCACAGCATATATTTTCTTCCAGCAGACACAAAGAACCTGTGTCTTAATTTTCATTATCTAGAACCAATATTTCACAGGTGGTGAAAGGGCTCAGCAGTAACTGAGGGGTAGAGTAGTGCGTTATGGAACATTCTGGAGCAGCCTCTATACAATGGTGGTCCCTTGGAGAATGTCATGAACTAGGGAAGTGAACCCAACTAAAATACTCAACAAAAGGGACAAGTAGAAAACTACAAACTTTCATCAATGATAACTGTAAAATAAGAGGTTTTTAAATGGTTTTATAAGATCACATAATCACAGAGGTTGTGATGGCTGAACCAAAACTCTGACATCAACTTTTTTTTCATGGTTGTAAAGCTCTGATATAACCAAATTGGACTAATATCTGCGGTTAATAGTAGCGCACATCACTATAGGGAGGTACATTTTACTTAACTAAAGATAAGATCATCAATGAGGAACTGATAGAAAGAACTAAACAGACATCAATAGAACTTCAACTCAAAATACTGTAGCTATGTTGTAGACAGAGTATAGCCCAGCCTATCTAAGCTCAAATCACAAATGGAAATAGTTGTGTATAGTCTGTTCCATAATTCATATTCTCAGTTGGAATTGTTTTTCTCCACAATTTATTGTTAGATTGAAAAGATATTTTGGATCCAACTTTAAATTCTTCATGACACTATAAACCATTTTTTTTGCCCTTTAAAAAATGTAACTAGATTAAACCATTTCCTCTTTAAATTATGCATTTATAAAGGTTTTGTGAATTTACGTAATGTGCCATTTTTAAAAATAGTGTTACACCTGAGTCTGTAGGTTGATGAAAGAAAGTACACTTTTTGTTTATTGGTTTTTTCTCTCTAACTCTTCATTGACTGTGACACAAAGTGTAAATATACAGGTCATTTAAAGACACAATAAAAATAAGATCTCATCAGTGATGGCTTAAAGTGATGGAACTTTAACCTTGACATACTGAATTAAAATTACAAAATCCTCCCTGTGTCAGTGTGTCCTTTTTTGAAAATTTTCATAATATTTGGTAGTTTTTTGAAAATGCAATAACTTTTTTGTTATTAGAGATGTTAAAATGAAGTTTGCATATTCAAATAAGGAATTGCATATTGTAAATAATTGTTTAATTAATTTTTTTGTAAGTATCATACAAGAGGAACGAATAAATAAAACTTGTAAAAACTTACTTTGTCTAGAAATGGTTCTAGAATCGTAGGCCTAATGTCGATAAAAATTTGTCAAAATGTTGTTCCATGATTGTTCAATGTCATATCATGACAAAATCAACTTGTTACTATATCAACTTGGTAGTAACTTTTTCCCAAGAATTCCTTACTATCAAAATCACAATCCATAATGATTTTACGTCACATATACATATTGACGGCCCCATTGTAACCTGACGATTTTTTGGTCAATAGTCCTCCTTGAACACAGCACACAATTTTGACAGGATGGAAGTGACGTTGCTCAAGACGAGATTGAGTGCATCAAGTGTCACATGACATTTACCATAATATGATTAAAAATTCATTTAAGAGAGACACACGGTGCACGAACAGATGCCAATGAAACCACTAAATATTGCGCATTTTTGCACGAATAGAGTGGTGAAGGTTAATGTTGATACCAAGTCGACCCACTATTATATGGAAACCTTGATTTTCATGAGTGTGAATGTGTCATTGTTTGTCGTTTATTTAAAGATTTCATTGTTATTGACAGACTGATTTTGTTTAGCTTAAATATCTTCGTGGTTTTCATTGGTCATTGTGATGTGTTGTCAAGATTGTCACCAATGAAAAGCATGGAAATACTGGGCTATGTCTATAGAAGAGACATTATCTGGACATTTAATGTCAGCTGTGATGTATTTTTTGGTTGGATGACCTAATTGTTTAATCTTAACTCTTTCAGCACGTAATTATACCTGGGGTTTTTACGTAATTAATTTTAGGTTAACTTTTTGGACCGCATCATGATTCAGGCGCAAGCTTCCTGAAGACAAAGTATTAGCTATGGAAAGTCATATAAGGTATCAAAAGAAAGATAATTGAATGTGGAATTCAAATACAATATAAAAATATAATAATTGTAAGAACAACATACAAAAACTGCATCACAAACAGGAATGTTAGCTGGATAGACATTTTTTTAACAGATATTTTCTTCTACTCACCCTCAATTTTACTTGTCTTGAAATGTTGATATCCATTCTTACTAAAGTACATGCATTGATAGCCCATTTACTAACAATAATTAGTTTATTTGAAGTAAATCTATCAACTGGCTAGTGTGTTATTCTATTTTTAGTGCACAATGTCCAATTTCAGAACCGAAAAAAAATATTGTGAAAATTCAGGAAATATTTCCAAGTATTTAATTTTCAAAGATGAACTTTTTATTCCACTCAATATTATCATTAGGTCTAGCTATATTTTCTGTATAACATAATACAAGATTATCATTGATGTCACTAGGCCTATCTGATTCTGCAGAAACAATATCAGTGGGAACAGTTTTAGAATTTTTGAGCTCTTACCTCTAATCTATTAGGTGTAGGTCTATTTCTTTTCTGATTTTCAACAAGTCGGCAACCTCCACTGTCAAAATCGAAAGCACTGTTGTTTACCTTGAAATCACTTGAAATAATATCTCCAATTATAATACTCAGGAATAATAAAGCCCGATGTTTGCTGAAGGATTCAGCTCTCTTGCTAGTGCAACATGAAGTCATTTTGCTAATTTTGAAATCCAGAACCTAACTTGTTTGAATTATAATTTGAAATAATTTTACCATGCTTGGGATTGCTGATCAAGCTGATGGTATCCGTTTGTTAGCCAGATTTCTAAATGTTAAATGGCTAAATAAGTTAATAGTTGTCATTTACGAACCAAACAAGGCCAAAACGGAGGGTACACATGGAGCTATGTTATACCGTGCATACGTAGTCAAAGGGGAGATCCTTTGCTACGTTTAAACGGACATACGTAGGAATTGAGTTAATAACAAAACTACAGTTTACTCAAAGGCATATCACTCAATGTGTTTTTATTGTGGCATCTGGCTTGTTTTTACCAATTTATATATGTAGTTAAGAGTTGTATTAAAATATGAGTTTAACCTTTACGACTCTGCGGTCGCAATATTGCGTCTATGAGCACAGCTCCATTGTGCCTGCAGGCGCAATCTCGCTACATAGGACATCACCCGATTCCCGAGTACGGAACTTCACAAAGTAATGATCCCGTGACGAATAAAACACGGCAAACGAAGCTAGGAATACGTCGCAGTTTAAAGGTCCAATTCCTTTACTCATTACGACTGCAAGAAGAGAGAAAGCCGGCTGGTTTTGTCAACGAATTTCTGGAATGACGGCCATTTTTTAGCCATATTTTACTATCAAATTGAGTACCGCGTGGCATGGCTTAGTGATTGTGAATACATGTTTTAATTGTTGTTTTTTGTGTTTAATATGAATGTTATTTGATAAGAATGTTTGTGTATTCGTTCAAAAACACAAAATTATATGTATCAGGGGTGCCACGTGTGTGCTTAGACAATAATTACGCTGCATGTCGGGCTAGACCTAGTGTTTACCGGACAGACATTATATGTGATTTCTTATACACTACATGTTTTAATTGTTGTTTTTTGTGTTTAATATGTTGTTATTTGATAAGAATGTTTGTGTAGTCATTCAAAAACACAAAAAATAATATGTATCAGGGGTGCCACGTGTGTGCATAGACAATAATTACGCTGTGTGTCGGGATAGACCTAGTGTTTACCGGACTGACGTTATATGCAATTTCTTCACATTTTATTAGTTTTTTTAGTTCATATTATATTAGTTTTTATATAAAACAATATATATATATATACAATAAGTATAGGTATTTATGAGGATTTTATCAATGATTCCACGCATTGCTCAAGTATTAGGGTCATCAAGAAGTTATATGTGCGATTTGCTATTTTTCCCCCGAATTTTCAACTTCACAACTTGCTCACAACTGTCATATCATACATACAACAACAAAAAAAAACATGACTATATGCACTATTCACTCCTTTATTTAGATATGCAAAAATTGTTTTGATATCTTTTAAAACAAAAAAGTTATCACGTTTTCAAAACACCCACCATCAATAACGCAAATTTTCCAAAAAAGAATTCAGGCCCAAGGGGATATTTCTTAATTTTTAATTCAGGGCCCTAAAGGTTAAAGTGTGAATTCACTACTATGAAAAATTGTACAGTTACTTATGTTATTTAACCGTTGGATAAAGCAAGACTGTAATTATGTAAATCATGAACGATAGCAAGATTGGAAAAGGTAAACTGACGATTTCGACCAAGATGTTATTGTACATGAGATGCTTAAAATATTTTTGGCAAATAATGTGGTAACACTACGTAAACTGGAAGTTCATCTGCGCAGTCATTGTGATATTAATATTTATAAAACTGCATTATGAAGAATTGTTAGACGCAGCAGTTTCACTTTTTGAAAATCTTTTACAAGCATATATTATATGAGAAAATGCACCTCATAACCGCACAGTGGAAATATCTGAGGCATAGGATGGAAGGTTATGACATAGTATATCTCGATGAATCATGGGTAAATTCTCACCATACATTTGATAAAGAGTGACAATCAGTTGACAGAACTAAGAAAAGGGAAATTCCAATAGCAAAGGTAAATGCGCTGTAATAGGTTATGCAGGCAGTAATACAAATGATCTTGTCAGTGGGACAGAATTATTTTCCAAACAATATGAATATAATTATTTTCAGGAATTGGTTAGTGAACTCACTTCTACCAGCACTGTATAGGCTGTCATGTATTGTTATGGACACTGCCTTCTATCATAACGTAGTAGCGCATGAAGACAAAATCCCCACTTCATCAAGCACAAAACAAGAAATCATGTTATGGCGTGAAAAAGAAAATGTAACTTTTTACTGCAATAAATTAAAACCATAGTTGTTAGAACGGACAAAGCAGACAAAGACTTTTTTAATTGACATAATCAATTAAATCAACAGGTACTTCATTGTTTTTCTCCTCACAATGATTTATTTGCAGTCATCTTTATTTATGGAATGATCAAATACACATATTCCTCTTCAACACCAATGCCACAAATAAAACATAAGACTATTAGATCATCAAAGATAAAAACACTATTTTACATACGCTCTGGAAGTAATGCTAACTATCTCGCAACTCCTGTTATTATATGTAGTTGGGATACACCTGTGCCCAATTTTGTGTATTACTGTAAAATGTAAAATTTTAGTGGCATTTTTTGCTGCTTATGCAATACTATATAGCAAAAAACATTTTGTTCATTTTGTAATCTACCTATAAATTTGTAAAATATGAATTCCTAAAGTTGTGCTGTGTATAACGTGAAATATGGTTGCTATGCATTGGGTAATTTTGATGAAAATTGAACTCAAGTGAGTAACATGAATTATGGAATGAACTATAGAACAGACATATCCATCAACAGCAACATAATCATCTCATAAATCATAGTTTTCATAGATATGTTGTTTTCATATTATGCTAACAGGTCACATTCACTCAACCAGCTGCTTCAGCTCTTAGAAACCTCTATCATTTGTTTTTCTTATAACTTGTTTATGAACATCTCTGGTAGCATTGTTTGATGATTAAAATGACTTTTGTACATTGTTGTTTCTTCTTCTGAGTTTGTTTTCAAACTCCTGCAGATTAGCTAAAAATAATGCTTCTGTAGATAATGCTAAAGTTGGAGATGTCATGTCGAAAGGAGCAGACATTGCAGCATAGCTGTAAACCATGACACAGCACATTTATTTTATGGACTACATCCTGCTAATCTGCAGGAGTTGAGTGCAGAAGATTCTGCAATGTAGTAATGTTTTAGCTTTACCTTGTAGAGGCTGGAGGCTGGTGTACTGTTTAGCAGAGAACAATTTACAGGTGAACTGGCAAGAGACCTGTAGAGAGAGAGGAGAGAGAATATATTAGAATTATATATTATAATAAAAAAAGAAGACAGAATCACCGTTGCACAAGATTTACACCAGATTAGAGGGAGTCACAAGGAGAGAAGATGGTGTGAGTCTGATACAAGGATACTTATCTAAGGGCAAAAGCTATGATTTGCTGCTCTTATTTGGAGAAGATATTGGACTTGGCCTTGGTAACAGGATTAACAGGATATATATGATATGAAAAAAAAATAATGTGTGTGCCTGTAATAAACTTAAAGTGAAAGGAGAATAATAATTGAATTTTACCATACACATCTTATCTATTAGTTCTCAAACTCCTGCATATTAGCAGGATGTAGTCCAGAGAATGGAGTGTGTTATGTCATGATTTAGATCTTGGCTGTGATATCTGCACATTTCGACTAACACATTTAATTTCAGCATTGCTGCTGGGTTCACTTTAACTTTCTATGGATTGGGACATCTAACCTACCCTCTTAGTCGCCTGTTAGACAATGCATGACAGTATTGCTTTTCCGTGCATTTATTTTGACCCCTGACAAAACTCAGGCGTACTATACACTTTGTATTTGATCTATTTGTGGTCTACATTTTGCCTCACTAATCTTTATTTACATGACATTATTTATATTCTATGTAGGAGGAAGTGGATGCTGGTGCCATCATTGTCCAGGAAACTGTTCCTGTTTATCCAGATGACACTAAGGATATGCTGACTGAACGAATCAAAACAGCAGAACACGTTGCCTTCCCAGATGCTTTAGAGATGGTGGCTAGTGGCAGAGTGCAGTTAAACTCTGATGGGAAGTTGGTTTGGAACTGGTAGTGACATTTGCTATCAGTATTTGTTATACATTTGTAATCTTGACATAGCATTTCTTGACTAATGTTGACAAGTACTTCTTAAGAGTTAATTAGCATAAGTGTTTCTTGAGTTGCAGTATAAAGATCAATGATGCAAAATTAAATCAAGTTGATGTATTAAAGCATCTTGGCACTATTTTAACATCAGATGACCTCAATATTCACCTCTCAGACAACTTCAGATCTGCTCAAGTGAGAAGAGAATTAGAGGGAGTATTTGTCAGGACAAATCATAATGGACAAGGGGGACATTTTGAATTCCCAATTTATGTGTCTTTTGGATGTTAATACCATGGTGGATAAGATTGTTAAGAGATTCAAAGAATTTGAAATTACTCTGGGAGATAGTAGAGGATGACAATTGGAGGTGTAAGGTGAAGAAGATATACAATCAATGGGCTACTGGATATATCAGCACATATACCCTTTTTCCAAGTGCTGGAACTCCTGTAGGAATGTCTAGAATATACCCCAAAAAAATCACTAATCACGTCTTTTGTGTTGAGTTGATATTAATAGTTCTTGAGTGTAATAATATATGCACTTCTAGGTTGTATTATTAATTGATATTATTATCTCTTGGCTAAGACATACAACAACCCTTCTTGACTTTAATGTTGAATTATTATCAGCAGTTCTTGACTATAATGTTATGTTGATAAAAGTAATTTTTTGACTGCAATGTTCTTGATATACAGATGTCTTGAGTTG
The DNA here is from genome assembly GCA_034231615.1 of Meghimatium bilineatum. Classification (NCBI taxonomy): domain Eukaryota; kingdom Metazoa; phylum Mollusca; class Gastropoda; order Stylommatophora; family Philomycidae; genus Meghimatium; species Meghimatium bilineatum. Next base: position 32,556,955 of record CM067300.1, on the reverse strand, counting down.
ATATTACTTCTTGACTGTAATGTTGAATTCATATGAATGCTTCATGGTGTCAGTGTGTTGCCGGGGCTTGAAAAGGAAGCAGAGAATAGTGATTGTTTCCTACCATGCATGTCATAAGAGCAAACTAAGAATGTTTTGGGGGTGGAGTTGCTGTACCATACTATAGGGTCAAAGTGACCTAGAAACCGTGCTGACGTTGGATGTGTCAGGCTGAGAGGTGCAGATAATCACATCCAATATGTAAACCATGAAACACAACACATTCCGTACTCCGGACCACATCCTGCTAATCAGCAAGGAGTTTGAGAGAACAAACGTAGAAGGATAATATACAATGAAATGTATTGATATTTTCATGTGTTTGTGTAGCTTTATTCATTTGATTACATATGCACAAATTATGTGAGGTAATTAGGGAGCGATTACCTGAATGTCTCAGGTAACAAAAGCAGTTCTAGTCTACATGCATGAAAAATTATATAAATGATTTACTGTGACATGTATGCAATTGAATATCAGTATATAACTATCTACATTTATTATTATGTACATGTATCAACATTTATATGGTAGAAGTCTTTGTTCAACATTGTTATACAATTTATGTACTGTTGATGTTTTATACAAGGAAGTTTTCAACATGTAGACTTACCAGCCCTTGTTTAGTAGTGTAACAAGTGACAAATGTATATATTTTTAATTTGAGGCTTATTATTTCATTGATTTTTATTGCATTATTGTAATTATATTTGCATCACTTGTGGCAATTATGACATTGATCACGTATAAAAAGAAGTTTACTGAGTGAACTAACAAGGGGAGTAGTAGCATGGTTGGTTGGTTGATTGCAGATTCAGTGGTCCATGGGCTCATGCCCTTTCACCCAGAGTAGTAGCATGTGAATGATATTTTTAGTTTGTGTTAGAGTTCTGAAAATGTTATATTCATAATTAAAACTACAGACATGCTACTGTGTTTTTGTAATCATTTCTTCTCTTGCCTGTGTGGCATCAAGGGCCTGGACTTCTAGTTCAGGGTGTAAAGAATAAGGTCACTGTATTCTTTGCAGGCATGTCGTAGGAGGTGGGATAAAGAAAGTTGAGGGATGAGCTGACAACCTGTCACTTGTGAAAAAAATCATTGTTACATCTTGCCTCAATTTCCTACTCTTATCTTCTATCAAATAATTCCCATGAATGATGAAGAGATGCAGGCCAGAGGACATTTGCACACTATGTGCTTTTGTGGTCGACAGATGATGGGGAATGCTAGATCATCATTGTGGATGGTAAATCTGACAGAAGGATGATGAGATAGTTAGCTCATATGTGACTCTGGCAAGACATGATAATCCCGGGATACTAGCACGCTCGAATGCCTCTCTTCGGGAACTAAATGTGCACCCATAAATCCTCGTTACACATCCATGACTATGAGACAACCGTATATGAGTCCGGGTGTCACCTCAGCTACACAACTGAGAAGAACCTGTACTTTTGTCAGAAAGGGCTGTCACGATCTACCTGCTCATAGCTAAAGGAAATATTTCACCATCACCATTCATTATCTCTAGCTCAAGTTGTATGTTCTTGTTTGCAAACTCTGAGAGAATATGAGTTTCTGACTCTTATTTCCTGTGCAAGACAGGAGAACTTGAGCCTGGGCTCAAGATTATAAATTTTAATGGCACTCTTTCTTACAGGAAGGTTTTCTAGAGTTGTTTTTTTCATATCTCATATTACTGCTTTAGGGCGCAATGTCATGAATTGGGAGGTCACGAATTCTGGAGTTCCTTTCAAATAAAGAAAGAACTGTGCAGTGACTCTTGCAACCTTGAGACATGCTATTTGTCTATTGTCTTACCCCAGGTGAATGATGGTTGATAGCATCCACACTTGTGTTTAAGCAGTTAAGTGAGATCCTCAGTTGTCATTCCAAGGCCACGTGTGTTGCCTTGGTTGCATTAAGTTCATGTTTATTCAAGGTTATCTGGAGGTTTTCTATCCACTGTTTTCTTGGTCTACCTTTGGCTTTATGTCCAGATATTATATTGTAACATGCTCTTATTGGTATTTGGTTTGATTCCCATAAAGTAATGGAACCATTTTACTTGCTGTCTTTCGATATACATGAAAATATACCAACTCTTCCAAATTTATTCATTTCTTATTTTATCAAGTTTTGTACCCATTGCAGGTTTTCTCACACTTCATTTCACATGTAACGATTTGCCTTTGCTGCAAGACTATCAATGACAATGTTTGACATAGGTAGCAGAGTGTTGATATAAAAATTGTAGATATTATCTGCCTTGATTTCCATCTTAATCTTCGAGTGGAGAATTATGTTCTTCTTTTCTTTCTTTTCACGTTATATCCATTTATGCCTTGCAACGTCAGGGGAGAAGAGTTCTCTGGAGATGGTTTTTTTGTGTACTTCATATGTTTGTTTTTGCTGACTCTTTTATTTCTGTAATCCATTGTTTGTAAGGTCTGCCCCTGGCTTTGTATCAACCGTGTCTGTATAGTAATGCTTTTTTTGAGGGTCACTGTCTGATGGTAGTCTGGAAGCATGCAAAAACCACTTAATCTGTTGTCTTCTGATGTAATCCAGGATTGGCATTGTGTCTGTTAGAATTCTATTTTTGTTACTGATTCTGTCTCTCATTATTACTCTGAGGATTCTACATAGACAAGTCATTTCTGTTGTAACAAGTTTTCTTTTGTATTCTGTTGTTAGTGTCCACGTTTCACATTGGTATCATATTGATAGTATGATGATCGTTTTATATAGTACCATTATAGAAGTAATGGTAAAAGTTAAGTGAAGTCACTGTGTTTGCTTTCTGACACCTTGTTTATATTTCTCTGTCTAGTCTTCCATTAAAAAAAATATATGCTACCTGGATATTTAAATTCTTTGGCTTGTTTCACTTTGGCCGTATCTATTGTTATATCCATTGGTGTTGCAGACTTCCTAATTTTCATAACATCTTGTTTTTGTACGGTAATTATTATTCTGTACTTCTTACATGCTAATAGAAATGTGGTTGTGCAAAATTTCCTCATTTTTGTTTATTGGACTTTGTTCTATAGTACTGTTGTTTATTGATTTCATAATTAAATTCCTCATAAGATTTATTTACAATGTTTTTCTCTTTGTTTATGTGATCTTCTATTATTATTCTGTGCATGTATGTGTTGTAAAAGTAGAGATGAAAGAATGCAGCCTTACCGTACTACAGATCTTGTTTCAGACAGTTCAGTCATTCCATCTGAACAAGCCACACAAAAATATCCTCACATTCCTTCTTATTGAAGACATATCTGTGGCTCTGAATGGTCACAGCTGAATTCCTATATTTTACACTCATCTTATCCCACATGTGGGTGAAGCAACATATTGATGAGTGTTTTCTTGATCCTGGCAAGAAATATTAGCTTCTCTTCTTCTGGACTCATTTACAAAAGATATGCTAAGATATAAAAATATATATAAAAAAGCCAATAAAAACTTGAGACTATTTCCTGAACGTAAAATATTTTTAAAATATGTCATATATGCAATAATTCAATATAAATAGCAAAAAGGGTACATGGATAAAAGTTCAATATTCCAAAGAAAGTAACATTTATCAAAATAGATCCCCTCACTTGAGGTAAATTAGCAAAGTTGCATATACCAGTTTGAAACAAATGAATATAAGTGAAACAAAATAATTAGTCAAAGTAATTTCAGTTTTATGCTGTCCATCCAATTCATAAACCAATAACGCATGAGGGTCATACAGGTACTATATTGGGTGTGTGCGAACACAGAGTCCTCCAGTGATTTTTATCTTTGGCGATAAGAATCAGTGGAAAATCTTGACCTGTAAAAGTGCACAAAGTTAACGTCACACCAGGTCTTAATCAAGATACGGACAAACTAACAGAGAAACCTTTATCTTGATAAAGACCTGGTAGTTGACTTCGATTTCATGTACGTGTGCAACTTAAAACCACAGTTTGACTTCTTTCTCTTTACTGATGTTTATTTGTAATGTGGCAGTTTAGCACTGTGGTGTCATGGTACAGAGCGTCTCTGATGGTGAAGGTACTGAGTTTGAATCCTGATTCCATCTTGTTATAAGCTCTTATGGAAAGTTGATCGTCCATCCTCATAAGATGCCCAAACCATTGTATCTGCTGTTTCTCAAATATATATTTGATGCATGATGTGATACCTATTATCATTCTGATGTTATGTCGAGTCTGGTGATTCCAATAGCCTTCCTTAGATATTTCATTTCGCAAGTTTCAATCTTTCTTTTATGTGTAGATGTCAGTTGCATAGTCTGGCATTGGTTGCGTAGTGTTGGTATAAAGATGTTCTTAATTATTTGTTTCTTTACTTCCACATTGATTTTTTGGGTGCAATAGCAAATATATGACAGCTGGTATGTCACAGCATTTGTCTATTGACATCAAGTTTCTATCTCTCTGTCGAGTCACCTGTCTTTTTTGTGGGGAAAACTGCGTATTCGCAGACAAAAATCACTGCTATTAGTTATTATTGCCACTAGCAATATACATGTTACATACTCAGTGTCGAAGGAAGTTCCCAAGCGTAGAGAACTCATTAGACAAAAGCATTGCACCGCTGTCATCATCATCCTCTTCCTCGAAGTTTAGCTTTGGTGGTCTCCATCGTTTTACCAACAATATGTGTTCGTGATCTAAACGCTACCATCTCAATATCCAAAATAGTTCCTAGTTCCAATTATTCATTGATTAATCTCCATGGTTGAATACTCATAAAATCTATTCAGTGCTTAGAACACGGAAATTCTGACTGACACAGTGATAGAGATAACGTCATATAGGTACTAAGGATATGTCTGCTGCCAACTTGGATATGAAATCAACTGCTATTAAAAATATTAATTTTACCAATAAATTTCATTAATTTTGTGTTTTGTCATGAAATAAAAATGCTTAATATAAATAGTAGGTAAATAATGGGAAAGATACACAAATGGTTAAATAGATTTTTTATGTTTAACAATACACAGGATCATTGTGTCAACCAAAAAGTCATTATCAACATGCAGAGGCAAATGTATTAGAGAAAAAAGTTGTGCTTTCTATACAACCACTAGTAGTATGAAGATGGAGGTGATATCAGCGACAAAGGCAATGCTATGGCTGTAGTACCAGAGTTCTGCAGATGTGTTTTCTTACTGATTCTATGAGTTTGTTTGCAAAGACTCAGTTGAGTTACATTCGCAGTATCCCTTCCATTTTTCTTTTGTTATTTTGGTTCTGAGTATCAACCTAAAGAAAACATTTCTGTTCATAAAAAAAATAATTCTACCTTGAAACACTCAAGAGGTCATCTCATCTCTTAGTGGTCAGTGTTTGCTAAACTGTGGCCCTCGACACTATAGAAGACTTAATTAGACATTGATTCGTTACATTTTAAATTATTCTTGTGTATCTGTTGGTCACTATTTATATAACTGGAGTCATCTTGGCTATTTTTGTCATGTGACTCCAAGTATATAAACACTGACCAATAGAAATCACCAGAATAATATAAAAATGTAACAAATGAAGGCCTAATTTTTAATTCTGTGCAAAGATCTTTTATTGAAGACGGTTATGGCTAAATTATCAAGCGCATTGACTCATCGTATAGGCATACCCTGCTAAAATATCAGGTTCTACTTTTGCATTCCAATCGTCTAGTACTATTAATATATCTTTTCTGGGGATACCATTTATTGTGTTTTCTAGTCTTTCATAAAATATGTCTATTCCTCTTCTTCATAGTCTACAGTTGGGGCATAAAGTTGAATGACTGGCGTTATTGGGTCTAGCTGCTAGAGTATTGTTATAAGTTTGTTGTTTATATGGCCACAACTACCGGGTAATGATGGAGTTAACATTCTCTTTGTGTACAATGCATCCTACTCTGTGTTGGTGTTTTGCTTCAGCAACCACTATACCACACTGTATTGTGTTACCAGGATCTTCTGCGTCTTTCGTTCGCCTGGAACATGCTTGTGTATAAAATTATGTCTCTTCTTTAAACTTGATTGTGTTTTGTATCTCCTATAGACGTTCATAGAATTTTCTTCCACTGTTGTTTCTCTGAACCAGTGAATTTGCATCAGCATTTTCTGGCATTCATGAATGATATTCTTTGCAGTTTTAGGTACCCGTCTATATGTACACATGGATATGTTGAACTTTGTATGCATGTGACTTGCTGAGTCAGTTGTGTCCTTTTCTAAGTTGCAGAAAGACAACTTGTTCTGGTCACTTCATAATTTGGTAATCATTTTGTGTTGAACTTGAATTTCTAAGGGCTTTAATCCTGTTTCTATTGATGTCACGTTATTGGCACATCTGGTTCATCATCATCAGCTCCTTCCTTAACCAGGCAATCCAGTTTCTCATTTCCAGGTATTCCACAATGCGATGGTATCCACTGCAACTACAGTTTCGGGGTGGTCAGTTCTGAGAAGGGCTCAGCAGAAGCCTCACCTGGGACTGTCAATCCTGAGAAAGGCTCGTCGGGAACAGCAACAGTCTCACTAGAAGGGCTCACCAGAACAACCCGTCTCCGTCGTGTGATCGGCCCTGATGAGAGCTCTCTGGCAGCAGCCCCAGTCTCCTTGTGGGCCATCAGCCATGCTCACTGGCAGCAGTCCCTGTCTCTTCAGTGGTCGTTGACCCTGAAACAGTCTGACTGGCATCAGCCCTGAATTGGCTTGGCGACAGCAGCCCCTGTATCATCGGAGGCCACCAGCCCAGAGAAGGGCGCACAATCAGCAGTCCCTAACTCTGCGGAGGTGGTCAGCCCTAAGAAGGGCTCGCCGGAAGCAGATCTCTCGTGGCAGCCAGCCATGAAAAGGGCTTACCGACAGCATCCCATTTCTCTGGGAACGGTCAGCCCTGAGAAGGACTCTCCGACTGCAACCGTAGCCTCCGCGGGGGAAGTCAGTCCGGAGAAGAGCTCGTCAGCCCTGAAAAGGGCTCTAACCTCTAACGCATACGAGACTTCACCGTAGTATATACTTTAACGCAGACGTACGAGATGACTTCTATAAACTGTGAGCAGCTGCCTATTTCATGATGTCGTTATTTGATTGTGTTGTTTGACCGATCAAACAATCATGATATCATCATGACATCAATGTATGTTGTCATCGGTTATTCCCGTATTAGTTGTGCATATGCCAATAAGGTAATAATTTGACTGTGACGTATGAATACTCCATTCTATTCCTCACGCCATGTATGCTTCCAGGACATCGACTTCTATAACCGTTTAATAGTCCAGTGTGCAAATAGTAGGGCTACTGTCTTCTTTCCAGCATCCAGGAGACGGAGATAAGGAAAGTTGGGGAATAGGCTGACAACCTCTCACATGTGAACAAATTGTCACTGCATGGCTATTCTGAACTTTTTGTGTATTTTATCAAGTAGTAATAAAGTATCAAGATTGGTAATAAAGAGATGCAGGCGAGTGGGCATTGTACCTATCTCATTCTGTGGTAGACACCTAGGTGGCGTGAATGCTAGATTTCCTGATGGGTCAACACAATTTGAAAGAAAAAAATGAGATAGTTGGTCAAGAAGTAGGAGACGACTAAGAAAAGTTGGGGAGATCGACAGATAACATTTCGTGTTGGAAGAAATTGTATATTAAGCAGATGTAGGTATATAATGATGTTTCAGCAAATACTAATACTTCACTGTTCACGCCTGGGTTACAGGATAATGAGAGACAGGATATACCTGTTTCAATGAAAATGGAAAAGTTCGCTGATTATTTACAGTAGATACTTATTTCGTTTTCTATTATGAGCATCACATGATGATGATGATGATGAAAAAATAAGTGTTTCTATAACGATTTAACGTACAAACTAAATCAATTATCGATAACGTTACATTGGCAGTGGAACGCGCCTTGTTTCCCGTGGGTGCAGTTTTTCATTCTCTGAGCCTACCCACCGTTTAACTCTCACATGTGGATTCTCTGAGCCTACCCACCGTTTAACTCTCACATGTGGATTTCAATAGATACAACATGTGAATGAGACACGTTCTCGGAGGATTCTCAATACAAAATCCAAACTTACATGAGAGCGATAGATGAATTTTCAATTATCGGGAAAAAGGGTCTGCTTACTCAAGCACGCGAAGATTGGTCTTGGTGGACTATGTGGATGATATTATCAGATGGCCCAGCGGTAGAAATGCGACTTTGAGCAGAGCGGCGTTAATAACATAGAACATCACGAAGCACTAACAAAAATAGGATTAACTTGCATACTGTAATATCATCAGTCGTCTCTACTGTGTCCTGCCAATATTGTCAAATCGGTAAGTGGGTGAGATTGACGATTAGAGCAACATACCTAACTTTAATGTGAATATTCTTGAATTCAAATACATCACCGGCTACAGTTTCAGCCTTTACGCAAGGTACTTTATGCCAGAATTTGATTTCTTAGTCATCTCTTCACACTCCAGAGAAATACACCAACGCAAGATTGATACAGCTATAACCACATCAGGCAATTTGTGGAATCAAATCGTTGATGATAAAATTGGGAATTTCTAAAGATATTTAAGAAACTGGCTTAATCAATGGTCGATAGCATTACACATGACTGGATCCATGTACAAAAATGACTACATAGAAGTGACATGAAACAAACAGAAACTATGGAACAACGAGAATCATACGTGAGACAGGCGCTCATTGTCGGTAAAGTGTTGGTATCGATTTCTGAAGCTATAACTTTTGGTATCTACTTTTGAATTTTATATTTTATCTATACGAGTCATCTTCTAAACTTGATGAGCATGGCTGTGTTTAATTGTGAGAGACGATCTAGAACCCAATTTGGTATATCCATTTTAAGAATATCATTAAATCGCGCAGTTTAAATCAGCATGGAGAACTTCCAAGTTTTGGAATTTGAAAAGTGGCTATATTCTACTCTGCAAATTTCGCTTGAACAGAAAAGTTTTCCTACTAATATATACAAACATATATACATGCTCTATTTTCTCATTCACGTAGGAAATTGACATCTATTTATGTTAGATATCATCAATTTTCAAACAAATAAATAGTTGGAATAAATTCATGGTGTATTGATAAAATAATTGACAGTGAAAGGTGGGAATAAGATTAATTAAAATGCAAAATTTATCACACAAGAGAAACATTACAATTATACAGGTTTAAGCACCAACTTCAACAGCAGAAATACACGAAATCGATACATGCTATGATCAGTTACAGACAACAATTGATAAAACGAACAAGTACGACATATTGATAATTATGGGAGAATTTAACTCCAAAGTTGGAGAAAGTAGACTAGTACACGATCTCAAGTTAAAGGAAGTTTCGGTTTGGGAGAAAGAAACGATCAAGTGGAAACACTAACTCATTTCTGTTTAGAAAAAAAAACTTAGTCATTGCAAATACGCTGTTTAAACAACATCATAGGAAACTATACCTGGATGTCCCCAGATGCTATAACGAAAACTCAAATCGACTGTATAATGATTCAGCAAAGATGGAAATCAAGTATCTTAGCATGTAACACATACACAGGAGCAGACTGCAACTCTGACCACGAACTATTAGTAGCTAAATTCAAACAAAACGTAAAATGTCAGAGGTAACTTCGACTGATAAAAAAACTCCAACAGAATACAACATAGAAATTACAGATTCGAAGCTTTCTTAGAAGAACAATAGAGATTACCTGTGGATGAGCTAACAACAATGATTAAAGAGATTTATATACAGGGTTTTATTTACATACACAAGGAAACAAAAACATATATAACGGGCAGTACCATGAAGCTAGTGGAAGAAAGAAGGAAAGTCAAGCCCAACAACAATAACAACAGCCACGCATTATACAAACAACTCACGAGGGAAATAAAAAAACAAATAAAATGATAAACAACAATTTATCAATGACTCCTGCAAAAACGTAGAGGACATGCACGAAAAAAAAATGAAGACATATTGCTTCTTGCAGCACATATTACAAAGAGCAAAACATAAAACATCTATGCGAGTAATCAAAGACACATCAGGAAACACCCTTACAGAGCAATGTGACATTTTAGAAAGGTGGAAAGAATAATATAAAGAGATGTACTCATAGTCATTACAAAATGACCTAGGGAACCACATAAACGCAGACAGAAATATACAAAAAACCAGAGCTTACAATAGAACAAATTAGATCAGCAATTCATAGTTTGAAGCGAGGAAAAGCAGCAGGTTGTGACGATATAACAGCTGAAATGATTCAAGCCGGGGGCGAAAGCAGCGTTAATATCTTTTATCAGCTATGCACAGCCCCACAGTACAGGAAAATCGTTACATGTGAAATGAAGTGTCTGAGAAAAGCTGCAATGGTTACTAAACTAGATAAAATAAGAAACGAAGACATTAGGAAAAGAGTTGGTATAATATCATGTATTGAACATATTGAAAGACAGAAAGTAAAACGGTTCGGTCACATTATGAGAATGAACCCAAACCAAATACCAGTAAGAGCATATAACAAAAGAATATCCGGGCGTAAAGCCAAAGGTAGACCAAGAAAACGTTGGATAGAAAAAAATCAAGATAACCTTTAACAAACATAGGCTAAATGCAACATCTGGCATTGGAACAACTTAAGCTTCCACCCCTACGCTTAACGACAAGTGTTAATACGATCAACCATCATTCACCTGAGGATAGACAATAGACATTCAGCTATTCAATAAGATCTTGAGAACGGAAACTTGGCCAAGGGACTTGAAACGTTCTGTATACATACCAATACCCAAAAGCGGTGTTATGCAAATATGTTCAAATTATAGAACAATTGCCTTGATCAACCAAGTCAGTAAAATACTACTGCACATTATAATGAAAAGAATACATAACAAAATGGATGATGAGATCCACGAAGCGCAAGCAGGGTTCAGAACTGGCAGAGGCACGAGAGATCATATATTGAACACGAGGATGATCATAGACGCTCCTGCAACGAAAAATTCGCCCTCAAAAAACTTTCAGAAAGAGCAACAGGATATAGTCAAGACTTATATCTGGTTTTCGTGGATCAAGAAAAAGCTTTTGACAGATTGGATAGAGCACAACTATGGATAACACTACAGACATACGGAGTCCCCCAACATCTGATAAACCTATGTCAGAGCATATACGCCAATAGTCAATGCGCAGTAAGAACGAGCATAGGTACATCGGATAATTTTCAAATTCACTCGGGAGTGAGACAGGGAATTGTACTGTCCCCCATATTGTTCATAACATACATAGATCACATTTGCAAAGTAGCAAAGACAACGGAAGAAAACAATTTGAAAGATAACTTAAACGAATTGCTGACGACCAAGCACTAGTAGAATCATCAGAAGAGCAACTACAAAGACTAATAGATAGATTACACTAAACATGCCAAACCTTTAACATGAAGATAAATATAGATAAGAACGGAATAATGAAGGTTCGAAGAACAGAAAGAAAAACCAACATATATATTGGAAACAACAGACTTGAGCAAGGGACAGAATTCACATACCTAGGAAGTAATATAACAACAGACTTGAGCAAGGGACAGAATTCACATACCTAGGAAGTAATATAACAACAGACGACAAGAGCAGTAAAGAAATAGACAATAGATGTAGTAAAGCATACTAAGCCCTAGGACAAATGACAACAATCTTCAGAAACAAAAATGTAGATTTAATCACCAAAATAACACTATTCAAAATGATTATTATTCCAACGCTGTGCTACAAAAGCCAAACATGGACAACGACAGCACAAGACAAACGTAAACTGGCGACAGCTGAAATGGCATGCTTACGCAGAATCCTAGGAATATCGCTAAGAGACTGAGTGAGGAATGAGAACATTTGACAAAGAACCGATACCACCCTAATCTTGGAATATATTAGGAGACAATAGATCAAATGGTTCACACACATCAGCACACTACCATCAGACAGCATACCTGAACAAGCTACGCTACACAGATACAGTGAAGGCAGACCGAGAAGCCGACCACGAAAACAATGAACCATCGAAATAAAAAAAGGCGACAACTTCCACAATACACTCAGCACACACGAGGGCCATCTCCAGAACACTCTTCTTCCTCTGAAGCTGAAAGGCAACATAGGGTTTGCGAATAGATAGATAGACAATTTATATTGTGACATGTTTTGTTTGGATTAGTTTGGACTTGTTAAACGTTTTATTTTAATCGAAATCTCGCATTTGTCTTCTTCTTCTGCGTTCGTTCTCAAACTCCTGCAGATTAGCAGGATGTAGTCCGGAGAACGGAATGCGCTGTGTCATGGTTTACAGCATTGCTGTGATATCTGCGCCTTTCGGCCTGACACATCCGACTTCAGCATGGCTTTGGGTCACTGACCCTATATGGAATGGGACAGCCAACTCCATCCCATAACCTCCTTAGTCGCCTTTTACGACATGCCTGGAAGGTAAACAGTGTTGCTATTCTTTGCTCCCCTTTCGGGCCCCGACAACACACGGGCGGCATTTGTCTGATACTGTTTATTTTTGTGCCAAAACTTTATTACTACGAGTTTTTTTGTCGTCAATGATTATATGCAATTTCAATAGGTACATATATATTTGTCAAAAATTATATTGTTTCCCCCCGAAGACGGATGTGTCGGGTCATTGGCGTAAATAAAACAGCGACACAACGCATTTCTATTCTCTGGCCTGCATCCTGCTGGAGATCTAGTAGTACTGCTACATGAGAGATCCAGCAGGAGTTTGAGAATGAACGCTGAAGAAGAAGAAATATTGTTTAGACATGGAGCATATGATCCAGTGAGTGACATGAAAGAAGTATCATAGTCCAATTAACACAAAACGCTACTCATAAACATCATAAAGAAAGAGTCATAGAGTGGGCACATTATGAGGAGATGATCTGCCAATGGTCTCGTTAAAGAACATACTGAGCACATACACGATTTCCAGGAAGTGAGAACAGGAGAAGGGAGAAAATATCTTGTGAACTGATATACGAGTAGTTACATGTCTTCAGAGAGACGAGAATTGAATGTTGCATGTCTTCAGAGAGACGAGAATTGAATGTTGCATGTCTTCAGAGAGACGAGAATTGAATGTTGTATGTCTTCAGAGAGACGAGAATTGAATGTTGCATGTCTTCAGAGAGACGAGAATTGAATGTTGTATGTCTTCAGAGAGACGAGAATTGAATGTTGCATGTCTTCAGAGAGACGAGAATTGAATGTTGTATGTCTTCAGAGAGACGAGAATTGAATGTTGAATGTCTTCAGAGAAACGAGAATTGAATGTTGCATAACTTCATAGAAATTATATTTGAATGTTACATGTCATTAAAGAGAAGATAATTGAATGTTGCACATATTAAGAAAGATGATAATTGAATGTTGCATTTCTTCAGATAGATGCTATTTGAATGTTGCATGTCTTTGGAGAGGTCATAATTGGATTTTGCATTTCTTCTGAGAGATAATAATTGAATGTTGCGGGATAATGGAGAATATGGGTTTATCCACTATTGTACTTGTTTCTTAGCATTTCATATCATTTTAAATTTTCCTAATGAAGTTGGGGTATGAACCCACTTAACATTCCCTCCTATGAGTTGGAGGTTTCAACCCATTTACCACTCTCCTAATGAGGTGAGGTTTAAATCCTATTACCATCCCCTTATCCATGGGCTTTAACATCCGCTTAAATAGTGTAGGAAGAAAGAGAGAGTTTTCGAGTATTTAGAAATAATAACCAGTCAGTGCAATCGCCACGACGTGTAAAGATGGGGTTTAAATGTTATCAACGAAAGAAAAAAAAAATCCATGCATCGTTATTTGAACCAGTACTGCCACGATTGCGATACTGCCGACCTAACCACTGGCTCATTCGCTTCACAAATGTATTGCACTCGCTGTAAACAGATAATAAACTTGTGATAAACTACTTCTTCCAGTTATTTTCTGTCTGTTCCAATTTGTATTGATTGATATATAACTGCCAGATTCTGCAAATATTAGCACAAACTGTAATTTTATTAACCAAACTGGTCTGGATCGCGTTCAAGACGACCCTTATGCAAATCTCGCAGGCAAGCAAATATACACGGCTGTCCATTCAAGAAAGGAGGCCCGCATACAGCCTATAACAGCTTCATTGAAACGTGATCACAAAAAAGGAAACTAGTATTGGTACACTCTGGTAAACAAAAGATGCAAAAGTTTCAATTTCGAATCCACAAATCTGAGATGAAACCCTTTCGTAAATGTCATTGCAGAGACATGAAGAAATCGACATGGACTGAGGAAGATGGGCCTGCTTTTGAAAGTGAAAGTTTGAAGTTTTGACCACTAACAAACCAGTTTCTCTTTATAAAGCGTGGTATACGTTTTCGTATAACTTCTTATTTTCTTATAAGTTTTCTAAGTAACTAAGCTAGGGAAAAATTAGTGTTTGGATGGTTGTATCGCAGTTTTACATCGAAACACATATGTCTCGCCGGGGTCCGAAAGAGAGCAAAGAATAGGAACTCTATTTACCTTTCAAGTATGTCGTAAGTTGCGACTAAGAAGATTATGGATGTGGTTGACTGCCCCATGCCATATATGGTTGCTGATCCAGCGGTCCATGGGCTCATGCCCTCTGATCCATTGCTGGGGAGTCTGTGGATTTTCGTCCCACCCCGGGCCAGAGCCAGAGAAAAACTATCACACCACTAGGAAGGTAGGTCTCAACCTATGAACTGCTCCGAGCCACCGCAGCCAGTGCACACAGGTTCACTGTGTTCATATATATATATATATATATATATATACACATATATATAGCATATGGACGAGTATGTAGAGAGTATATTTATTCATTTATTGTTACCAGCTTTTCGGCGTAGGCGATCATGTCTCTCCACAGTCCTCTGTTTGTTATACATTTAAATATAATTTTTGATGATTCGGTATCTTGCTAGGCTTTTAAGCCACCCTCATTTCCTCACGTTGTCTTCCTCTGTCTCTCTTACACTCGATCTTTCCAGTAGTTACGATGTTCTCCAACCCACCTGTTCTCATGACATGACCCAGAAACTGTGATTGTCGTCTTCTAATACAGTTAATAAGTTCTCTATTTGAGTTGACCAGTTGTAGAATTATAGCATTACTCTTTTTAGCTGTCCATGATATTTTCAACATTCTTATATAAAACCACATCTCTGTGGCCTCCATATGTTTTCGTGCAATATTGTCAATTGTCCATGCTTCACTACCATATAACATTATGGGCTCTATCTAACATTTTAGTATGTTCTTTTTTACTTCTATTGATAATGAATTATTACACAAGAAATTTCTCATCTTCTGGAATGCTGCTTTTGCCCGTGCTGTTCGACTTTTTATCTCAGTGACGCATCTACAATCTGAAGTAATAATTGTGCCCAAGAGAGTATAAAGAGAGTATGTATAGAGTATATAGAGAGTATGTATAGAGTATATAGAGTATATAGAGTATATAGAGTGTATGTATAGAGTATATAGAGTATATAGAGAGTATGTATAGAGTATATAGAGTATATAGAGTGTATGTATAGAGTATATAGATTATATATAGTATATAGAGTATATATAGAGTATATAGAGAGTATGTATAGAGTATATAGAGTATATATAGAGTATGTATATAGTATATAGAGTATATAGAGTATATAGAGTATATAGAGTATATAGAGTATATATAGTATATAGAGAGTATGTATAGAGTATATAGAGAGTATGTATAGAGTATATAGAGTATATAGAGTATATAGAGAGTATGTATAGAGTATATAGAGTATATATAGAGTATGTATAGAGTATATAGAGAGTATGTATAGAGTATATAGAGTATATATAGAGTATGTATAGAGTATATAGAGAGTATGTATAGAGTATATAGAGTATATATAGAGTATGTATAGAGTATATAGAGTATATAGAGAGTATGTGTAGAGTATATAGAGAGTATGTATAGAGTATATAGAGAGTATGTGTAGAGTATATAGAGAGTATGTATAGAGTATATAGAGTATATAGAGTATATAGAGTATATAGAGAGTATGTATAGAGTATATAGAGTATATAGAGAGTATGTATAGAGTATATAGAGAGTATGTATAGAGTATATAGAGTATATAGAGAGTATGTATAGAGTATATAGAGTATATAGAGAGTATGTATAGAGTATATAGAGAGTATGTATAGAGTATATAGAGAGTATGTATAGAGTATATAGAGAGTATATATAGAATATATAGTGTTAAAAAGAAACAACAATATTTTTGGAGTTACTTTTATAAAAAAATATTTGCTGATTGGGACACATTGTTCAACCTATCGACTGTGTCCAACTGGTCATTAACTTCTCGAGGTTACCTGAATTGTACTCACCTCATGATTCGTGAAGTCATAAAGGAGGTCGAGGTCAAAACAACATTATGGCAATAACTCGTAACAGGTTCATGAGAATTCCATGAAACTTAATGAACACAAAACTCCGTGACTGTATTATTAAATGCTTATAAAATACTGACGATCTTGGATTAAATTCAGTTTAAAATTCAATGCTCGAGTATGGTACATCTCACTACAGAACAATGATACGTCATCATTGGATGCATACAGACTGGATAATCACAAAGTATAATGACAAGACACTTTAATGTGGTTAAAAGCACCATTAACGCCTTTGAAGGTGATTTCAACAAATTGGCTCAGTGGCAGATCGGCCGCGCAGTGCAAGACCCAGAGTCACAACTCCTGCCAATGACAACTTCATACGGCTGCGCCATCTCAGGAATTTTATTTGCATCTGCGTCTCCACAGTCTTTTCAATGCCAGCAGCTCGTCGAATTTCATATAAAATGGTCAGAAATCGGCTGAACGACTGGTCTTTGGGTTAGAATACCATACAGAGCTTTTATTCTTACGGACCGGTATCGCCAGAACCGACTGCATTTGGTAAGCAATTACTATAGATTCTCCCAGAGGAAATCATACACCTTACTTCTTCTTCTTCTTCTTTCGTTCACTTGAAACATGTCTATATCTGTAATTCTGTCTCCTGAATAAAACTCACTGTCTTTTGTAGTTCATACCGTGGCCCATAGAGCTTTGATTCTAGTGTTGGCCAATATGTCTGCATCAGCGTTTCATGCTCAGAACACTCTTGAAGTATATGTTTGGCACTCTGTGCTGCCTGTCCACATGTACACATGGCTGTGTTGCCAATCTTGAAATTTGTATACTTGTGACTGCGGTGTCGAAACGGAGGCTTCAGTAGGAAAGAATAAAAGTCAAAATCAAATTTAATTAACATCATTTCATTGTTAAAGTCTGAAAGGTTCTTTATGCCAAAGTTGAAACATTAATTCCGTAAAATAAAATTTAGTGTCCATTAGCCCTGCAATATTGTTGTGTTTCTTTCTTCTTTTCTTTTGAACAGTATATATGGAGTATATTTAGAGTATATAGAGAGTGTATAGAGAGTATATGGAGAGTATATAGAGAGTGTAAACAATACAGAATAAATACAAAATATTGGTAGTATATCCTGTAACGGATGTAGCCATCAAACCAGCGTTTTTAGTTGTAGTGATTTTATTGGCGGTATTTACGCTAAGTAGTTTGTCATTGATTTATAAACGATCCGGATGCACAATTTCCTGCAACAGGATTCGGTATCTTGGCCGTCACAGACATGATTTCCATCTCCCCCAACTCAGTGCCACAAAAATAAAACAGATTTGAGTATTTTGAAAAGTGTGTACAGATGCGTGTGGCTGGCTGTATTGTTAGAACGCATGTCTCAGATCCTGGAGGTTCTGGATTCAATCCAATGCTGAGACAATGTTTTTTATCTTTTGGAAGTTGCAATACAAAATTATTCATGTGCACGACTCGGCGATAACTATGGCAAAGCAGTTTTTTTTCCCACAGCCAAAAAAGCCTCCCTGCACTCCTTAACAGGAAAACACGTAGTAACGAAAGTTTTGAAAGAAAGAAGTGTTGTTAATATACATTTTTGTTATAAAAGTATGCACTATTAGAGGGAATTTACTTTATCAATGTTGACCACACGCATGACTGCTTGACTAATATGGTCAGATTTTTAAAAATCGCTAAGACTAAAATAATTATTGCTTACATTCTATAAAGTATTTGTTATAGTATTTGTTAATTATGTGAACCAAACTCTAATCCTGTCAATCATATCTACAAAACTTCCCGTGTGTTACTAGTGCTCGAAAGGATATCAAATAATACCAAAACTGTTTGCCTTCCATGCATGTCATAAGAAGCGACTAAGGAAGTTGGCTGCCAATACAATATAGGGTCAAAGTGACTCAGAAGTCTTGCTGAAGTCGAATGTGTCAAACAGAAAGGTGCAGATATCACAGCAAAGCTTTAAACCATAATACAACTAATTCTGTTCCCCGTACAACATCCTGCTAATGTGCAGGAGTTTGAGAACGAACGTAGAAGAATACGAAGAATATCGACAAAGCTCTATAACACGTGAATTATATAGACTAAACAATACAAGTTTGTATTTAAGGTTAAACTATAAAACATTGAGTAATGCTGACTCGACCATACAACTCTATAATTATGTCGTGTGTTTGAAAGAATCTCAAAGATGCATCATATGATGTAGAAACACACTAATATAAACATTAGAAGGTAGTACTGCTAGTAGAACATAATTTAAAATAATACTGACGTAAAAGACAGGTAATGGAGTTCTACTTGATGACGACTAAGACACTATCACTGACGGATGTTTACATGAATTAATATGGTATACACAACAAAACACAGAATATAATCATACAAATGACAATACACAGGACATAATCAAATGTGTATAAGTAATATAATGTAAGCAATAATAATGTCCTGTGTATTGTCATTTGTATGATTATATTCTGTGTTTTGTTTTGTTGTATATACCATATTAATTCATGTAGACCTCCGTCAGTGATAGTCTGTTAGTCGTCATCAAGTAGAACTCCATTACCTGTCTTCCACGTGAGTATTATTTTAATATAAACATAACATGTTCTGCTGTCTAAAAATTCACACGTTTGCCTAGACTGAATTTTGAATCTAAAAATAAAATTCGAAAACTTCTAAACTGATGACCAAAATATCAATCTATTGTTACATCCCCCCCCCCTTTCCAGACTTCAAATCTGAACGTGTTTAGGTTGAAAACATCAAATTCTCGTCTCGTTTCATAGCTCGTTGGTTTGACTACCAGCAGACTAACCTGCTTCGTATTGAGACTGTTATTGAGGAGTCTTAGAGCGGAAATTTTTCCAAAAGAAATTTCTATCAGCAACACACTTTAGAGATAAGAAGGCGGTTCCGTTTGTTGTTATTACATGTGAGAATGTGGAGACAGACTGATGGTAAACGATTTGTTCTCCATTAAAAGAAAAGTTGTTTTATCGATTCATAAGTTGACTACTACACTCTGCTTGTGGGTGAAGGTAGCAGTATTAAAGAAATTCTATATCAACAGTGTGCCAATCGGGGCCTGGACTTCTATCTATTCCAGGGTGCAAATAATAGTGTCAATATCTTCTTTGCAAGAATATCGTAGGAGGTAACTAAGGAAAGTTGGGGGATAGACTGACCTGTGACCTGTGAAAAAAAATTCATAATTGTCACATCTTGTCTCAATTTCCTACATTTGCATTATACCACATTGTTCCTTATATAGGTGACGAAAAGGTGCAGACCAGCGGGCCTGTGTCACTTTGTAGCAGATTCCTAGGTGACGAAAAGGTGCAGACCAGCGGGACTTTGTTCCCTTTGTAGCAGATTCCTAGGTGACGAAAAGGTGCAGACCAGCGGGACTTTGTTCCCTTTGTAGCAGATTCCTAGGTGACGAAGAGGTGCAGACCAGCGGGTCTTTGTTTCCTTTGTAGATTCCTAGGTGATCGGAAATGATAGATAGGCCACCACCGCGGATGGGTCAACAAATCTGGCAGAAGAATAATGAGATAGTTGACCAAGAAGTGTGTGCTGTGCTCCTGGCAGGAAGTGGTAATCCTGTGAATACTGTCGCACTGGAATGCCCTCATTCTGGGACTAAACATGTATCTATAAACCTCCCTTACACAACCATGCGTTGAGATAACTTTATATGGGTTCTATTGTTACATCAGTTAACAACGGAAAAGAACAGATGCTTTCGTTTGAAAGACTATGGGCCTCAAGAGTTACCTGCTGACAGTTAATGGGATTATGTCACAATCATTATATAACTATGAGAAATAGATGTTATATTTTTGTGATTTGTGAATAGATGTGTGCTCGTACTCCCAATAATTGTGCCATCTATTATATACTTGCAATATATGTGCCATCTATTATATACTCGCAATAATTGTGCCATATATTATATACTTGAAATAATTGTGCTATCTATTATATACTTGCAATAATTGTGCTATCTATATATAATTGCAATATATGTGCCATCTATTATACACTTGTAATAATTGTGCCATCTGTTCTATACGTGCAATATATCGGGCCATCTATTACATACTTGCAATAATTGTGCCATCTATTATATACTTGCAATAATTGTGCCATCTATTACATACTTGCAATAATTGTGCCATTTGTTCTATACTCGCAAAATATACTAAGAGATATTAAGAGAGGAGACAGAAGAAGAATATGTGACGAACATCATGAGAAAACGCCGCTGAACATACATCGGCCACATACTTAGAATAAAAGAAGACATAATTCTACGACAAGTCTTAATGTAGACACCAGACGGAAAAGAAAACAGGGAAGACCAAAAAACATTTCAGAAGAACATTTATGAATGAATTAAAATCAACAGGCATAAATGGACAAGGCCTGTAATCATTGGCAACTGATCGATAGGCATGGAAAACTATGACATCCGCCCTATGTGCCAAACTTGGCAAAAGAGGAACGGACTAACTGACTGATTATATGGTTATACGTGTACATAACATATGTAGACTCTATTTTGTATATAGACTCTATTATATAGTCTCCGGTCTTAGGATGAAGGAGTCGTGCCTCGGCACGATAATATATTATTCCCTATTAAACAAACAAACGAATTCCATACTGAAAGCACTACCTGTTGAAAAGTCTTACAGTTGAAAAAATGTGTTATTTTACCAAAAATATTTGTTCCATTATCTGTGTCCAAAGCTGTGTCGGTATGGCAGCTTTGTTTTGGTGGAAACAAATCAAACATATTTGGAATTGAACATGAACCTATTCAGCTAAATGTCATTGCACTAATGACAATATGTAACGCTGCTGTAGAGCTGTATATAGAGAATATAGATAGTACTTACGTAGAACACAAGTTTGTGACGTTTTACGATCACCAATAGATTATACAACAGTGAGATATATAGATGAAAACATATAAATAACAATATGACTATACAAAACACTTTCAACGTTTCAACTGCAAGGTTGAAAAAGCATAAAAAAACAACAACAGTGAACAAACAGTAAAAACATGGTACTTATCACTAAATGTGTCAAGGAATGCGTTACAGAATACTCTTCGCTTCCATTATTGCCAGGAAAACACACCGACATTTTACAATAAATATATTTATTGTTTTTGGGTTTTAATGCAACCACGCGATAAATGTGGCCAGGTCTTTTTTCAATGTTAATGTCAATCATAGAGACATATTTGACAATCAAACAACCAGTATATATTATGCTTCTCTTATGTATTTCTTCTCAGCTCTAGCGAAAGGGCAATAATTGGAATCGCTTGAAATACAGAAGAAAACTTTAACAGGCAAAGTGAAAATCAGTGTTAATTATAAATAAGAAAAATTGTGTGCAACTAAAAAAGATTAGATGGGGGACCGATAATAATATGCAACGCACGTTCAAACTTGGACACATTAATTGCTGGACAGATTTTGTCAGTTTTTGTTTCTGGTTATTGTTTTTGTTGTGTAAATTGTTGTCGATGATTTTATTTCGATTGCTTGTCTAGATTTCTCTCCTATTTTTACAGGGATGTTCTCTGAACAGAACTATTTTTGTGTGTATACTTTGTTATTCTATTTACTTGTAAAACAATAACAATCAAGGTTTATCTATAAATACGGCTAGTGCACTCTATATCAGGGCAGTAGATACCTCCTTAGACAAAGGGCGAAGGTTACCTAAAATATCTATTATCCTCTTTTTTGTAGATTATTTATAACGCTCTTTTGAGATAACGTGTGGGCGTAGGGTATGTTTTCCCGCCTTTTTGGTGTGCTTCATAGTACTTAATATAATATTATAGCTTCTGGGAGGGGGGAGGGTGAGGTGAATATTCCCCCCCCCCCAATTGCATCTCCTTTATCTATTCTGTTATCTTAATAATTTTCCCTTATGTCCTTCATAGGACTGCCATCTCTTCCATCTCTCACAAATCAAGACTCCTACTAGTCATTATTAAGTCTTAACGTGTGGCCGTATCTTTCTCTGTTTCCTGGAACATTTGCCTTCAATGACTAATATTTCTAAAGAATTGTGCCTTTTTATATGTCCAAAATATGTCATCTTGCGTATTTTGATACTTTTTAAAAACCAGTCTTCTTCTATTTTCAGGTATTCACGGAGCGTCTGCGTTCTATCTTCTTTCTGTCCATGATATTCTTAGCACCTTTCTATAGCTGTTCATTTCTTCTTCTTCAACGTTCATTCTCAAACTCCCACCGAATCTCTCTTGTAGTAGGATACATTCTCACACTCCCACCGAATCTCTCTTGTAGCAGGATACATTCTCAAACTCCCACCGAATCTCTCTTGTAGCAGGATACATTCTCAAACTCCCACCGAATCTCTCTTGTAGCAGGATACATTCTCAAACTCCCACCGAATCTCTCTTGTAGCAGGATACATTCTCAAACTCCCACCGAATCTCTCTTGTAGCAGGATACATTCTCAAACTCCCACCGAATCTCTCTTGTAGCAGGATACATTCTCAAACTCCCACCGAATCTCTCTTGTAGCAGGATACATTCTCAAACTCCCACCGAATCTCTCTTGTAGCAGGATAATGAATGGTCTTACTAGATTTCCAGTAGGATGTAGTCGAAAGAATATGTTGTGTCGCTGTTTGCACCAATTGCCTGACACATTCGTCTTCGACGGTATTTCATTTCACATGCTGTCATTTTCCAAGTAAAGGAAATATATTGCTATTAATATAAATTAGAGAAATCAGCTGTTTTTGCGAGGAGGCAAATACAACATGAATGGGTGAACAACATAACGCGATGACAGCCTGACTAGAAGATGTCAATGTGTGCCACCAGGATGAGTGAACGAGAAATTTGAGAATATATTATATATAGTCTTGAATGTGAAGACTCCGCCGAAGACGGATGCGTCGGGCCATTGGCGCAAATAAAACGGCGACACAACGCATTTCCATTCTGTGGACTACATCCTGCTCGAAATCTAGTAGGACCAATGGTCCTGCTTCAAAGGAGATCCAGCGGGAGTTTGAGAATTAACGCTGAAGAAGAAAATGTGAAGACGGCACTTAATCTGATGGGATATTGCAAATTTATTCACATGAGTAGGCCTACCGGTAACACAATTCTCGTTGTCATGTATCCCCATGTGATCAAACATCCACCGCAGCACTGGTCGACTACGTCACCAACAATTATTCTCCAGTTTTACATCCACCATCAATATCGATACATGGCGTGGAATGAGCCGTTTCCTACACCGTGACGCGCTCGCACATCTTGTCTATAAAACCACGCGCATGTGACACTCCCAACACCCAGGGATCAACACAACCATCCCCTAAAATGGAAAGTTAAAACATTCTTTATACTTTCAAAAATACGCCATGTATATTCTAGAAAATTTAAAAAAAAATTCTAACTTTCATTGATTGTCTTAAATTTTTTGACAATTTTCACCTTCAAAGACATTTAAAAAGAAACTGTTACAGCAGATGTACATGGTACATATCACAAACAAAAAGTAATTGATCACGCTTTTGTTAAACTCAAGAACAACTTCAATTCAGAAGACCTATGAGGTAGAAAATGGCAATGCTTGGCATCCTTGTTGAAGTCCTGCTCTGCTTAAACGTTTGTGCGATTCAAGTGATTGATAATGTAAGTATTTAAGTTATTTGTTTTGCATGTTTAGATAAAAGGTGTCATATTTTGTTCAATTTAAAATTTTGCTCAATTTGAGAATATTGTCATTGTGCGAATGTTTCTTTTTGTCAGTTATAAATTTAAGATTTGCACCTGAGAATTTTGTTTAAAGTAATGTTTCATATATAAAATGATGTTGTTAATTAAAAATAACATTTAACAAAAAGTTATTTAACACCAAATGTGGAGCTTAATTTGAGAATACTAAAAAAACATCGTAAGAATTTCTTAACGATTTCCGTGATTTAAATATTCGCGTCATAATATATGCTATTCGTGCATAGCATATAAATTCTGAATAATAATATTTTTAAATAAGTAATCTTGAAAATCTTTTGATGCACCAATTTATTTTGTGCATGTGGTCTTGTAACACCAAAAGAAAGTTCAAAGGACATTCAAATATATTAATAATGTTGTTGAGGAGACTCAGAATTATTTCAAAAAGGCTCAAAAGATGTAGAGGATTGACTTCATTATACTAGTACTACTAAATATATATTCCGTTCTTCTCGGCGAAGCGGTACTCCGCCTGCCTCGAATACTTCTCACAGCACGTAACTCCGTAGCTTCAAGTGATAATCGCAAGGGATTTCCGAAAAAATCCACTTTATAAATAAGACGTCGCGAGTGGAATTAGAATCCAACCTCTCGAGAGAACGGCGTAGTCACCGAGCCAAGGATATTTCCAGCACAGAATTATCTATTTCTATGCTATTACCTATGAGAAATAAATAATGTCTCTGTGTGTGAAATATTCATTGATTGCATTCGCTGAAACGGTCACATAATCAAAGTATTTAGTTAATGTTTAAAAATATATTTATATGTAAATACGTGCTATTCGAATAATTTATTTTCCCCCACAACAAAATAACCAGATGTGACATGAACAGACTATGAACAGACACTAGAGCTTGCGTATACATTTGCATCGATCAGCTTGTCACATGCTGATAAAATGATAACCTCCAGTGTTGGGAAACAACCCAACTCGCTGGAAATACGAGGGCTTAGGTAACACAGGACAAACATGGAAATATACGAAAATAGGTAAAGGTGTTACCAAATTTATATAAACAAGACATACTAGCATCGAGACGCATGCTGATTGTAAATATAAAGTAGACTCATAATGCATGTTCTTCAAACATGCCCACTCAATGTAGAGAAGGGTAATAAAGGTTTGCTGATACTAGATAACACACATAATGACACACAAATCCACGTTTCGACCAAAAGGCCTTTATCAAGACAGACAATTGAAACAAATTAAAACTCATAGCAATGTAGAGACCCGACGTTGAGTCTTGCCGCAACGATCCACGATATAACACACATTTAGTGACAAATGGTATGATCTAAAATGGACGGCGAACGTTAGACATGAAGTGAATACCGAAGTCTGAGGCAAGAGATTATTAAATGTAGGGGAAGAAGCAACAAAAGATAGAGGAGTTTGTCCCCTTAACATCTTTCCAGTCTACACTGATCGATTTCTCAAATGTCAATGATTCTTTAGTATGCGTAGTATGCACACATATCCTCTTTATCGTTTAACCCCATATGACTTGACACTTGACCTCATAACATAAGGTCAGGGATCATCCCCTTCTACTGCGATCAATCACTATGCATCTAATCCGATATATTAGTCTCAACCCCCCCACCCCCCAACAAATAAAAAAAAAGACTTTTAGTACTAGGAATTTATCTAAAAGCGGAGTGAAACCCGTCCCTTTACGGAAGCCCGTCCCTTTACGTGAAACTCGTCTCTTTATGTGAAACTCGTATCTTTACGTGAAACCCGCCCTTTTACGATTTTTTCCCCTAAATGTCATTAAATTTTTTAACCATAACGAGAGTTCTACGAGAAAACGAATAAAAATTCCTTGTTTTTGTAAGGTAAAACCCCCTCCTTTGCTAATACATATCTATGGCTCTGATGTCAGATTGTTGTACAGTTTTACTTTCAACTCCATATCTACAGCTCTGATGTCAGATTATTGTACAGTTTTACTGTCAGCTCCATATCTACGGCTCTGATGTCAGATTGTTGTACAGTTTTACTTTCAGCTCCATATCTACATCGTTGATGTCAAATTGTTGTACAGTTTTACTTTCAGCTCCATATCTACGGCTCTGATGTCAGATTGTTGTACAGTTTTACTTTCAGCTCCATATCTACGGCTCTGATGTCAGATTGTTGTACAGTCTTTCAACATACATACTTTCAACTCCAGATTAGTGTTTATCTAACTTTCCTGTGGATGTTGAGATGTTTCAGAGCTTCTGGAAGTCCCAGACGACTGTTTGACTAAATTTGGCTGTGTGGTCCAGTACCATGAGCTGGATAATGACCAGGAGTGTACTATATGCTTACTCAGTAGAATATTATAGTACAATTATTGGTATATCAAGAAGGTTCATTACTACTATGGACGACACAATTTTATAGCGAAACAAATATTCCTTTGGAGATATTACTAAATTATTACTTCTTCTTCCACTGCGGCGCTCGTTCTCAAACTCCTCCAAATTATCAGTATGTCGTCTCGATGAACGAAATATGCATCTTTGCATGACACATCTGAATTCAGCATGATTTATGGGTCGTTTTTACCATTTATAGAATAAGATAGCCTGCTCCCACTCCAAAGTAATGAGATAGCAAAACCCCCATCAAAGTAATAGGATAGCCAACCCCTACTCCAAAGTAATGAGATAGACAACCCCCACTCCAAATTAATGAGATAGTCAACCCCTACTCCATAGTAATAAGATATCCAAACCCCCATCAAAGTAAGGAGATAGCCAACATTCACTCCAAAGTAATGAGATAGCAAAACCCCCATCAAAGTAATAGGATAGCCAACCCCTACTCCAAAGTAATGAGATAGACAACCCCCACTCCAAATTAATGAGATAGTCAACCCCTACTCCATAGTAATAAGATATCCAAACCCCCATCAAAGTAAGGAGATAGCCAACATTCACTCCAAAGTAATGAGATAGCCAACTCCCACTCCAAAGTAATGAGATAGCCAACTCCCACTCCAAAGTAATGAGATAGCCAACCCCCACTCCAAAGTAATGAGATAGCCAACCCCCACTCCAAAGTATATGTAGTCATATTTTACGACATTCATTGTAGGTTACAGTATTGCTATTATTTGCTATTCTTGTGGGCTCCAGCAACACATGAAAATGATCAATATTACACATTAATGTTAATGCAATATTAGTAGAGACAGAATTTGTTATTGTGTTTGTGTGTATATGCAAAATGTCACAAGAAAATGTTAATGAAGCTACTGAACACCTTCCTTTGCCGGTATCCGCCGTTTATCTTTCCACCGTGTTCGTTTCAAACACCCTCATTTTATTTTTGTTGTTTTTCGTGTGCGACCCAAAAACAAAGCAAACTTAACTGTGAATTTGTTCACGTACTTGTGTTTCTCGTACATCGATACCGTTATGTCTAATAATCGGATACTGCGACTCTGATTTGTTTGTTTGCAACTTCCAGCGGCTTCTAGAAATATGATATTACAACAATTGTTGTAATTATTTGTTACATTTGACAGAATCTACTTTTCTGTTACAAAATGTTTTTGCTCACACTGACCAGACGGCTGTGTGGACAGCTATGCAATCGCATGCACAAATGGCTCTTTGGGAGGTGTTTGAGAGCATTTTCGAAGGTCCACAGTCGTAATTTTATTTTATTTACGCTGAGTATTAAAATCCGAGCGCGACGCCCTCTAACTAGCGACGTACTTGGTTGTGCAGCCAGTCAACTTAACAGGGAACGGTGGGCAGAAGTATGTCTTTACCTAACGTAATTTTCTGCACTGAGATGTACTTGTTCTTGCTGGTGTCTATCGGTCATCTTATGATTAGGCATTATTTTAAAACTAATCTAACACTTCTGCGAGTATTCTGAAATCCATGCCGCTTTGCAGATGTAGTCCTCAATGAGTCGTGTCATGTATTATACCTAAACTGTGATATCTAGGCCTTTCACCAAGAAACATTGGACCACGACGTTTGTACATCTGTGAACTTCTATGATACTGAGGTAGTAAACCCATATCCATCCCTCCTTAGTAGCCGCCCATGACATGCATGGCAGTTTCAGATTTTCGCTTTGGGTCCCTTTTATTGGGCATTGGTAGTACACGAAGAAAAAACATTTATTTAAAGATGCATCAGACTCTTCTTTCTCTTCTTCTTCTTCCTCACCTTCTTCTTCGTCCCCTTCTTCTTCTTCCTCCACTTTTTCTTCCTCCCTTTCTTTTCATCCCCTTCTTCTTTCTCTCCTTCTTTCTCCCTATTTTCCCCTCCCCCCTTCTTTCTTTTTTCCTCTTTATCCTTTTCTTCTTCTTTCTTCTTCTTTCCCCTTTCTTCTTCTTCCTCCCCTTCTTCTTTCTTCCCTTTTTCTTCTTACTCCCCTTCTCCTTCCTCTCCTTCTTCCTCCTTCCCTTCCCCTTGCTCCCCCTCTTCTTAGTTCTCCTTTTTTGGAGACATACGTGATATGGGCATCTTCAATGAACTGTACTCCGGAAAAGTAGTGAATATTAATAGTGACGTTCTTGCTCGTCATTTTCTGTTGTTGTGTATGTAGTCTTGATAAAGGCCATTCGGTAGAAACGTTGATTTGAGTGTCCTTTATAGTGTACAGAGATTAGCAAAACTTCATTTCCTTATTTCAAGCTTTACCCCCTCCCCCCAAGCAATGTTCTAGAGATGTTTCAATAGTGACATATTTTTATTGTGATATAGAACATTGTGCAATTATGTGGAATCTGTTCTTTGTTGTTCTATCATAGCGAGTTCCCACGATCACAGAAAAAAAACCAGTTTCCAACTGTTACATATTAGAAAGTAAGTATAATTTTGCACAAAATAAAAAACATATAATTTTTTTTT
Organism: Meghimatium bilineatum; assembly: GCA_034231615.1. NCBI lineage: Eukaryota > Metazoa > Mollusca > Gastropoda > Stylommatophora > Philomycidae > Meghimatium > Meghimatium bilineatum. Next base: position 32,527,680 of record CM067300.1, on the reverse strand, counting down.
AGAAAATTCCATAAATACGAAGGCGGGGATCAAGAACAGACATCGACTGCAAGTAAATTATAACAAATAGGTGTTAACCTAGATTACGACGCCCTACTCTACAAGGATCGCTCTTTCTTCCGCCTCAGTATAGAAACACATATATAGATACAGAAATTGGAAAGAGGGCGGAACAAATAATTATTATCAATAAGAAAAGTAACGTGCAATTTTTTAACTGTAAGGTAGTATGAAAAATCATTCACTTTGCAAAGGTATTGCAAAATGTGTGTAAATTACTTGAGTGAAATTGTAGATTAATGATTCGCGTGGGAGAATTAAAATTAGCCAATCAATGTAGAGATTTATAGACGGGGGGATAATGATGCTATCTTATTCGAACGAGGAATTCAGTAAAATAGAGAGTTTTCAAAATTACAAGCTAATGTGAGAGGTATTCATAACCAGCTAAATACAAGACCATCCGATTGGTCACAGCCGATGTCTAAACCTTGGCTTTTCATTCGCTAGACACATGATATACACAATGAGACCAATGAGAAGTTTGGTAAATAAATGGCCAGTTTCTTTGGGGCTGTCCATTAATTACGTCAGAAAATGTTTTGCCTATTTAAGACCCCTCGAATTATCAATGATTCAGGGGCCCATTCCAGATGCTATATTATATAAAAAATATTTAATATAATCCCCCCCCCCTTTTCCAGGAAATTGTTTTTGCAAAAAAAGTACAAGAAAAAATGCGATGTTTAACATTTCAGAAAAATGTTTCAAAAAACAAATTTAATTGGCGGTGTATACAAACAGTATTATTGACATCAACATCTGTCATATCATCTGCCATTGTGTCAAAATCTGTCAAATCATCATCCCTTTTGTTAACATCTGTCAAAACATCGTCCCTTGTCAACATCTGTCAAATAATCATCTCTTGTGTCCACATCTGTCAAATCATCTTCCCTTGTGTCAACATCTGTGAAATCATCTTCCCTTGTGTCAACATCTGTGAAATCATCTTCCCTTGTGTCAAAATCTGTCAAATCATCATATTTTGTGTCAACATCTGTCAAATAATCTTCCATTGTATCAATATCTGCCAAATACTCTCCCTTGTGTCAACATCTGTGAAATCATCTACCCTTGTGTCAACATCAGTTAAATCATCTTCCCTTGTGTCAACATATGTCAAATCATCTTCCCTTGTGTCAACATCTGTCAAATCATCTTCCCTTGTGTCAACATCTGTCAAAGCATCTTCCCTTGTGTCAAAATCTGTCAAATTATCATATCTTGTGTCAACATCTGTCAAATCATCTTCCATTGTATCAACATCTGTCAAATCATCTTCCCTTGTGTCAACATCTGTCAACTTATTTTCCCTTTTGTCAACATCTGTCAAATCATCTTCCCGTGTGTCAACATCTGTCAAATCATTTTCCCTTGTATCAACATCTGTCAAATCATCTTCCCTTGTGTCAACATCTGTCAAATCATTTTCCCTTTTGTCAACATCTGTCAAATCATCTTCCCTTTTGTCAACATCTGTCAAATCATCTTCCCTTGTGTCAACATCTGTGAAATCTTTAAAGATGACCTCTCCAACTATTTACTTAAATTATGGACGACCCCGCCCCTTTGGGTTGGTGCACTACTTCCCGATTCCGTGTTCCGAGATTCAATCTCCATTTGCTCCTAGATCAACCAAGCACAATGAAATGGGTACTACGTATACTGTAAAATTAAAGGCTGTAATCGAGATCCTGACCACATCGTCCCTAGGTTTTTCATTCATCAATGAAACGTATAGGCCTAACAACTTATTCCCCAAATACTTATCAAGGGCGTGGCAATGGGCAGTTTATTTGTTCTGAAATTTATAGAAAAAAAAACAACAGAGAATAAATAATTTTGTCATCTCATGATGATGATAAACTCGATACCTCCTGCTGCAAAAATTGGCAAAACAATAATAGAAACTAGAAAAGGCAGAGGAATGCATGACAAAAGTAGGTCTAAAGGAGTTCCTGATACTACAGGACTCCATAAAATATATATATCAAGCATAATAAAGTTCTATTGTGTGTGCCAAATCACCAGTCACGATTATGACTTTGCTGTTCTGAACTAGCACCTGACAAGGGTATTTTTCTTTTTCTTTTGATATTCTTGCCTTAGCTATCGCACTCCAACCAGATCTCCCGTTTAGCAGAAAATGTTTCTACTATGTTTCCAGCCGGATGTAGTACAAAGAACGGAAAAACATTGTTTCGCGGTTTTATTTGCGCCGGTAGCCAAATTAAATTTAAACGAATTTAAGCTCGTTTTGTAATGCTTTAGGTGGCTTCAACATGGTGTTCGCGAGCACTAACGACTACATGTGGCGGTGTTCGCAGTCTGAAAAGATGGAGAACCCTTGTTGTAGTTGGTAAAAGGAATACAAGAATAATGTTTAGAAGTCGGATATGTGGTGTTTTTAGGGAGCCGCGTTATCGCAGTGGTTAGCGCACTGGCTTCGCATATGAGTGGTCCTTGGTTCATTCCCAGGCGGAAATGTTTTTCAGATCGCAACGGCTCCAGGTCGACCCAGCCTTAAATGGGTACCGGATTAATCCGGGAAGTAAAGACTGTGAGGGAGAAGAGATGGCTACCGCCCTCATTTGCAGAGCCTCTGAAATGTGAGATCGCTAACATCTCACACACCTATAGCATTAATAAATGCTATGGGTTACTTTGTTTAAAAAAACAAAACTTTTTATGTGGTGTTTAAATACATAGACCGCAAAAGTGCCGTAGAAACGATAAGACGCATTTAGTTCTGGCGAAGGCATCAGTTTCTCTCGTGGATAGCTTATCAGTCGTCTCATTTCCAAGTACTTCACCATCACATACAAGTTGTTGAAAGATTTGGATATCTCATTTCCAAGTACTTCACCATTACATACCAGTTGTGTACACTGTTTATGAATTTGGCCAATTTTTTGTTGCAATGTTTTGTTCCAAATATTGACAATAAACTGTCCCATTCTTGCTCGTTTCTTTCTGTGTTACTCGGTTTAGAAGGACAAGTACGAGTACTTGATTACTCTATTCAACAAGGGCTGGTGCAGCTGTGACTTCGGTTTACTTGGACTGCTTCCTGTTTGGGAATTCTTCTCCTAAATATATTACTTCACTGGGGCATCCTTCTCAAAGATACGAGGCGTGTTCAAATGAAAACGGGACTTGTGGATTTATTTAAAAAGTATCATACGCAATTTAATATTTTCAACGGAATTGAACAAAGCAACCACTTGTGAATAAGAATGCACCTGGGTTTATCAGAAAAAATCTCCGTATGCATTTAGGCAAGCATCCCACTGTTTAGGTAGACGTCGAATGCCGTCCGAGAAAAAGTTGCGTGGCTGTTCTCTGAACCATGTGGTCACCGCTGTCTTCACGTCTGCGTCGCTGTTGAATCGCTGTCCCTTTAGTGCTTTCTTCAACGGTCCGAACAAATGGAAATCACACGGGGATAAATCGGGACTATAGGCTGGGTGATGAAGAACTTCCCAATTCTTCTTCGCCAATGTTTCCTGCACAATTTTTGCGACGTGCGGACGTGCGGACATATGGAATTCTTCTGCAAGCGAACGAATGCTCCGACGACGGTCAGTCAGTACTGCTTTATCAAGCACGGCTATGGCTTCTTCTGTTGCAACAATATGCGCCTGACCTGGCCGTGCAAGATCTGCCGTTAACTCACGTCCGTCTTTAAACATACGCACCCACTCCATCACTCTGGTCCTCGACAACACGTGACCGTATGTAAATTATTGGATACTCATTACTAGTGCAAAATGTCATCAATATCAGTGCGCTCTATCACGCGTGGTGTAACAAGTCCCGTTTTCATTTGAACACGCCTCGTACATTGCCTGTCTGGGGCATTCTACGCATGGATACATTGCCTCACTGGAAATTCCTCTCATAGATACGTTACCTCACTGGGGCATTCTTCTCATAGGTACATTGCCTCACTGGGATATCCTTTTCATAGATATATTGCCTCACTGGGATATTCTCCTCATAGATATATTACCTCGCTGGCTAGAGTATTCTATCTACACTTGACTTTCACCTCCTGATATCCAAGTATACTCAGGTATCCAAGTATGCCAAGTATCCGAGTATGCAACGTATACAAGTATCCAAGTATGACATGTATACAAGTATCCAAGTATGACATGTATACAAGTATACTCTGTTGGCAGCGTTTATCCGTGCATCCACACTGTGGACTACTGGTAGGCAATCGCTGCTGCTCGCTGACTAGATGTGAATGATGTGTGTATGACAGCTGGTTAGAAGTCCTTGTTATCATCTTGTGTCAGCGGGATTGTCACTTCATGAAAACTTGAGCTACCATAGGGATGAACAGTTTGAAAGATCTATTAACCAGGCAGGAAACAGACTGGCCTGAGTGTTTGTGGTCATACGTGCAGTGAAGTCTGGTCTAGAAAAGCAGAGTTATTTGCAGCACTTCTACGTCACACAGATGCACAAAGCTTCCTTTCCATCTCTGTGGGTACACACCATGTATGATTGCCGGGACGTTGCATATTTCGACAATCTTGCAGTATGTGGTGTGATGTTTGTATTATTTCTTGACAGGGGCACAGATGAGTTGATTTGCCCAATCCGTGCTAGCATGGAGATCACAGTGACATGCCCTAACCTTAAATATGGTTCGCTGATCATCTGTTAAAATTTTTTTACTTTGAATCTTTTGTGTGTAGTAGTAAAGTGGTCACATTCCCATTTGTTACTGTCCTATCTATCTGGAAACCCTGAATTGACCCAATGCCACGAGCTGGACGGTCTTATACCCCGTAGAGGACGTAGACGTTATTTTCCTGCAAACCCAATGCGTTCTGGTGATACATTATTGAATTCCCACCCACATCATGGAATATTGTAGCTAAACTCACCACGAACTTTCTCTGTCTCCTTTAACGACATGTTGAAGTGTTACTTTATTGTTTGCTTTCATTTTGATCCCCTCATAACTCTGAGGCAAATAACGCGATAGTAGGGAAATTAAAGCCTTTTTTGGCTTGCACATATCTTTCAACAGAAAAGCCTTTCTACTTTTGTATCCTGAGGCATATAAATATTTAAAAAATATTTGCAGCTCGAGGCAGTCTGTTATATTATTACCTGCTAATAGCTTTCTTTCGAACTATTTATGAAGTTATCTTTTTTAATTAACAATTTTTAACTAATTAAAATGTTATCATTGGTTCAATAACAATGAAACAATTTTTACTGTTTAGCGAAGCAATCTTAATTTTCGTCAGGACTTTATAAAATTATAATTACATGTCATTTTGTTTCTATCAATGCCCAGTTTGCAAAGTAAGTTGACGAATCCTGTAATAATAGGAAGACCATTAAATTTACTGCCATATCCAGCGATCAGTTATTGATACGAGGGCATTGTCATTACAAATCCTTTCATATGTTTTCCAGCCAAATTGGATACTTTGGTCGTCATAGAAATTTCTTTTTCCAGATTTAACGCCCAGGATAGGTCTATCTCGAAATGTAAGAGGATGTCTCCGGCTCGGTTCTGTAATGTATAGTAAATTAATTCGAAAATAATCGAAGCATCTTATATGATAAGTAGATCTATGGAGGCAGTATGAGAAACGAAAGTATACTTTATGGGGCAATCTATCAAAATAATATTGATCTGTACTGTATGTCCCCTGTTGGAGGGCTTATTGCTTATACACAATCTTTGGTAAATCAGAACTGGTTGATTGTACACAATCTTTGGTAAATGATATCTGATTGTGCACATTCTTAGATACGAGGTAGTCGACTGTATATCGTCTTTGAAAATATGAGAAATGGTTGTGCATCCGCTGAAGACGGATGTATCGGACCATTGGCGCAAATGAAACGACGACACAATGCATTTCTATTTTCGAGATTGCACCCTGCTGGAAATCTAGTTGGACCATTGTTTTGCTATAAGAGAGATCCAGTAGGACTTTGAGAATGAACGCTGAAGAAGAAGAAGAAGAAGGTTGTGCACAATCTTTGGAAATGAGAGTTGCTTGTAAACATTTTAAAATAAAGAGAGTTGCTTGCACAATCTTTGAAAAATAAGAGCTGGTTGCACACAATATTTCGTAAATGCGAGTTAATTGTACATAATCGTTGGTAATTGAGAGTTGATTGAACATAATGATTGGTAAGTGAGAGTTGATTGTACATAATGATTGGTAAGTGAGAGTTGCTTTTACATAATGATTGGTAAGTGAGAGTTCATTGTACGTAATGATTGGTAAGTGAGAGTTGATTGTACATAATGATTGGTAAGTGAGAGTTGATTGTACATAATGATTGGTAAGTGAGAGTTGATTGTACATAATGATTGGTAAGTGAGAGTTGATTGTACATAATGATTGGTAAGTGAGAGTTGATTGTACATAATGATTGGTAAGTGAGAGTTGATTGTAGATAATGATTGGTAAGTGAGAGTTGATTGTACATAATGATTGGTAAGTGAGAGTTGATTGTACATAATGATTGGTAAGTGAGAGTTGATTGTAGATAATGATTGGTAAGTGAGAGTTGATTGTACATAATGATTGGTAAGTGAGAGTTGATTGTACATAATGATTGGTAAGTGAGAGTTGATTGTACATAATGATTGGTAAGTGAGAGTTGATTGTAAATAATGATTGGTAAGTGAGAGTTGATTGTACATAATGATTGGTAAGTGAGAGTTGATTGTACATAATGATTGGTAAGTGAGAGTTGATTGTACATAATGATTGGTAAGTGAGAGTTGATTGTACATAATGATTGGTAAGTGAGAGTTGATTGTACATAATGATTGGTAAGTGAGGGTTGATTGATGAGACACAGATGTATATTAAATATATTAAATCATTAAAGATTACTTTTATTGTGAGCCGAGGCAGTGTCAAGGTATCGAGTTAATTCATTATTTGGTTTTTAAAAATAAAGATAACTCCATTAGTTCACCCAGTCAGAAGGAAGCATGATACCGGGGATAATGCTCTGAGAATGATGCCATTGCTACTGTGCGAGTACAGTAGGCGACGCTAGTTTGCATGTTTCTGGTCAACTACCGACTAGGCAGCTGAGCATTTATGGAACAACCGTGTGCAATGACGCTGGTCCACAGTACATCTTACCGATGTGTATTACCTTCACCTTATAGGTTACTGTATAAGTGTTACCGTACAGGTGATACCGTACAGCGTACAAGTATTGCTGTACAAGTTAAGAGAAAGAAGGGAAAGCAAAAATAAATAATGGGAGGATAGATATAGAGAATTGATGGCGCTACCTCCAGTAGAGTTGCATAAAAATGACAATTAATAGATGAGTTTTCTGTAATACGGTATTTCTACAGAGAATCAGGAGAAGTGAACATTAAACCACCCAACCCCATGATAGGTTGCCCCTCAAATGTTATTAAAAATATCACTTTATTTAAAGGTATAAGCCACAGTTTCCGAAAACACGCCACAGTGTTGTGATATATATATATATACAATTAGAAATACCACATTCTAGAAAGGATATGCCACATGATATATATGGATTCTCTGAACATTCCGTGTTTCTGAAAGAGTTGAACTGTATCACTGCACCATCGTCGTCTTGGGCGTCCTCTTCTCCTGCTGTCGTTAACTCTACCTTCAGCTATTAATCTTTCCATGCTGTTATGTCTCTTTATATGATGTTATGATGTTGTTAAGGAGCCAGTCCTCGTCGACGTCTATTTATCTTAACACTACTTTATTTGTCTTTTCAGTTGTCTATGGTATACATAAAAACTCTTCTATAGCATTTCGAAAGCAGCGATTCTCTTGGCTATTGTTTTATTTAATGTCCAATCCAAAATATAATTACTATACAAGTTAATCATGTAGTTTGCCATTGCTGTCAGGAGGAGGTCCTTTTATCGAAAATCACACAAAGAAAACACATTAACTTTCTTCGCCAGTTTTAGTGGGTGTGTATATATATATATACAACCTCCAGGCATGTATATATATATATATATATATATATATATATATATATATATATATATATATATATATATATATATATATATATATATATATATATATATATATACATGCCTGGAGGTAGTTTTAATAACACTTTAAGGAACACAATGATGTAAGCGTAATTATGTCCTAACCTATTAAACCACTGGCTATAAATAGACAACAGGACAATGGTCAGCTTTTGTTACAGCATCAGGGATGAGACATTCTCATACGTTTCACATTCTCAAAGATTGTTGAAGCAAGTAATATTTACAGGCACGGGTGGCAGATGAGCTTACGATTTATCTTCGTATTTATTCAACGGGGGGAACAATGTTTCTGCATTGATTGCACAGATTGAAGAAGTTTAATATCATCTGCGTAAAGTTTCTGCTCATGCGAATGGAATGCCGGTTTATATTGTCATAGCTTTCTTTTATCTTCACTGCATTCTGATTATTATTATTATCTGGCAATCTTCAAGTTATTCTTTTCGCATTGTCTTCTTTTTAGGTATCATTCTCGCTTTGTTGTGTATTCCTTGCAAAGATTCTCAAGTTATTATGACATCTAATTATAAATTGGGTTCATTATGAACACATTTTGTCAGCTATGTGTTATCATGATCTAAGATTGAAGCATAGAATAATATCATTATGACATTCCATTCATATAAAAAGAGAGATGAATGGCAGTATGGCGCAGGGCTTGTTAGCCCACCTCGTGGAGCAGGCAGCCTCAACAAGCACTAACGACTACATGTGGCAGTATTCGCAGTCTGAAAAGATGGAGAACCCTTGTTGCAGTGGGTAAAATGAATAAAAGAATGATGTTTTGAAGTCGGATATGTCGTGTTTAAATATATAGACCGAAAAGTGCTGTAGAAACGATAAAACGCATTTAGTTCTGGCGAGGGCATCAGCTTCTCTCTTGCATAGCTATCAGTCGTCTCATTTTCAAGTACTTCACAATTACATACCAGTTGTAGAAAGATTTGGATATCTCATTTTCAAGTACTTCACCATTACATACCAGTTGTTGAAAGATTTCCATATCTCATTTTCAAGTACTTCACCATTACATACCAGTTGTAGAAAGATTTGGATATCTATCATAAACTAGATACCATACACAGGTTCATAGGCAACAAGACACCATCGTTTTTCGCATTAGAACTGACCACTGCAGACTACATGACCACCTGTACCTAATCAGGGTGGCCCACACAAATGCATGTCCATGTGGAACAAGAATACACTCCTGAACACGTACTCCAAGACTGTTTAGATTACTAGGAACTGCGAAGGAAGACATGACCAAATTAGACTGAACTAAGGGAAAAACTTTCGAGCAACCGCTCTGACCTGGAGAAGACTGGGATTTCGTTCTGGCGATTGGCATGAAGATCTCGCAAGACTAAAATAATACTGAACGCAGAGGAATATGATACAACGAATAAATGAGAAGAGGGATCGTTTTGTTACTCTTTTCTCTCTAATTGAAAGTGATTTGACATATTCGTGGGACATCTTGATTGCAAAGACGCCATTTGTATTCAGTTTTTGCAGTTCCAGTGTGATCATTATCACTATATTCAATTACACGTTGCAAGTAACCTCAAGACATTGTCTCATTGCAATATAGTATCAATATCACTTCACTATGGTGCCCTTGTCAAATTGTCTCAGATAGTAGTACTCTCAATGCAATACTTTTAATAGAAGTTAAAAGGAAAATAGGAATGGTTAAAAGTACTTGCAGTAACATAAGGAAAATATGAACATCGAAATAAATTAAAAATGATGGTAGATGTGAAACAGAAGTGAAAAAGTGAATATAAATGGCTAAAAGTGCTATCAATGATATTAAGAAATAATTAATATCTAAACAAATCACAAACTAAAAATGAGAAATATAAAATGCAACGCCAACTCTACTTTAATGTATGGCTCAGATGTGGATATATAGAAGATTAAGGAAAACTTCATAGAAATAAACGATCACACAGGTTATGACAACAAGGCGTATGAAAAAATAACTATTAAAGGAAATGCTACTTTAACAAATAAAATATTGTGGACATATTTACGTTACCCACTTTGAAGATTTTGTATGAAGGTTAGTTGATGGAAGAAGAGCAAGTGTTAGGTAGAGGTTCAAATGTTGGAGGAAAATAATCTCGAGATGGACAGGATATAGTCTAGAACAGTGTTTCACAACATGGGGCGCACGCTCCACCGGGGGGCAATTTGGTTGTGCAGGGAGAAATTGGAACATTTTTAGGGAATAATTCAATTTTAAAATAGAAAAGCAAATGTTTATATTGTACATAGGGGGGCATCAGAATTTTAGAATGACTTAGGTGGGGCATAGTAAAAAAAAGGTTGAGAAACACTGGTCTAGAATGTATAACCAAGACAAGAGACAGTTGATGATGTAGTACAGTTGCAGACACGGTACATTGCGGAGACGGTACTTGTTGATGATGATTAAGAATACCAGAAGAGTATTATTGTTGTCTTATATCGATGAACTGAAATAATTTTTTATGATATTTTGTTTGCAAGCCAAGTTTTGGTAAGCGAGATATTTGATGCATCTTCGAAATTTGTCCCTCTGTTCGCATGTTGTCTTTCAATCAATCAAGTGCCATGCCGAATGGCGTAGGCGATCATGTTTCTCGTAGAGACAACGACTCTCTGTTAATTAAATAAAAAACATAAAATAGTTTCCAATATAAAAATATCTATATAACACAAGTTTAATATATAAAAATATCTATGACACGTTTCACATACAAAAATATCTATATGACACATTTCACATACAAAAATATCTATATGACACGTTTCACATATAAAAATATCTAAATGACACACGTTTCACATACAAAAATATCTGACACGTTTCACATAGAAAAATACGAAGCAATTAAATGCAATATGTGGAGTCACTCGCCAGTGTATTGCTTAAGCCCAAGAGAGGATCAAATAGCAGCAGCCCTGTTACGTATGCGCATGTCGTAAGATGCGACTAAGGAGGTTTAGGGGTGGAGTTGGCAGTCTCATTCCATAAAGAGTCAAAATGATCCATAAGTCACTCTAAAGTTGGATGCATTAGACCGAACGGCGCATATATCGCAGCTAAACTGTAAACCACGGCATAAGCTACACGTGTTTGAGAAAGAACGGAGAAGAGAAATGTAACCACTAATACGGCTTTCTTTTCGAATGAGACATATTGATATGATTTCGGTTGTCTACCGAATTGTTGCTCTACTAAAGGAAGACAGACAATTCTCATAGACAATGAATCTCTTGTTGTCATGAAGATAAATGAGATTAGTAAGGCTTGAATTCAAGTTGAAATTGAAAAGAACGGCGTGCCTTTGCCATTTATCTAGGATTGGTTTTCTCGGTAATTTTCACGCACAACAATTGTTTATAGTCCCACTTTTATTTTATTTTCTACGACAATATTGGTACCGTTGCTTATAGTGAGGCGCAAGAAAGCGAAATGTTTTAAGGTCTCACTAGTAACTGATCAGACCAACCACTATGTAACAGTCAGCCGCTGCTGGATGACATGCACAATGTGGCTTTCCTCTCGTGTTAAATTCCTATATCACTTCATCCGAAACCGTTGGGGGTAAAGATATCTGTACAGAAAGTAAAAAAACCCTTAATTCGTTAAGTTTTTAAAATTATTGTTATGATTTTTGTTCGACACTATTTATATAAATTGAGTCGCAACTAAAAAAAAAAAACCGAACTGAAAAGAAATAATCCAATATCAGCCATTCAGGTCATGTCTACTTTCTGTACAGAAATCTTTACTGGAGACCGGTTATCTTCATCTATGCCAGATGTGGGCACATTTTTGGGTCAGTGATCGGGATTGTGCTTTATACAGGTTTGGTTGGGGGAGAGAGCAACAAGTTACTTGTTCAGTCACTTTGTGTTTCATCGAGTGTTGTTTTTTAGCTCAAAGATCAATGTTTACAATTCTCCTTTATTTGTCTAGAGGACCAGTAAAATAGCTAGGTGGACCGGATGTGGTCAATGGGCATTATTCTGCCCATCCCTTATTTATTGCAATACTTATCAATGCCTACGTGAATACAATCTACCAGAATAATTATCAATGCCTACTTTAATACAATCTACCAGAATACTTATCAATGCCTACTTTGATACAATCTACCAGAACACATATCCATGCCTACCTTTAAAACAATCTACCATATTACGTATCCATTCCTACTTAAGTAGAATCTGCCAGGCTACTTATCCATGCCCACTTTAATACGTGATGTCAGAATACTTAACAATTTCTACTTTAATACGTGAAACCAGCATACTTATCAATGCCTACTTTATTACGTGATACCAGAATACTTATCAATGCCTACTTTAATACGGGATACCAGAATACTTATCAATACCTACTTTATTACGTGATACCAGAATACTTATCAATGCCTACTTTAATTTATTATATTATAATTTGTATTTTATGTGAAACACCAGATCTCTTGTTTATGTCATCTGATCGGTGAGACCTAACACATCCTTCTCCAGTAGAGTCAATCGAGCTGATCTAAAACAGTGTTACTTATCTTGACTCATGCGACTGATTATTGGTCACTTGCTTATACGATTTGTTGTTAGTGAATGAGGAAAATGGGAAAAGTCGGATTAAGTAAAGTAAGTGGCGGTGTTCGAGATCTACCCGCAGGACATTTATGGTGAAGGAAATGGAACTAAGTACCAAATGAACCGATGTATAAGAACAATTACTATACGCCATGAAAGATATGTTTTTAATAACTCAAGCTCATTTTTATAATGCATTTGTCACAATAAGTGACACTTCTCCATTATTTCCTTCATCGATTCAACATCTGCTTGATTAGTTTCATTGTTCGTCTCTCTTGCAAGGTCTGTAGACAGATTGTACTTGAAGAAAACCATATAACATTTATTGGTCTAGAATATCGCAAATGGGCGTGGCTGTCTGTCACTTGTCTAAACGTAGACTTTAATAAGAAACGGAGATTATAATTTCAATATATTTCAAACAGATTTAAAGCGATAAGAGTTGGTTATAAATTGTATTGTTTAAAAAAATATCGCAACTTTTTTTGGAGTTATTTTTATAAAAGATTTTCCCTGATGGGATATCATTCAACCTATCTACTGTATTCATCTGGTCATTAACTTCTCGTAGTTACCTTAATTGTACTCACCGCATGATTCGCGAGGTCATGAAAGAGATAAAGGTTAAAACAATATTTTTGGCAATAACTTGTGACTCTTGTGGCAATAACTTATTCTATTTGAAAGAAATTTGCAGCGAAAGATGTCTGGACGAGGTAAAAGTGGCAAGGGACTCGGAAAAGGAGGCGCCAAGCGTCACCGCAAAGTATTGCGTGATAACATCCAGGGTATCACCAAACCCGCTATTCGCCGTCTGGCACGCAGAGGTGGTGTGAAACGTATAAATCCAGTAAAACTTACTGAACACAAAACTCTTTGACCATATTCTGGACGTATTGAATGGTTATAAAATATTTGCGGTCATCGAATAAGTTCAGTTGAAAATTCTAAGTGCGAGTATGACTCATCTCACTACAGAACAACGATACATCAGCATTAGATGCTTACAGACTGGACAATCACAAAGTGTAGTGTCCAGACAATTTAATATGGTTAGAAGCACCATTACCGCATTTGGAGGCGATAACAACAAACTCGCTCAGTGGCAGACCGGCCTCTCAGTGGAATACCCAGCAGCCACTCAGTAGAATACCCAGCGGCCCCTCAGTGGAATACCCAGCGGCCCCTCAGTGGAATACCCAGCGGCCCCTCAGCCGCAGACCGTTTCATACGGCTGCGTCACCTAAGGAATCAAGTTGAATCTGCGTCCTCCACAGTCCAGTCAATGCCATCAGTTAATTTCAGATTAAACAGTTAGGAACCGACTGCTGAATGCTGGTCTTTGGACTAGAATACCATACAGAGGTCCTGTTCTTATGGACCGGCATCGCCAGAACCAACTGCAGTGGGCGAACCAGCATCATCAAAGGACTGTAGGAAATGACTGGGGACGGGTTTAGTTTAAAGTCTGAAAGTTATTTCATGCCACGATTTAAAAAGTAATTTCGTAAAATAAAATTGTGGTACACGCTTGAAATAATGTTGCGTTTGTTTTGAACATTGCAAAGAATTATCAGAATTATCAACATATAAATAATATATGTATGTGCAGGATCGTAAATATGTCTTCAGGAACGCGGATGGTTTACCTCTAAAAAAAGATAGTTCACACATTTTCACATATATTTACCTCTTTTTCATTACATGTTTGATGACTTAAAAAAAGGGGGGGGGGAGTTGTTACCCACCTTTGGCTAAATTGCAAACAAAAGTAGGTCCCATAGTAGCAGCATGCCGATGGGGATGAAGATAACTCTTCACGTACTAAGACGCAGCAACCACTATGTGGGATCTGAGTTCCCTTCCTTGAAGTGTTTACCTTTCCCAACTCATGCACTAGGTACCCATTTCCAGCTGGGTCGACTAATAAGTACCACTTCAATGGAAGTTGTAAACTTGATATACTTACTTTCTCACATTTCTCCAGGTTCTATATTCCCTAATGTGTATACATGTTTAATAAATTCTCGTAAAGCAGTTCATCAGCTTTCTAGTGGAAAAGCACCTGGCTCCGACTCAATACCAATCGAAATATACAAATATGGTGGTAAAAATCTTATTGAGAAACTTCACATAATTTTCCAACAGTCTTGGATAAGCGAAAAAATTCCACAAAATTTTAAGGATGCTACAATTATACACCTGTATAAACGTAAAGGGAACCGCCAGTCCTGTAACAACCATCGTGGTATCTCTCTACTGTCCATTGCTGGAAAGATATTTGCCAGAATCCTTTTGAACCGTCTTACATCTCATCTAAATGAAGGACTACTACCCGAAAGCTAATGTGGTTTCAGAAAAGAACGTGGAACAACTGATATGATCTTTGCTGAAAGACAGCTTCAAGAAAAATGTCAAGAACAACTGTACACAGCATTCATAGACTTGACAAAAGCATTTGACACAGTAAGTAGAGAGGGTCTGTGGAAGATTCTGGCAAAGTATGGATGTCCACAGAAATTTATCTCAATGGTGCAGCAATTGCATGATGGAATGCAAGCTAGAGTTCAGGATGATGGAGAGTTATCTGAAACCTTTCCTGTCTCAAATGGAGTAAAACAAGGATGTGTATTAGCACCTACCCTATTTAGCATCATGTTCTCTGCTATGTTGGATGATGCTTTCAGAGATCTAGACCTGGGAGTAAACATCACTTATCGCATAGACGGAAAATTGTTCAACCTTCGGCGGCTTCGAGCAAAAACCAAAGTTAAATCACACACAATCAGGGATCTTCTATTTGCTGATGACTGTGCCCTAAATGCCAACTCTGAGGCTGATCTACAATGTATTATAGACAGATTCTCCAAAGCCTGTACCAACTTTGGGCTTACCATTAACACAGAGAAAACAGAAGTCATGTTATAACCAGCACTTGGCAAAAGCTATCTCGAGCCCTGCATAAAGGTAAATGGTGTAGCACTGAAAGTTGTGAATAGATTCACATATCTAGGCAGTACGTTATCACAAAATGCCAACGTTGATGATGAAGTGTATACAAGGATCGCCAAAGCAAGCAGTACTTTCGGCAGATTGTACGCAAATGTTTGGCGAAGAAATGGCATTAACCTACAGACTAAGCTGAAAGTTTACAGAGCAGTGGTACTTCCAGTGCTGCTATACGCTAGTGAAAAATGGACTGTGTATAGACGTCATGTGAAAAACTCAATCATTTTCATACAAATTGTCTCAGAAAAGTTATGAACATCAGATGGCAAGACAAGATTCCAGATACCACTGTCCTTGATAGAGCTGGTATCCCAAGCATTGACATGATCCTGATGCAGACACAGATTCGTTGGGCAGGTCATTTGGTGCGTATGCCAGACCATCGTCTGCCAAAGATACTTCTCTAATGTGAGCTAGAGAAGGGTATACGATCTCAAGGTGGCCAAAGGAAGCGCTACAAGGACTCGTTAAAAGACTCACTGAAAGCCTTTGAAATAGACCACGATACATGGGAAGAACTTGCACAAAATAGATCTACATGGCATTCTAAAATAAAAAAGAGCGCATCATCTTGTGAAAAGAAGAGAAATGCAGCAGCTCAACAGCCGAGAGCAGCTAGAAAGTCACGGATAGACCAAGATCCGTCTACAGTCGTTATTCCATGTCCAAACTGTCCAAGGACATTTACAGCTCGAATAGGGCTCATTAGCCATCTACGAACTCATAATCAAGGACATAACTAAAATTGAATTTTCAAAAGTGGATGTAACAAATGGTCATCATCACTTGTGATGGACGAACAACAACAACAATTTCCGTTGCAATGCCAAGAAATGACTTCCCCTCTTTTATTTGTTTCCTTTGATCTTTTCAATATGATTATGTAGTGGATGGTTCTTATCAGCACTGATGTGTAGGTATGAACGAGCTTGGTGTCATATCCACTCTCTGCACCATAATCCGACAAGAAGCGAACGGCCACTATTTCTCTGGGGCAGTCAAGAGTGATACTCATCTCTTTATTCTGTCAAGTATATCATTCTGCTCTTGGTCAGGATAGCCAAGACATCATCATCATCATCATCAAGTGCCGTCTCCGCAACGAAGGTTGGCTGCAACGCATCTCCAACATATCATGTCTCTTGTCTTGGTGGTGCACTTTGCTAGATTGTAATCTGTCCATCGTGTGATGTTACTCTCCCACTTGTATCTTTGCCTACCTCTTGCTCGCTTCCATTTGACTTTACCCTCAAGTAAGGTCTTCAATAAGGTGTCATGTCTTTTAATGTGTCCAAAATATTTTATTTGCCTGATCTTTATTTCTCTTAGTAGTTCCTTCTTCATATTAAGTGTTTTTAGTATCTATTTATTTGTTTTATTTTCTTTCCATGATGTAGCCAAGACATACTCTACAACAGATAGGATATAGCAAAATAATTTTATCAAGGAAAACCTTACATAGTATAATAGAGGTTTAACGTATTAGGTACTGTCACTGGTACTTTAGGATGTGCCGGACGATTGGCCCAAATGAAATGACGACATAACGCATCTCCATTCTCTAAACTACATTCTACAGAACATATGGAACATTCTACAGAACATTGTCGTGCTAAAATATAAATCTTGAAGTAAGTTGTGAACAATACCTTCATTCCTATTAACATTACAATGTGTTTCTCTGAACCCTGGATTTCCCATCTACGAACTCACAAATATTAAATCTTAATTATACTTTTGTATACGCCCTGCTCGTCTTAGCTTGCCAAAGAGGGTCACCAATCAAGAATGACCGAGTGAGATTTTGAGAGGAAGCGCTAAAACAAAATAAGTTATCAGTACGTCAGATATTGTTCAACATATCCATACAAATATATAATGTATATATTACACAATGCATGACAGATATTAAAATATCGAAATAAATAATAACAATTTGACAGCCATTGTACTTGAGATGTATTTTGTATTACTCTGTGGGATAGGAGAGAGTACACCGAATACATAGATATAAGAAATGTCGGAAGCCCTTGAGATGTTATATATAAAGAAGGACTGGACGTATTTTAATGGGACAATGGATAGATAATAAATAAGTTCCGACGAAATCTATCTATTTATTTTCTTTCAGCGCCGAACACGGAGCACAGGGCAGAAACCAGTGCTCTCCAGTTCGAGCGATGTGATGCCACTGTGTAATTCCTGTATGTTGGTGAAATCCATAGTCATATAATCTGATGGTTGTTCTGCGAAGAATCTCTCTTGGATTTCCTATTTTTATTTTGTCATCTTGTACTCATTTAATGTTTGTAATTGCAGTCTGTTTTCATTCATTCTAAGTACAAGTCCATAATTTTCTTCTTATTGTTGTAGAAACATATTGCTGTTTGGTTTCTTTTCTTACGTGCTTGTTTGACCTGTATTCTTCTCAACCAACATTTAAGAGTTGTCTAAGACATTTATTTTCAAATGAATTTTATTTCTTCTCCAGTGCAATTATTTTCCAACTTTCGCAACCGTATGATTATACGGATTGCAATTATTTTCCAACTTTCGCAACCATATGATTATACGGATTGCAATTATTTTCCAACTTTCGCAACCGTATGATTATACGGATTGCAATTATTTTCCAACTTTCGCAACCATATGATTATACGGATTGCAATTATTTTCCAACTTTCGCAACCGTATGATTATACGGATTGCAGTTAAAAAGTTGTGATAAAAAATATTTATATATGGTTCAGCAGAGATAAAATATTAATTTACTGTGGATGGTCTTGTGTGGCAGGGTAACATACATTCAATTTCAAAGAAAATACTGCAGAGAAATGTTGAGGGTGGAAGGAGAAGTGTTAAAGAAAATATTGACTTTGATAACATCTAGAAGTGGTCAGGCGTCATTTTTCCATACTCGTCTGTATGGTCGAGGTTACATTTGTTTGGTGGACTTTCAGTGTTTACACAACCCCCCCCCCCCCCCCCCCCCCCGCGCTTTTATTAGTGATATGTTCACAAAACGTTCATCACATTTTTCATGAAAAGGAAGAAACACACAGAAACGCACCAATGACCTCTTTTTTTTAAGTAAACCCCTTTCCTCTCTCCCCTAACGGATACTTATCTACTGCTGTGGATTCGTCCTTGATTGTTGGATCTTCTCTGGTTTCTTGAGAACTATATAGACTTTACGATATACTTTCTCTTTTGGTAGAAATACCCGTCGACCCAAAAAGGTTTCTAGCATCTGACCTAAATCAATTGTTCTCATCAAAGTGGGTCATATGACTCCGTGGGCCACTTGAATAAACAATTGAATTTGAGCGGTCACAGAACCGTTCAGGGAGGACACAAGTACGTAACGGCTTAAGCGATAAGAGAAGATAAGGATCTCTAGCACTGCTATACTCCTACTGAAATGTTGTACACATATGCATTAATGGGTCGTTATTAGTTCATAAAAAGTGTATAAAAAGGTGAGAACCCATTTATGCATATGTGAACAACATTTCAGTAGGAGTATAGCAGTACTAGAGATCCTTATCTTCTCTTAGAGTGGAGGGGGGGGTGATAATATACCTTCAAACTAAGTGAGAACATCTTTGATAAGGAAATGACTCTTTCGAGAAAATGAGAGTTCATCGTTCTCTCTAGGGGTCGATAACAAAATAATACACCATCATACCGAGTGGGAACATCATTGACAAGGAAATATTTATTTCGTGACTAAAATCCTCATCAAGAATTCTCAATTATTTCTTCAATAGAGAATTGCTTACATACTTGTACAAATTTTACTTTACTTTTAAAGAAGTAAGCTCTGTTATAGTTATATCTAACTGAAAATTCTCTTGTATAAGACACGGATCCTTAAACTCTTCTTGACGTTTTAAACGCTATTTGTGGGCGTTAGTGGCTGTCTATATCCATATATAGATAGCAGCTAAAAGGGCTAGCATGTTGGCCTTGGTTAGATTTGAGCATTGTTAGAACCTGCTTGTAGTACGGGAATCAGTTTGTACTAGTTTCTATCGTAGGGATGGCCTACTAATGATATGGTTCACTGACATCTACAATTTCAGTAGAAGTGCTAAAACACAAACGTGTTATTTATTACCATCGAAATCGGATATATCAGGCCATTGGCGCAAATAAAACATCGACACAGAGCATTTTCGTTCTCTGGACTACGTGCTGCTGGAGATCTAGTAGGACTATTGTCCTGTTATAAGAGACATTCATGGGTGTTTGAGAGATCTAGTATTACTGTTGTGTTTCTATAAGAATGATCCAGTATTACTATTGTCCTGCTATAAGAGATCTAGTAGGACTATTGCCCTGATATGAGATATCATGCTGTTATAAGAGAGATCTAGTAGGACTAATGTAGTGCTATAAGAGAGATCTAGTAGGACTTTTATCCTCCTGTAAGAGATCTAGTAGAACTATTGTCATATTATAAGAGAGATCTAGTAAAACTATTATCTTGCTGTAAAAGAGAAATAGTAGGACTATTGTCCTGCTGTAATAGAGATGTGACAGGACTATTGTCCTGCTGTAATAGAGATGTGACAGGACTATTGTCCTGCTGTAATAGAGATGTGACAGGACTATTGTCCTGCTGTAATAGAGATGTGACAGGACTATTGTCCTGCTGTAATAGAGATGTGACAGGACTACTGTCCTGCTGTAATAGAGATGTGACAGGACTATTGTCCTGCTGTAAGAGAGATGTGACATGACTATTGTCCTGCTGTAATAGAGATGTGACAGGACTATTGTCCTGCTGTAATAGAGATGTGACAGGACTATTGTCCTGCTGTAAGAGAGATGTGACAGGACTATTGTCCTGCTGTAATAGAGATGTGACAGGACTATTGTCCTGCTGTAAGAGAGATGTGACATGACTATTGTCCTGCTGTAATAGAGATGTGACAGGACTATTGTCCTGCTGTAAGAGAGATCTGCGGGTGTTTGAGAACGAACGCAAAAAAAACCCAGAAATACGCCACTTATGTGTTTCATAAACCTTGCCAGAGCTGCGTGAAACGGCGTTACTTACGCTGTATGCCAAACCACACACATATTCACTCGAGTTGAGATTATTTGACTGTTCTGCAAGTCCTTCCACCAAAGAGTTCAGCAGACAGTCTCAAATAAAAAAAAAATGTATCAACTAAAAAACAAACTTCGCTCCTTATTTGAAATCCTAAATCAATCGAGGCGCGCTTAAGCATGCTCTCCCAGGCGTGTAATTAACTGATCGGATTTAATAACAGTCGAATTTTGATAAGATGACGAAGATGTGTGCTAAATTGTGGCATGTCGACTGTAACGCTGTGACAGACTACCCCATTTCACGTCACTGCGAGAGACTACTCATTGCTTTTCATAAGTTGGTGACACATAGTGTACATAAATAATAGAAAGCCCGGACTAGCCTCTCGCAGTGACGCACAGTGGGGTGGTTTAGAGGGCTGTTACTAGGCAGTGGTCACGCAAAGTTTTATCTACCAGAGTGCGTTGCCAAAAAATGTGTCCACCGTGACCCGCTGCTTAATAAGACCTATTGGCGAATGGAAAACAAGGTTCTAATTGACTCATTTGACTATTCTCTTGTTTTTCGTTGACTGCCCACAAAATATAATCATAGTAACAAATGAAAATCACAGGAATAATCAAATGAATCATTTTAGAAGTATTGTTTTCCCATTATCTATAATATCTTATATGTCAGAGGATCTTATATGTAAGTCCTTCACCGGAATTTTCTTGAGCGAAAAAAACCAAAAACAACGTCACTTTTTTTTCTCATTCGACTTTCCCCGTGTTTTTCATTAATGACGGTGCAAAGAATGCGTACAGTAACCAATGATCAGTAGCATTAGTCTAGATAAGTGGCAATGTTTGGGACCTGTGCTTAGTGCATCCTGGAGAAGGACTGGCTCGAACATCATCAGCGTGTTCAGGTCAACAATATAAGTAATCGTCCTTAATTTATACTTCACCTGCTACTTCTTTTCTCCTTTTTTATACTCATCTTCGTCTTCCTCCTCTTCTCCTCCCACTTCTTATTCTCTTATTCTTATTTTTCTGTGATTTTTTCTTCTCACAATTTAAAAAAAAATTAATGCTTTGAGTCCCTCAAAAATACACTACTGTGTACTGCTAGTTTGCAGCAAAGCGGCGATAATTGTGCCTTCCTACTTAACGCAAACTTCTCGCAACATTTATACCAGGATTTGTATTCCATGATGTAGCAAACAGCCAAGCTCAACCATTCTAAGTCGCTTCCTTTGACATACATGACATATCACAGTGTCACTATTTTTCTACTTTTCCGTACAATAGCGCACGAACACAAGATGTATAGAGAGTTCAGGCCTGCAGAAAAGGAGGAATTCAGAACATCACACAAATACTAGGCAGCAAAATCCCACGAAAATAAAGAAAAGACATTTACAATATTTCTAGGTAAAACGTCATTGATAGACATGTCCTCGTAAATGGAGTTTAAGTTATTTCAGGGGCGACGTTCTGCCCATTCTTTATTCTCATGATAAAATCATCTCCACTATGTTATGGTATCCAACCGACACGACCCCTGCAATGACTACCGACATATTTAAGCAAACTAAGCGTATATTCAAGTACACACAAATGTATTCGGAGCTAATTTGCAGATCACTAAAACCTACCTCTAGTGTGTCAAGTAATTGGTACACTGGACACCAAGTCCCGGATGATTTCATCATTTACAAGAACAGACGAGCTGCACTGAAGTTGATAGTCTTCGGAGAATTTGCTGGTTGTTGCAATAATTGTAGAATGATGAAGAGGGAGAGGAAAATACCAGGCCGATGAATGTAGAACACGAGAGTGATGGATGTAAAGGCAGACTTTACATCGTTGAGACATATGGGAAATACAGTGTTAGACCTGTCTTCGTCTGTGATCAGCGGTATGTCAGGAATTAAGATCAGCGGTATCTCAGGAATTAAGATCAACGGTATGTCAGGATATAAGATCAGCGGTATGTCAGGTATTAAGATCAGCTGTAAGTCAGGTATTAAGATCAGCTGTATGTCAGGTATTATGATCAGTGGTATGTCAGGTATTAAGATCAGTGGTATGTCAGGTATTAAGATCAGCGGTATGTCAGGTATTAAGATCAGCGGAATGTCAGGTATTAAGATCAGCTGTATGTCAGGTATTAAGATCAGCTGTATGTCAGGTATTAAGATCAGTGGTATGTCAGGTATTAAGATCAGCGGTATGTCAGGTATTAAGATCAGCGGTATACAGGTATTAAGATCAGTGGTATGTCAGGTATTAAGATCAGCGGTATGTCAGGTATTAAGATCAGCGGAATGTCAGGTATTAAGATCAGTGGTATGTCAGGTATTAAGATCAGTGGTATGTCAGGTATTAAGATCAGTGGTATGTCAGGTATTAAGATCAACGATATGTCAGGTATTAAGATCAGTGGTATGTCAGGTATTAAGATCAACGATATGTCAGGTATTAAGATCAGTGGTATGTCAGGTATTAAGATCAGTGGTATGTCAGGTATTAAGATCAACGATATGTTAAGTATTAAGATCAATGGTATTGTCAGGTATTAAGATCAACGATATGTCAGGTATTAAGATCAGCGGTATGTCAGGTATTCTTCGTCGTTTGATAATATGACCGCAATGATCCATTTTAAATGGTGGTTAGAAGTTTGTTACATCGCTATTTAGGCTGTCCTCAAGCCCATTGATACCTGGGCCGGGAGGGGTGAGATTGGGTTGGGGGAATTAAAACCCTTTACCCTCTAAGAAATATTATATCATGACATTTAGTTCTAGGGAGTAAGCCAAAAGTCGGACATCCCCCAACCCACAATGATTGTTTTTACAGAAAAGGTCATCAAAATGTACCTCATAAAATTGAAAGAAAAGCCCATGAGAAATGAGAAGATGGAAATTACATTTTTATAGATAGACCTCCCTCCCACGTAAAGTATCTACGACCTCTAGCTGCCCTTCAGATAGGTAAACATCCCTCTCACGTTCTAGAGACGTATCTACGACTTCTAGCAGTCCTTCAGATAGCGCAGAGAGGTCCACATCTCTGTCCTGCTGTTTCATAAAGATGATAGTCTTAGAGCAAATGTTCTACTGTCTGCTTCTTAGAGCACATGTTCTACTGTCTGCATCTTAGATCAAATGTTCTACTGTCTGCTTCTTAGAGCACATGTTCTACTGTCTGCTTCTTAGAGCACATGTTCTACTGTCTACTTCTTAGATAACATGTTCTACTGTCTACTTCTTAGATAACATGTTCTACTGTCTGCTTCTTAGAGCACATGTCCTACTGTCTGCATCTTAGATCAAATGTTCTACTGTCTACTTCTTAGATCACATGTTCTACTGTCTGCTTCTTAGAGCACATGTTCTACTGTCTGCTCTTAGAGCACATGTTCTGCTGGCTGCTTTTCTTCGTAAGATCCGCAAATGTCTGTCTGAATAAACCTTTCTCCAGACTATATGCCATGTGCGTTTCTCTCACGTAATGTCACTTATCTTAGCTATCTAACTTTTTCCATTCTTTTCATTCGCTTTCAACAGACAATATAAGCATACTGACCAATGAAAATGATGGACAAAATAAAATGAAAATGATTTAACTTTAGAAGAATGATCCTCGAAGAGTTCACAGGACTGTATTATGGAGGGACTCTGTCACAGTTTGAACACGGGGACGAAAGATGCTAAACAGATGTAGAAAAATATCTGACGACTCGGATGGTAGAGCTCACGTGTAGATATAATACCCTGTTTGTTAAATAGAGTATTAAAGTTTGGCCAGGCTCGATGCTTTCAACCTAAGACAGTATGTTTTTGATAAAGGACATTCATTGTGGAATGCGTCTTCTGTCGTGAACGTTCTTTTGTTCAAATGTCTGGAAAAAACAAAAATCTGAAAAGAATTAAGGGTTCTAATAAGAATAGGAGTGAGTCTTGACGTTGACCAGAGAATAACCTCTAGTTATGTGACTTGAACTTATGAAAAGGGCTGGTGGAAGTTTGGAGAGGGAGGGCACTAGAAAGGAAGCTCAGAATGTAAGCCCTGGAAAAGACTGAGAAGGAAACTCAGAATGGCTGAGAGAAGATGAAGAATAGCACAGGCCAAGACGCGAAACATGTACTGGACAGCTAACGTAAACAGAACACTAACAACCAACTTACTTGTATCATTTTTGTGTATTCGTCAGTTTGCCAATGTTAGATTAGAAGAACCAGTAAATCAATCTATGTATGGGTAGGACACGCAGACAGAAAGTAGTCTAACTCCACGGAAGTCGGAACTGTACCAGTCCTGAACAGTACCAGCTCTGAATAGTACCACATCTGCACAGTACCAGCTCTGAGCATTACCAGCCCTGAACAGCACCAGCCTTATTGCACTTTTACGATTACAATTAACCTAGTAAAACGAGGAACAAAGAAAGAGAAAATTTAACATAATTAAAAAATAATAAAAGAATCACAGCAAACAGTGTTTTCGAAATTATCATACAATATATATATATATATATATATATATATATATATATATATATATATATATATATATATATATATATATATATATATATATATATATATATATATATATATATATATATATATATATATATTAGAATATAATAACATGCATTATATATTTTTATTATTTTATATTATGTCTAACGTTGACGTTGCATTTTATGTAGATTTTACTGGTAGTGACTGCTTGTTATAAATCACATTAGATAGTATTGTGTCAACAAATAAGTATTGTATATTTGTAGTGAGGATGAGGTGGATGATGCTGAAGTAATCCGTTTAACTGTGAACAGGTAGCACGTGACAGTCCTGACAAAAGTACAGGTTCTCCTCAGTTGAGTAACGGAGGTGACACCTGTACTTGTATAGATTTGCTGTCTCAAAGATATGCTTGTGTTGAGGGAGAGGGTATGAATGAATATTTAGTTTCTGAAAGAAGACACTTAAGTGCAACAGTATCCCAGGATGATTATGTCGTGCCATGATTATAGCATACATCTCTGGATAAACAACTCCGTTATTCTTCTGTCAAATGCATTGAGACATCAGCAACGATGGCAAATCCAGCATTTCCTGACCCACCTAGGAGTATGTCACAAAAGAATATAGGTACAATATCCGCTGACATACTACTCTTCATCATCCAAGCAGACCATCCGACAGAAGACAAAAGTAAGAAATTGAGACAAGACATGCACTGATGCTGCTTTTTTCACAGATGACAAGTTGTCAGCCTATCCTTCAATTTCATTACTCGCCTCCAATGAAATGCCTGGACATGCCTGGAAAGAAAACACTGACCCTTATCTTTATACTCTGAACTAGAATACCAGGGAAGGTTGTCACACGGGTGGACGAAGATGACGGAACCTTGAAAATTCAAAGTGTTGCTGCTACAGATCGAAGTAATTATTGTTCAATTTACAGGTACAGAAATCAATATCAAATGAATCAATAGGCATTGATTAAAAACTGCAATTGCAGAAAAATATTCCATAGTGTGCATTTTGAAAACTACAACAGAAAACCGTTGATCCAAAATATTCTCCACAATATTACTGCGTGCTGATCAGTGGATCTCGACATTTATTCAGTACTGTGAACTTATGGAGAATAATCCTTCAAAAGTGACAGAGTTTAAGTTTTGGATGAAATTTTCAATGGTCATTCTGTGTGTACTTTGTATTGTAGACAGTCAATGAAAATCATGAGAAAATTCAAATTGCGCTATTTTGGAAAGATGATTCCCAATGAGTCCTTTTGACTGCATATTTGTCGTAGGATACAGCTAATCTGAAACAACATCAATTATTTAGGATGTTCATGCTTTATGTTACCATCCAATGGAAAGTACAAAACAACTCGGATCAGCCAAGAACATTCTGGAGAAGGATTTGACTCATCCAACAAGTGTTTTTAGATTAGTTTTGATGAGGGTATTTTTCTGTTATGTATTTTCCATTATTTTCTACTATAAAATCGTATCATGTGGTTGTCTAATAGTACATATTCTTATATTTATTGATACACTTCCTATTTCGTTTCTCTATTGGTTTAACTGTATGTCTGATTTATTCTCATATTTGTTGATATCCTTCTTATTTTGCTATCTATTGGTTTAACTATTTGTCTGATTTGTTCTCATGTTTGGTACGCATTTTATTTTCTACTGCTAGGACGCTGTTTTTCAATTTGGGAATGGTCCATATACATTTAAGCCAACCTGGAAGGGGGCGAGGTTTTGAAATATAAAAATAACAAAAATAAAGTTAATTTTCTCAAAAATAGAAGTGGGCGATAAGAGGGGAGGGGGGGGGGCAGGAAGAGCTTGCCCCGTAAATAAAAAAGAGTATCGGCGATGTAGAAGGAAGTGAATATTGTTCAATCTACAATCTCGGGAAAAATATATCAAATGGAAAATTATTGAATCTACAATCACAAAAGTACCGTAAAATGTATATGAAACAACGTATAGAAAAAAATCACATGATAACTGAGCAATAATTGTATAATATTGTCTAAATCACTAAAACCATGTGATAAAACTATGCTATTATTTCTTAACGCTTCAGGTATTTCTGCCAGTAATTATTACAAGCAAGCACGTGATTTGTGTCCAGCTCACGCGACCGGTGGATTGCCGGTTGCTATAACTCTTCCGCTCAGAAGTGAATAAGAGCGCGTTATTCTGAGTGATTTATTGGTGCCCTGTTCACTAATTTTCCTCCTGGTCGACCTGCCTATAAATATTTATAGCTTTCTTTGGTAGTTTGTTTATTAGTTCCATTTTGATGTGCAGAAAGTGGCTTACAGAGTTTTGATATTATTATTATCATCAGACATCCTGATATTAAGAAATATCCACCAGACTTTCTTGAGTACAAAAAGAAAAAAAGATTTTAGTTACTGCCAGTTTTCCTTTTAAGGTGCAGTGGTCGCGGATTATTTTCCATTTATTACTCCAAATTATATTTGTTTGCACCGATTTTACACATTCCAGGTAAACGAGAAAATGACATGTTTACTTTTCACTCGGTTCTGACCGTAGATTGACAAGTAATCACCCGAAGTAAGGTCTTAGAAAAATAAAATATTGCAAATATAATAAAATATCTCCTCCATTACCCCACATTTTTTCCCATCTTACCTATTTTGGGATAATTGACTCCGGTTCTCCGATCACTATTTGAAGGACAGCAGGGATATTAAAAAAAAAATATACGGTGGAAAAAGAGGCCGCTATGCAAATATGCCGCCACAGCGTGTGCTGGAATCATTGTTATTATAGCACGGAAAGATAAAACTCAATCATATCTACTTTTAACTCTTTGTTAACTCATTAATAGCTCATTATTTTGAGACAAGCTTTCTAGTTATTCGGTCGCCTGGTCGAGTCTTGATTCTTACTTCGGACATTTCAACAAGGTGCCATATCCTTTAATATGTCCAAACTATTTTATTTGTTAAAATTTTATTTTATTTAATAGTTCTTTTTCCCATACAAAGTGTTTGCAGAAACTCTTTGTATATTTTATTTTCTTTCCAATAAGTTCCCCCTGTTTTCGACATATCCACATCTAAAAAGCAACAATTACAACTTCTAACCACTTGTCCATCGATGAAAAATCATGAACTCGTTGCAAAAAATTAGAACGGGAAGTTGTGGACGTAATACAAAAAACACTTGTGATGCAGCGTGAACAAAAAAGCACTGCACATGAACACACACAGAAGTATCTTCTGCGTGTCCTTCCGTTCTCAAATTTCTGCTGATTAGTGGAATCTATCGCGAGAGAAAAATACATTGTCAGATTATAAATTATAGCTGGTTGAAAGCGATATGGGATCACTGAAGAGCTTTCAAATATGAAGAAAAAGTTATTAAAAGAAAAAAAAATCAAATAAATAAACATTTTGGACATATTATAAATCATGACACCTTGTTGAAGATCTTAATTGAGAGTAAAGTCGAGGGGAGGCGAGCAAGAGGTGAGGATGGGCGAAAATACAAGTGGGAGGAAAAAAAGAGTACCATCGCGAGATGAACAGGTTACATTTTAACAGAGTGCACCACCAAGGCAGGGGATGTTGGAAGTCTTTTGCAGTCAATCTTTGTTTCGGAGACATCACTTAATAATAATGATCACGAAAACCGAACTCGCTGTATCATTGTCACGTTTCTCTTCAGAACGTTGTATTCCCAATGAACTCCCTGAACCCTTCTCTGTCTAGGGATATGCGGCTTACATTTTCCAACGATTCATTCATGTTATCTTTAATGTCGTCAGTCCATCGTATTATTGGTCTTCCCTTTCTCCTACGTTCAGGTGCACTGCCTTCCATTATTTGTCTTTCTAAACAGTTGTGTCTCTTTATATAGCCAAGCAGGCGTAATTTTCTGTTGTGTTTAGTAATCAACACTCTGGCATCTTCAATGTATTTATAATATCTGAGTTTCTGTTTTTCTCCTTCCACGATATTCTAAGTGTCTCTCTGTAACATTTCATCTCAAAGGCGTTTAATTTTCTTTGCCGCTGTTTTACTTAGCGTCCATGTTTCATAGCCATATGTTGCAACCGTAAAAATAAAAATTCTTAACATTAACATTTTCGATTCTAATTTTTTGTTGTTTTCCATATGTTTTTAAAACGTTCTATTTTACAATATGTCATTGCCAATGTTATCCTTATCTCTGCCACCGTTCATGTTTACTCCTAAGTATCTCAATTTATCCACACACTTTATATCAATAGTGTCTATTCGGATTTTTTGGTCGTTGTGTTGTTATATCTAAAGCAACCAGAGATACGACAAAATTACCATGTAGATGTAAGGAATGGATATTAACATCTAATGATGAAATGCATGGAACAATACAGAAAGGAAAATTCAGAAGAGAAAATAGACAATAAATGGGATAGTCTGAAGAAAAGTATTCAAACATCAAATGAAAATGTACCAATAAGAAAAGCCAAGAGCAAAAAAAAAACATGAATGACAGGTGAAATATTAAAGAAAACGTCAGAAAGAAAGCTAAAATACCCCAAAGTGTTCACTTATAGACAATGAGATACTTAACGTGTGCAGAACAGCGAAAAATGGCTGAAACAAAATACAGAGAAATAAAATGTCGATGCAGCAGAAAATAAAAGAAATGTATAAGGAGATAAAACAGATCACACATAAGAGAAATCCTAAAAATGGGGGTTAGATGAAAGTGGAAAAATTATATTCGCTAAAACAGAAGTACTACAAGATGGGCGGATTATGTAACAGAACTGTTTAATGACCAACGGAGCAAAAAAAAAAACCCGTACAATACACAACAATGATGGACCAGCAATACTGAAAGCAGAAGTAGAAAGACGCAATAAAATCAAAAAAATGTGCAACTTTGCAATGACACATATGAAACTAGCCACATATCTAAAGGCCCGAAATCCTCAATATTCATACCATTACCTAAGAATCCCAGGGTTGTGGACTGTACAGAATACATAACAATAAGTTTTGTAAGTCATATAACTAAAATACTGTGTCATGTGACGTATTCCTTCCAGAACGTTGTCTTCCCAATGAACTCTCTGAACCTCTCTCTGTTTTGGGCGATGTGGCTTGCATTTTCTAGCGATGTATTCATATTATCTTTAATGTCGTCAGTCCATCGTCTTCTTGGTCTGCCCCTTCTCCTGCCCCAGGTACTCTTCCCTCCATTATTTGTCTTTCTAAACAGTTATGTCTCTTTATATGACCAAACAGGCGTAGTTTTCTTTTTGATATTGTGTTTAGTAACCAACACTCTGGAATATTCAGTGTGTTTATAATATCTGAGTTTCTGATTTTATCCTTCCATGATATTCTAAGTATCTTTCTGTAGCATTTCAGCTCGAAGGCGTTGATCTTCTTTGCCGCTGTTTTACTTAGAGTCCATGTTTCACAGCCGTATGTTGCAACCGGAAAAATAAAAGTTCGTAACATCAGCACTTTCGTTTCTATTTTGTTGTTTTTCCATATGTTTTTCAGCCGTGTTATTTTGCAATATGCCATTGCCAATCTCTTCCTTATTTCTGCCATGCAGTCTCCTGCACCGTTGATGTTTGCTCCTAAGTATTCAAATTTATCCACACATTCTATCTCGGTATTGTCTATTCTGATTTTTGGTTGTTGTGTTGTTATATCTGTTGACATGATTTTTGTTTTCTGCGTGTTTAAATACAAATTTTGTGCTTCGCTATATTTCTTTGTGTTCTTGATTAGTTGTTCCAATCCCTTTATATCGTTTGAAAGAAGTACTGTGTCGTCTGCGTAGCGTAGTTCCAGGATTAGGAATCCACCTATGTTTAAAGCGTGGTAGTCAGTGTTGTGTATGTCTTCTCTCACGTTCCTCATTATACTTTCAGCGTAGATGTTGAACAGGTATGGGGATATTGTGCAGCCCTGCCTTACTCCACTATGTATCTTAAACCACGCTGAAAGGTCGCCCTCTAACTTAACTGCAGCATTTTGACCTTGGTAAAGCTATTCTATTAGATCTTCTTCTTCTTCTCGTTCGCAGTTTGACATGTCTACACAGCAAGTCCTGTTATTCTATTAGAT
This sequence comes from Meghimatium bilineatum, assembly GCA_034231615.1. NCBI lineage: Eukaryota > Metazoa > Mollusca > Gastropoda > Stylommatophora > Philomycidae > Meghimatium > Meghimatium bilineatum. The sequence continues at coordinate 32,496,240 of CM067300.1, read as the reverse complement.
GAATCAGATGTCTTTGGAAACACACTTTGTTCATTATGTCCCATAGTTTTCTGTTATGGTTTTGTAGACATATTAAACTGTATCTTAGCCTTGAGGAGAATTCATATCCAGTAGAATTTATCAAGAAAACCAGACTTGCTGTGTAAACATGTTCAACTGCAAACGAGAATAAGAAGAAAACAGGTTGGAAAAATTACCGCTCATAGGTCAAATACGGCCGGCCAAGGCATTAATTGAGTTGTACAAGAATGTCGTGTTGACTGGATCACCTACACCACATCTTCACTCCATGTTATGGTTAAAAGCTTGGATATAATCCAAATTGGACTAAATCTCACGATTAAAAGAACGTACCACACCACAAGGGGTGGAAATTAAATGATCATTTTATTGTCTTAAATCAGGCGAAACACACACACACACACACACACACACGCACACCCACACCCACACCCCCCCACACACACACACTCATATATATATACACGCTGCCGTCGGGTGTGTCGGGCCATTGGAGCAAATAAAACGGCGACACAACGACACAACGCATTTCCGTTATCTGGACTACGTCCTGCTGGAAGTTGAGTAGAAACATCCTGCTACAAAAGAGATTCTTGGATGTTGTTAAGAACTAACCCTAACAAAAATATTGTATATGCGTCGTCCCCGAAGATGACAAAATGTGACACAAAAATCTATCCTAGGCAAGAAGTAAACATTTACACATAGAAAATATTGTTTGACTGCAACACATGCTGAGAACGAACGAAAAAGAGGCAACGGAAGAGTATTTTTCGAAACCTTCTAATGATGTGCAAGAAAGCTAAGATGGCGACAGCAAATTGTTAATTTGATCTCGGAATGATACTTGAGATCACGACCGTATAACGACAAAAAAAGGCTCGTGAGATATTCCAGCCTTCAAGTGTGACACATTCATGAACGAACTATATTTATATATGGTGGCTCAAAAAAGGTTGCCCAGCACTGGTTCAAAGGTGTGCTGAGATATCTAACTCTGCCAGACTGATTTTTGATATCAGTGGGATATATTTGATATCAGTGGGATATATTTGATATCAGTGGGATATATTTGATATCAGTGGAATATATTTGATATCAGTGGGATATATTTGATATCAGTGGGATATATTTGGACCCCTTTGCCTTTCTAAATAGCCAGTGTTAACACCTCCCACTCCTAACCTCATTAGTCGTCTTTTACGATGTATATATTGTATAATATACCAGGTAAGATTGAAGAAAACAGAGACGGAGGGCGACAACATGAGAAAATATTAGACAGTTTGACAACCTGGCACGGCAGGGAAACAACAACGATCGTGATACATAATGCTGGAGATAGAGAGCTGTGGAGAGTCATGATCGCTTACGCCAGCCGGCATGATACCTGGTGATGATGACGACGACGTATAAGTGTGTTACTTTTATTTATTCCTTCAATACCAGCAACACACGGGGATAATCAAATAGCAAGGAAAAGGAGGACAAATAAGGACTAGAAAAGGCTGTAAAATAAGTAGACCTCATGAATGAACCCAGGAAATCGACACAAAACAAAAGAAAAACTATACGAAAAAATGACAGCTATACCCGCGTATGACACAGAAAACATGGATAACTGAGTACGCATTTTTTAGGAACTGAGGGTAACTGAGGAACATTACTTTTTACGTATAGCTAATGTGTTAATGTAGTCTCGAATAATAGATGCATCTAAGAGTATTACATATTTAATCGTAGGTAAAATTGGGAAAGTTGTATCGAACGCTAGATTTCAAATGGAAAAATTTAGTAGCACTTGAGTTTGTGGGACAGACGCCGGAGGTTCTGATTAGCCAAATGTTCGAGCTATGTAGACATTCTCTAGACAATTGTTAGAAACACTACAATGCTTTAAGTTTTATTAGACGCTTATAAAACAAAATCAACAGGTAACGTTATTGGGGATTGAATTTCTCTAAAAAGCTAACAAGTATTTAAAAAAAAAAAAAATTTATTTAACTTATTTTGTGCATGTTTCCAGTTTTTGTGGGTTTTTTTAAATTTTCCCGAATCTTTCAAATCTACACGCTCTTTCTTTTGTGAGATAATTCAATCTATCCGAATCTGATGGCTTCAAATGTATTTGAGTTTTATTTTCTCAGACTTTATGTATTTTTCACATAAACTCTATTATTTCCCATATTTAACTCATCATTTCTTTTTTTTTAAAATTCTTATTAATGAAGGAATGTCTATGGCATACTGGTTAAGCAATTCACTTCTTACTAAAGATGTAGCGAGTTCAAATCCTGCCCGCAACGTCCTGTTTAGAAAGTGGATTTCTTCAGAGATCCATGGGGATTATCAATTTACGCTACGGAGTTACGTGCTATGAGTAGTACTCTTGGCAGATCTTAAAATAATTTTGGAGTTCCGCTTTGTTGACATGGACGGAGTACAAACGGGTAAAACCAAGTACAATTAAGTCAATCCTCTACGCCTATTGAGCCTTAAAGTCGCCATTGTGGTGCTGAGGCCTAGAAATGGAGTAAAGAATATTGACACTATTACCTGTCTGGCTTGTCGTAAGAGGCGACTAAGGAGTTTGGGGGATGGAGTTAGCTCCATTTATAAAGATTCAAAGTGAACCATAGACCATGACGTCGGATTTGTCAGGTCTAAAGGTGCAGATATTGCAGCTAAGCTGTAAACCATGATACTACACGCATTACTCTCTCAGGACTACATTCTGATAACCTGCAGGAGTTTGAGACTTAATGAAGATTAATGAATGAGAATTGGAAGAAGTAGGAAGTGGCAGGGAATGAGCGAAGGTGAACAAAGAAAGAAATATGTGACAAATGTAGCAACAGAACTGTGTTTAGGAACATACTGGTATCATAACATAGGTGACGGTAAAATAACATAGGTGACGGTAAAATAACATAGGTGACGGTAAAATAACATAGGTGACGGTAAAATAACATAGGTGACGGTAAAATAACATAGGTGACGGTAAAATAACATAGGTGACGGTAAAATAACATAGGTGACGGTAAAATAACATAGGTGACGGTAAAATAACGTGTTCCGTTGAGTTATAATTAAAACCGCAAGATATAATCATCTACAGATATGGCGCAGTCAATAGAAGAATGAATAAAAGCAGGTCAGTTGTCTGCCTACAGGAAATATATTCAACATCCATCACAAATCACACATCTAGCAAGCAACTCATCATTCATTGATCTATTCAACCATCCCTACATCCACTCACACATTTGATATATTCATCCAACCGTCAACACATCCATTATTCTTTCCACACAATTAGTTCTCCACATTTGATCACCTACTAATCAATACTTCTTATATACCCATTTCACTACCCGTTTATCGATCAATTCTCTCACGTAGTCATCTTTATAGACATCGGTCTACTAATCTCTACATATACCCATCCACATATGTATTAATTCATTCATCTATAAATACACCCATCCATTCATCTACAAAGTGATAACAAAGTATTTTGTCACTGATTACTAATATAACTGATACATCTTGCTTGCTTTGGACACGTGTGCCGACATGATTCCTGGTCAAAAGCAATACTACAGGGAACCGTCGAGGGTGGAAGAAGCAGAGAAGGACAAATAAAAGCGTTGAAAGACAACATCAAGGACTAGACAATACAAGATTTGTCCTCAGACGTTCGCATCGTCAAAGATAGAAATCGATAGAGGACTCAGTGTGTTGATGCATTCAATGCGATACCATACGACCCCATAGGTTTACGGGTTTATAGATAGATAAATAACTAATAAATAGCAAACATAATGCCAATGAGTTATAACAAAAAACAATGAAACAATGATTTTGTGAAAAAGGCTTTCCGCCGAAGACGGATGTGTCAGGCCATTGGCGCAAATAAAACGGCGACACAACGAATTTCCATTCTCTGGACTACATTCTGCTGGAAATCTAGTAGGACATGTCCTGCAACAAGAGAATTCAGCAGGAGTTTGAGAATGTATGCTGAAGAAGAAGAAGAAAAAAGTCTTTGTTTTGTTGCTGTTTGTTGTTTATGTTTTTGTTATTTGTTATTTCTCATTGACATTTTTTCTATTTACATGGTATATTAGTAATCAGTGACAATAATATTTTATCATATTTGTTATTGCTTCCTAGTTTTGTTACTAAGGCACTCTACCTTATCGAATATTCTCGGACAGTTTGGTTATTATTAACACCCATCTATACACAAAATATTACCCCACCAAATATCAAAATAGTATTAAATGAGAACAACTTAAAACAGGTGAAGAGTTTCAAATATTTAGGAACATTAATAACTTCAGATGGTAAATGTAAGACCGAAGTTATAATCAAAATAGGACAAGCAAAAACAGCATTCCATAAAATGAAAAATATCCTATGCAACAATTCCATATCGATGGATACTAGAAAATGTGCCATCAAATGCTAAATTCAACCAGTGCTTCTCTATGGAAGTGACGCACGGACAATAAATAAGACATCACAAAAATCATTGGAAATAGCGCAAAAAGTGTTTTTTTTCCAAGAATGTTAGCATTTCTAGGACGGCAAAGATTACTAATGAAGAATGTCTTAGAAGGATGGATGTAAAAAGATGCATTATTGATAATATAAGAAAAAGACAGTCAACATTTTTTTATTGGGCGCATAATGAGAAGAGGGGGAATTCAGAATATAGTGACAACAGGAAAGATAGAAGGGAAAAGATCAAGGGAAGACCTAGAGAAAAGATATTGAACAATTTGACTAAATTACTTCTATTGACGACACCAACAGAGATGAGATAATGACATATATAGGAGATCGATGTACATTGAGAGATACGCTCGCCAACGCCATTCGGCACGGCACTTGATGATGATCTATACACACATCCATCCACTTATCTATAAATACAGTCATCCCTAAACAAACAGATCCCTCATTTATACCCATCTCTATTCTATCTATAAACACACCAATCCACTCATCTATAAATGCACTCATCTATCAATAAGTCATACCTGTGCTGACCGGTGCAATAACCTACATTAATATTAACTAAATGGCCTGTGATTTGAATTATTATTGTTGTTCTAAATATCATTTATTTCCTTTGAGAGCGATAAAACCAAGAATAATGTGGCGGTCGAAACAGCATAAATCCGTTATTGAAACGATTCAATCAGCCAATCATAAAATACTCACAATCGATAGTTCGATCAATCAAATAACTATTTAATTCCTTATCAGAGGAGTTGATGATAAAATTATCAAAGTTCAATATCATTAAGTGTTAGTTTGTGAATTAGATATAGTACGTCCAAGAATGAGTAATCTGTACCACAGTGAACTTGATTTATTGTTTGTGCGGTAAGGCAAATGTATAAGCTTTCATATAGTATATACTGTATTTGGTTGCGAAAATAAGTTGAAATGCAGAAAACCTATGATCCGACAGACACAAATTGAAAACTCAGGGTAATAAATAAATGCAAATCATTGCAAGCAGATAGGCAATCACAAACATACATCGACGTTTCGATTAAAAAGCTTTTATAAAGATCATAATATATCACGCGATGAGAAAAGGAGGACAATACCTATAATCACTCTACAATGCTAAGGGCCTCTCCATAAATTACGTCAACTGTTAGGGGAAAGGGGGGGGGGTCTAAAAATTGACAATTGTTGACAAGGTTGAGGGGGTGTTTGACCAAAGTTGACATTAACAATACTTTTATTTATACTATTGTCTATTGTCTTTCTTCAGGTGAATAATGATTGATCATATCCACACTTGTCGTTAAGTCTATGGGTGGTACCCTCAGGCGTTGTTATAAGGCCGAATGTATCGCCTTGTTTGCGTTGAGTTAATGTTTTGTTCAAGGCTATATTGATGTTTTCTATCCACTGTTTTCTTGATCTACCTTTTGCTCTATATTCGGATATTATTTTGCTATATATTTTTATGTTTGTTTAAATTACCATTTTACTTTCTGTCTTTTGATATACTCATTACATGCTATTATACATAATCTTGTCATAATTTCTTCTTCTTTTTATTTTATCTAGTTTAGCAATAATTTAAGTTTTTCTCAGACACTTCAATTATTTATACACCAACTAAATTGTAAGAATTTGGGAAATAAATGCTTTAACAATCAGTGGCTTAGCATGAATGTTTAGAATGGGGACGACGAGTGTATTTTTAGTAGGTAGATAGTCCACCCTCCTCCCTTTTTTCCTCCTCTGAAACACGCATTTACAGGCCTATATACAGTATTAATTAGTTAAAAAAGTACACCGTACATAATCTTGTAATGCAACTCCAAGCGTCTGTTCTTCTATTATGCGAAAATGTTCAAAACAGATAGGAAATTTCCTTTTTGGTTCTGAGAACTAACATCATCATAAATTATTTCTAAGCGTACGATTGATCTGAAGCCATCGTCTGAAAGCCCAATACAATTGATAGTACAAGATCAAAGGTCAGGCTTTAAGAATCCAATAAACGTTTCCACTCTGAAAGGAAACTATACACACACACGCACGCATGCACGCGCGTGCGCACGCACACACCTACACAATAACCTGTGATATTATCTTTCTGTAATGTTTATAGTAAATAAACCATACAATTGTATGCGACCGCTGCAGAAATAATTAAAATTACAACAAGCCAGTGAGATGCAGGAAATAAAGCACAGTTAAAGGCTTGGCCAAAGTCATGAAAGGGAACAGCGAGAGACAGGAAATAAATCACAGTTCAAACCTGGTCAAGGACATGAAATGGAAGAGTGAGAGGCAAACATAAACCACAGTTGAAACCTGGTCATCGACATGAAAGGGAAGAGTGAGAGACAGGAAATAAACCTGGCCACAGAAATGAAAGGGAAGAGTGAGGGAAGGAAATAAACCTGGTCAACGACATGAAACGGAAGAGTGAGAGACAGGAAATAAACCACAGTTGAAACCTGAACATCGACATGAAAGGGAAGAGAGACAGGAAATAAACCTGACCAACGACATGAAAGGGAAGAGTGCGAGACAGGAAATAAACCAAAGTTGAAACCTAACCAACGACATGAAAGGGAAGTGTGAGAGACAGGAAATAAACCTGACCAACGACATGAAAGGGATGAGTGAGAGACAGGAAATAAACCTGACCAACGACTTGAAAGGCAAGAGTGAGAGACAGGAAATAAACCACAGTTGAAACCTGACCAACGACATGAAAGGGAAGAGAGACAGGAAATAATCCTGACCATCGACATGAAAGGGAAGAGTGAGAGACGGGAAATAAACCTGGCCAGCGACATGAAAGGGAAGAGTGAGAGACGGGAAATAAACCTGGCAGCGACATGAAAGGGAAGAGTGAGAGACAGGAAATAAACTACATATCAATCCTGATCAAGGACATTAAAAAATACGTGCTGTGGACTATGCTGTAGTTATTGTGGGCGTTACGTGCCGATTATGTGAAAAAAATATTTTTTTTCTTTCTAAAAGATTTCTAAAAAATATCTCAATATTAATTTGACTACTGAGCGAAAGAACATCAAATCTGATTACCGCAAGAATAATATAAATTCTCTAAACACCCTCTGTATTCCGAAAATATTTTATATTGTTAGCAAAGCATTACCGGTACTCTCCATGAGAAACAATATACCTTAACGTTCAACAATCTATAGATGCACATATATTAGTCGCCCTCTCAAGAAGGGAAACCAAAACAAAAGGTGGCAATCTTACCAAAGTGGCCAAATCAGCGATTAACTGGTCTAGTATTCGCTTGCAAATGTTCACATTAACGTTAAATCGCGAATGTTATTACATCAAATTGTTATCCGTATTTTATCTCATTTGGTTTGGATATATCGTGATAAAAACGTAGGGATTATTTTTTCTTGCGCAATCACATATCCCCAGAGCCCATCTGTTGCTTAACGTTTGAGTAGATATCATTAGTCAACAAAATATGTCTGCGGGAAGACTAAATAAAGAAACTTGAGTCAAATTCTAGTATATTTTTTCCCCATTTTATACTATTGCATTTATTCTTGATCATTCACTCTAATTTTTTGGGTCATTCACGTCGTCTGCACGACGTCGTCTTTGTACGATTATCTTCTGAATATACCAGACAGAGATTTGCTGCAGGCAGGTAAGCGTTCAATTGGATATAAGAAAAAATGTTATTTAAGGACAACTTCGAGGAATAATGTGAAACTCGTGACCGTATTGCTAGAACGTCGGTCTCAGAATCCAGAGTCTTGAGTTCAATCCACGGATGGGACAAGGAATTATCTTTCGGAGGTGTAATAAAAAAAAATCTTCATGTACACAACGCTGTGAAAACTATGGCAAAACGTAGTCATGAACACACATTTTTGTGACTGTAGTGACTTTCTAGGCAATATAAATACGTCCAGTAGTTTGCCATTTATTTTTGAACGGTCTGGATGCACAATTGAAAGGCATTTATTTCTACAGCCAAAAACATTCTTATTTAACTATTTAACAGGAAAACACGCAGTAATAAAAAAAAATTTGGGAGGTATATTTCAAATACTGTAGCATGTACATAAATGTACATAAACCAAACTGTCAAAGGATATCCGCCATGGTGGACCAATATCAATACCACATTATCATATTTATCATTTCAGCATGTACCCAAGTTCTTGAAATACTAAAACTCTTAACCCCCCCCCTCCCAGCCTGGCAGGATCAGATCAGTCTAGATATTACAAGCTTTGAAAAGATAGAAAGGTGCAGGTGATGTGAAAGGGACGCACATGAAAGTACAAGCTAGATAGTTTTCCTTCGTTACAAGACTTTCTTCATTCAAATACACAATGCAATAGTTTTTTTGTTCCGAGCGCGGTTGTTTTCTCAGAGATCTGCGGACTGGAGTACTCATATACATAAAACCTAGTAAACTACCTGCGAACGGGGTTGACCCACCTTCCTCTTCCGCACAATATACAGACATGACGGACTTGTTTTGAATACTTTTTTTTATTTGCATGCGTGCATCGTTTAATTGACTATATACAGACATGACGGACTTGTTTTGAATACTTTTTTTTATTTGCATGCGTGCATCGTTTAATTGACTATATTTTATCGCTATTCTTTCCTGAAATATTTATGAATCAATGTTTTTGATTCCCCAAGAAGACAAACAAATAACGAAATGTATAAAACAATGAAGGGAAAACATACAATAAAACACGTGAAATCTGACCACGAACATATTGTAGTAATATCACCCACAAACAGATTACATAAACTGATTACGAATAATTAACACGCGAAGCAACGTATTTTCTGTGTATCTTCCAGACGTTTTATACTAGATCAAGCATCTTGTCTTCACAAATATATGTATTCTCTGATCTAATTTAAAGGAAGTATACTGTTTTCTTAGCGCTAATTAGTTGTTCTTTGAGTGTAATTTAATCCATTTGAGAAAAGTTCACTATAGGAGTTCACTATACCTTAAAATTGTGCGCTAGCGGCATATACGTATTATAATAAACTATCCAACACTTCGGTACATCTGGTACATAATCAAATGGATGGATAAATTATTGAATGGTTTAGATCACAGATTCTCAACTTTTCTCGAATCGCGAACGTATTTTATATAAGTGACCAGCGACTCCATTTTTATAGAACTAAAGTGACCGACAGTTACAATTCATTAACGCAGTGGTCTCAAAGTGGCCAATATGGTCCCAATAGGGCCACAGAGACTTAAAAAGGGGGCGGGACAACGACTTGAAATTAGAGCTCTCACAGAACCGTCAAGAGGAGTCATATGAAGCTAACTATTATCAACGATAAACAACAACGGTTATGTTTAAGCGGGTATGTTTATGTTTATTTTTATTTACGGCGCAGCATCCATCAATCTGCACGTAGCGCACTGAGAGGTCCCTCTCACCCTTCCACTGTCGCACCCTTTGGGGGGGGGGGGGGCTCTTAGTGCGTTACGCAAATATATATTTAGAGCTAGCAGACGCGTAGAGTTTTTTTTTTATCTTCGCGTCACGCAAGTCAAACGAAATCAATGAAATCAAACCTACTATTACAAAGTTGGAATGTTATCACCTGATGAGGACACATTTGCGCAATATGTACAACTGCATTCATCTTGATAAGTTAAACAAGTTTTGGCGACCAGCACAGAAAGTTAATCATATGTATTAATTTATTTAAACACTAGGGAGATCAGAGATAAAAATTGTCCTTGAAGGTGAGGGGGGGATGTGGAGGGAAGGAGGTGTATGGGTAAAAGAAGGAGGAAAATTCCACTGCATGAAGAAAGGTTCTTTTTTAAATATGGTAAAATAAAGAAACAATTGAAATTAGAGCTTTCATTATAACATAATTCAATAGAATTTAAATTAGGACATACATTGTTTTTGGGCTTGAGTTCTCAAACTTTGACCGGATCTATCTTTCAGCAGGACGTTCTCAATCTCCCACCGGATCTAATAGCAGTATGTTCTCAAACTCCCACCATATCTAGTAGCAGGATGTATTCAAACGTCTACCGGATCTATCTAGTAGCAGGATGTTCTCAAACTTCCATTAGATCTAATAGCAGGATGTTCTCAAACTTCCACCGGAACTAATAGCAGGATGTTCTTAAACTTCACTGGATCTATCTTGTAGCAGGATGTTCTCAAACTTCCACTAGATCTATCTTGTAGCAGGATGTTCTCAAACTTCCATTAGATCTAATAGCAGGATGTTCTCAAACTTCCACCGGAACTAATAGCAGGATGTTCTTAAACTTCACTGGATCTATCTTGTAGCAGGATGTTCTCAAACTTCCAACAAATCTCTCGCAGCAGAATTTTCCTGCTAGATTTCTAAGAGGATGTAGTTTAAAGAACGGAAATAGGTTTTGCCGAGGTTTTATGTGCATCAATGGACCGGCACATCTACTTAGGCGATGTTAACTAAGAATTTAGGACATATAATGAATGCAACAATTAAAATGGCAACTTGATAACAAGTTTTAAAATTCGCGGTTTAGTTTTAGTTAATGTATGTGATCATGATAACTTAAATGTATCCGCTCAGAAAGCAACATATTTTTATTTTTATATTTATATTGTATTCTTTATATTGGCTACTTACATATTATAAAATCTTTTTCACACTAAGTCAGCGATTAAGAAGAAAAAATTCTTTAAAATAAAAACCTTCGTAGTCATCATGAAACAATGTCATTGAACATTGGTATAGGATCGGTACTCATCAAACATAATCCTTCAATCATAATATAGTTACTCATGAATCGAAGTCCTTCAATAATAGTATAGTTACGTATGAAGCAAAGCCTTTCAATCATAGTATAATTGCTCATGGAAAAAGTCGTTCAATCATTAATATAGTTACTCATGAAACAAAGTAACTCAAGCATAATATAGTTACTCATGAAACAAAGTAACTCAAGCATAATATAGTTACTCATGAAACAAAGTAACTCAAGCATAATATAGTTACTCATGAAACAGAGTAATTCATTAATAATATAGTTATACATGAAACAAAGTCCTTCATTCATAGAATAATTACTCATGAAATAAAGCCCTTTAATATTAGTACAGTTGCTCATGAAAAAGCGTCATTCAATCATAGAATAGTTGCTTATAAAACAAAGTCATTCAATTAAAGTATAAAAATAGTAAAGTAACCCATGTAATTTATTAATGCCGTAGGGGTGTGAGCTGTTAGCGATCTCACATTTCAGAGGCTCTGCAAATGAGGGCGGTAGCCATCTCCTCTCCCTAGCAGTCTTTAATACCCGGATTAATCCGTTACCCATTTAAGGCTGGGGAATGAACCCAGGACCACTCATATGCGATCCCAGTGCGCTAACCACTGCACTACGCGGCTCCCCTAAATATATATTATATATTATAGTATAGTTACTCATGAAACAAAGTCCCTCAACCATGGTATAGTTACTCATGAAGCAAAGTCCCTCAACCATGGTATAGTTACTCATGAAACAAAGTCCTTTAATCATAGTATAGTTACTCATGAAACAAAATCCCTTAATCATAGTATATTTACTCATAAACCAAATTCTTCAATCATAGAGCAGTAACTCATGAAAACTGCTACCTTTTTTAACAATATATTATAGTATAGTTACTCATGAAACAAAGTCCGTCAACCATGGTATAGTTACTCTTGAAACAAAGTCCATTAATCATAGTATAGTTACTCTTGAAACAAAGTCCATTAATCATAGTATAGTTACTCATGAAACAAAGTCCCTTAATCATAGTATAGTTACTCATGAAACAAAGTCCATTAATCATAGTATAGTTACTCATGAAACAAAGTCCCTTAATCATAGTATAGTTACTCATGAAACAAAGTCCCTCAACCATGGTATAGTTACTCATGAAACAAAGTCCATTAATCATAGTATAGTTACTCATGAAACAAAGTCCCTTAATCATAGTATAGTTACTCATGAAACAAAGTCCATTAATCATAGTATAGTTACTCATGAAACAAAGTCCATTAATCATAGTATAGTTACTCATGAAACAAAGTCCCTTAATCATAGTATAGTTACTCATGAAACACAGTCCCTTAATCATAGTATAGTTACTCTTGAAACAAAGTCCATTAATCATAGTATAGTTACTCATGAAACAAAGTCCCTTAATCACAGTATAGTTACTCATGAAACAAAGTCCCTCAACCATGGTATAGTTACTCATGAAACAAAGTCCCTCAACCATGGTATAGTTACTCATGAAACAAAGTCCCTCAACCATGGTATAGTTACTCATGAAACAAAGTCCATTAATCATAGTATAGTTACTCATGAAACAAAGTCCCTTAATCATAGTATAGTTACTCATGAAACAAAGTCCCTCAACCATGGTATAGTTACTCATGAAACACAGTCCCTTAATCATAGTATAGTTACTCATGAAACAAAGTCCATTAATCATAGTATAGTTACTCATGAAACAAAGTCCCTCAACCATGGTATAGTTACTCATGAAACAAAGTCCATTAATCATAGTATAGTTACTCATGAAACAAAGTCCCTTAATCATAGTATAGTTACTCATGAAACAAAGTCCCTCAACCATGGTATAGTTACTCATGAAACACAGTCCCTTAATCATAGTATAGTTACTCATGAAACAAAGTCCATTAATCATAGTATAGTTACTCATGAAACAAAGTCCCTCAACCATGGTATAGTTACTCATGAAACAAAGTCCATTAATCATAGTATAGTTACTCATGAAACAAAGTCCCTTAATCATAGTATAGTTACTCATGAAACAAAGTCCCTCAACCATGGTATAGTTACTCATGAAACACAGTCCATTAATCATAGTATAGTTACTCATGAAACAAAGTCCCTTAATCATAGTATAGTTACTCATGAAACAAAGTCCCTCAACCATGGTATAGTTACTCATGAAACACAGTCCCTTAATCATAGTATAGTTACTCATGAAACAAAGTCCATTAATCATAGTATAGTTACTCATGAAACAAAGTCCCTCAACCATGGTATAGTTACTCATGAAACAAAGTCCATTAATCATAGTATAGTTACTCACGAAACAAAGTCCCTTAATCATAGTATAGTTACTCATGAAACAAAGTCCCTCAACCATGGTATAGTTACTCATGAAACACAGTCCCTTAATCATAGTATAGTTACTCATGAAACAAAGTCCTTCAACCATGGTATAGTTACTCATGAAACAAAGTCCCTTAATCACAGTATAGTTACTCATGAAACAAAGTCCCTCAACCATGGTATAGTTACTCATGAAACAAAGTCTATTAATCATAGTATAGTTACTCATGAAACAAAGTCCCTTAATCACAGTATAGTTACTCATGAAACAAAGTCCCTCAACCATGGTATAGTTACTCATGAAACAAAGTCCCTCAACCATGGTATAGTTACTGATAAACCAAAGTCATTCAATCATAGAACAGTAACTCATGAAACCTGCTACCTTTTCTAACAATATATTATAGATGTCTAGTGATCTAAATAGGATACAGTAGACAACAAAACTGGATTCGTTTTTAAATTGATTTGAATAACTCATGAATGGTGTCCGATAAACATTGGTCTCTAAACATGAAACTCGAAACTGGAGTTGTTGTTTTAATTGATTGCTCTGGAACGAATTGTCAATGTTCAATTTCAGTATTATTATTTTTAATCTGCAGGCGACCGTTAAAAGAGAATCAAGAGTGAAGAATGCGCAGTCCAGTCCAATATTTTTATATAATCTCTTCGATTTTGTTTTTTTACTCTATTATAACCACATCGCCCGTTCGGCACCGGGGACTGGACTACTAGTTTAGGGTGCAAAGAATAGGACTACTATCTACTTTTCAGGCTTGCCTGTAGGAGGCAGCAAAGAAAGTTGAGGGATATGCTGACAGCCTATAACCTGTGAAAAAAAATTTGCTACTGCATGTTTTGTTTACATTTTTTACCTGTGTCGTCTGTCTTACTTGTCCACCAACTATCTAAGGGAGCAAACCATTACATACAATCTGGGGGGTTTCTTAAGATAGTAGATTGTGTAGGAAACCATCTACTGGTATCACCTTCAGTTCTGCTTGTTTCCAAGCCTACTGTAATAGTATTACATTTCCATAAGAACAAATAAAAAGAGCCGACGTGTGTGATGAGGGGAGGGGAAAGTGCACATGGGCAAGGTATTTTCTCCGTAAAACCTGCCCAGTTAAGCAGCCATGTGTGAAACACAGTGACTGTGTCTTGGCAAGCAGTCATGTGTGAAAAGCAATGAGTACTTGTCTTGACAAGCAGTCATGTGTGAAACGCAATGACTATGTGTCTCAGCAATGTACACTGGCCTGTTTCCTGACCATCTCTAAAGAAGACAGAATAGGCCATCGGCTTTATATCGTCTCCGCAGATGAGATTAGCCTGACGGGTTAACTCCATCGTATGTACTGTATAGTCAATAATATTTATATTGTATTTAATCATATTTATAATGTATTTACTCACATTTATAATGTATTTGCTCACATTTATAATATATTTAATCACATTTATAATGTATTTAATTACATTTGGAGTCCCTTGATTATAGAAAAAAATTACACTATACAAATAACTTCATTATAGCAAAAAAATTACACTATACAAATAACTTCATTATAGCAAAAAATTACACTATACAAATAACTTCATTATAGCAAAATATTACACTATACAAATAAATACTCTTAGTTCCTTCATATACAATAAATAGCACCTAATCCAAGCCCTGAAATTATTATTATTATCATGCTATATCATAAATTATAGCATCTTCACAAAGCCCTCATTCTTGTACATAGCAAAATTCTTGAGCATTAATCAAATTATAAACCTGGACAATGACAGCACAAGACGAAAGAAGATAGTGAAAACAGAAATGACATGTCTACGAAGAATACTCGGAGTGTCATTAAGAGATAGAATTAGAAACGATAACATCAGACAGATAACCAAAACAATACCGGTATTGGAACACATCAAAAGACAACAGATCAAGTAGTTTTTACGCGCTTCCAGTCTACGAACAGAGAACATGCCACAGAAGGCCATGACACTTAGATATAACGGTTATAAAGCCAGATGCAGACCATGTAAAAGATGGATCACAGAAATCAAAGAAGCCACAGGAACAAGCTTACAAACAGCACACAGGAAGGCCATCTCCAGAGAACTCTTATACCCCTTACGCCGCAAGGCAAACAAAGGCCACAGCGAATAGATAGACAGATAGACTCAAATATTACCACCCAATCAAGAATTAGTATATATTATAGCAATCAACGAATTCGTGTATATTGTAGCACAAATCAAAGTCGCACAATAGGTTTTTCTTGTTCGGTTCAGTCATATTTATTCATGATACCTCAATCTCTTGTTACATATTTCTTGCTTGTCCTATTGTTCCAATGTATGACATTTTGTGTCTTGTAGACGTTCATTTAACAATAAGAAGAAGCAATATGTTGAATATTTTCTCATGAATATGACTTTTTCAATTGTTCCACTGACGACATTTTTCTTATAGAATGTTTGCACATGCATTTATCCCTTTACTTCATATATTCTCTCTCTCTCGCTCTCAATTCTGTCAATAGATTCGTCAAATTTTTGGGATCTCGTTCTCAAACTCACAGCGGACCTCTCTGATGGGAGGACAATTGTCCCACTAGAATTCAAGCAGGATGTTGTTCAGAGGCCGAAAATGTGTTGTGTTGATGTTTTTTCTCGGAAATGGTCCAACACATTGGACTACTGCAATACTACATTGTTAAAAGTGGGTGGGAACTACTAACAAGTTTATAATTTGCTGCTTTGTGGCGTGAGGTTGGATAATCTTATCATATTTAAGGGCTTAACATTGGACGATCTTATTATGTTTTGAGATGGGGGGGCATGGATGATCTTATTAAGTTTAGGGGCGCCGGGTTGGATACTATTTTTATGTTTTTGGGCGTGGGGGCCTAACAATCTTATTATGTTTAGGGTCATGGTTGAAATATGTTGAATTATCTTATTATGTTTATGAGCATGGGAGTTGGATGATCTTATTATATTTGCGGCATGGGGGCTGAATGATCTTATAATATTTAGGGGCATGAGGGCTGAATGATCTTATAATATTTAGGGAATGCGGATTGGATGAACTTATTATGTTTAAGGACATTAGAGATGGATGATCTTATTATGTTTAGAGGCGTGGGGGCTGAATGATCTTATGTTTAGAGGCGTGGGGGCTGAATGATTTTATTATGTTTAGAGGCGTGGGGGGGGGGGGCTTAATGATCTTATTATGTTTAGAGGCGTGGGGGCTGAATGATCTTATTATGTTTAAGGACATTAGAGTTGGATGATCTTATTATGTTTAAGGACATTAGAGTTGGATGATCGTATGTTTAAGGACATTAGAGTTGGATGATCCTATGTTTAGGGACATTAGAGTTGGATGATCTTATTATGTTTAGAGGCATGGGGGGCTGAATGATCTTACTATATTTAGAGGCGTGGGGGCTGAATGATCTTATTATGTTTAGAGGCGTGGGGACTGAATGATCTTATTATGTTTAGGCACATTAGAATTGGATGGTCTTATTATGTTTAGAGGCGTGGGAGGGGGGCTGAATGATCTTATTATGTTTAGAGGCCTGGGGGGGTGAATGATCTTATTATGTTTAGAGGCGTTGGGACTGAATGATCTTATTATGTTTAAGGACATTAGAGTTGGATGATCTTATGTTTTGGGACATCAGAGTTGGATGATCTTATGTTTAAGGACATTAGAGTTGAATGTTCTTATGTTTAGGGACATTAGAGTTGGATGATCTTATGTTTATGGACATTAGAGTTGGATGATCTTATGTTTAGGGACATTAGAGTTGGATGATCTTATGTTTAGGGACATTAGAGTTGGATGATCTTATGTTTAAGGACATTAGAGTTGGATGATCTTATGTTTAGGGACATTAGAGTTGGATGATCTTATTATGTTTAGGGACATTAGAGTTGGATGATCTTATTATGTTGTGGAAAAAATATTAACGGAAGAAAAGATGGGGGGGGGGGAGGAGGGGGAACTTAGAGTCAATATATTCTTTTTTATTTATTTCTTAATATTTTTCTTCTTCTTAATTCTCGAATTCCTGTATGTTAACATGTTATAGTACAAAAAATGGAATGTATTGTTGGAATATCAACTGCCATGTTCTATTTCCTTAGAGACGGTGTGAGAAGGTTTTAGTCCTACATTCTCTCTCTCCTCCCGTATCTTCAGGGGCTTGATGTCATTACTATTTCTTACACATATTCCCCTGCCAGTTTAAATGTTCATGCAATTAATTCTTTTTCTCGCTATATCCTCATGCTAAGTTCATAATTGTGATTTGCTTTCATTCATTAGTTTTGCTCAAGTTTCAATAGCTCGCGTGGCATAAATATCGCATATTTGATTTTCTTTCTTTTTTCATTTATATGAATAAAAAAACCCAGATGTAATTGTTGAGTGGTGTTTTGTGTGTAAATATCTCATGTTCTTCGTTACGGTTTGTTGCTGACGAATGTTGATGAAATATTCGATGTGATTAATTAGGTGATTAGTACATCTGATTGGTCTGCGGCAGCACCTTTCTTAGCTAGTTGGTCTGCTTTTTCATTTCCTGGTATTCCCCAGTGCGAGGGTATCCACTGCCTATACTGGTAAGACAGTTCATTAAGTATTTTTTGCAAGTCCGTTAGTTTTCAAGACTGGAGATCTTGAAGCACTGACCTTGCATCTGTCAGGAATAACAAGGGCTATGGGCCAGGATTGGAGTTCAGCAGTTTTTCAATTGCTATCCTAATTGCCTGAATTTCTGCATCATAATTATTGCATAATTTTCTTGTTGATGTTCTGAGCGTATGTCTAGGCTTGTGTGGATATTCTATATATACACCTGCACCTCCATTCCTCACTGAATTCTGTGCTGACCCATCTGTATATACTCTGACCCATATGTCTTGTGGATATTCCTCGTCCAGGAAACTTGGGTGACTGTCCTTCGCTGCACACTGTTCTGTTCGTCCTCGCTTAGTATTAATTTCACGTGGGTCTGAATGTATATTGACATTATATGCCTTTCAATCCAAGGGGTTTATTCTGTTACAGACTTTAAAAGGCTGTCAACTTCAGGTAGGTCTGTAAGTTGTCTATGGAGTCGTTTAGCTTGGTGGATAAAGCTGCTTCTTTTCAGTCGCCCCATTTCTAGACTTTGGAACCTTTTCTTCACTGAATGACTTGGCATACACTGAAACTGTTCTACTTGTATTAGTATCTTTGTGTCTCTGCGTTCGCCAAGTGTTTGCATTCTTCCCATTTTCTGTATCTCTACTATGGGTGTTGATTTCATTGCTTCCAACATGATCTTGAGCGCCTGATTTTGCACTTTATCTAGTTCTTGTAATGTGGTGTTTAATGCAGGACACCACGTAGCTGAACCATATTCCAGGTGTGGTCTTATGCCTTGCTGGTAAACTTTACTGAGTATATTTCCACTGGCTCCCCATGTGGTTCCACTTAGTTTTCTCAGGATAGCTAACTTCCTCCTGGCTTTTGTTGTTGCTTTGTTTATGTGCTGCTTCCATGTCAGCGTATCATCAAAAGTAACTCCAAGGTATGTGGGTTGTTTGTCTTCTTTCAAAAGCTCTCCATCTATCTTGATAACACCGGCTTTTTGTTTTGGTGAGAGGGTAAAGAGTGTAGTGCTGCATTTATCTGTGTTAACGCTGACGCACCATCTATTTGCCCATAATGTTAAGGCAACAATAGCTCTTTGTATTTGTTTAGTAATTTTTATTTTACGTCTTTTACTTGATCACCTGGGAGGTTATCATCATCATCAAGTGCCTTCTTCACATCGACGATTGATTGCAAAGGGCATCTAACATTTTCTCTATTGCCTTGGTGGTGCACTCGGATAGAATGTTTCTTGTTCATCTAATGTTTCCCCTCGCACTTGTATCTACCAACTTCTTTCTCGCATCCTCTCAAATCTACCTCCAAGACCAAAGACCTGCTTAATTATGTCAACAAAAAAACGTATCCAACCCACAGATGCAATTTTCTGCAGAAATGTGCATACAAATATGTTATTTTCCTTGAAATAAAAAAACTATTTTGAAATTGAAATAATTAAATTCCTGTGTAAAACGTTATTATTATTAGCGCCAAATTTTTTCAAACTTTTCCCCACCCCCGTGTCAACAATTCTCAAACTTTTCCCAACCACGGCCCCCTCCTAATTGTTGACGTAATTTGTGGACAGCCCTACAGATAAAATCTTACTATCATCACGGGATGACTACCAGCAGCTAAACAGAGAGGAACAATCCATCATATTTCAACTCAGAAATTGGACACAATAGATTTAGCAGCCATATGTACATTAAATTTAAAAATTGTAACTCAATCAAGTATACACGTGGTCAAGAAAACCAAACTTCAGAGCATATCCTGTAAGAATGTGCAAACTATGACACATTAAACTGTACATCTTCTGTTACACATATGAATGTAAAAATTTATGGTACAAAACAAGAGATGTAAAACACTGCCCAATTCATACACGAAACAACACTGTCGATATAGACATTATTAGCGAACGAAAGACGAGGAAGATAACCTTGAGATTTATTGTATACTTATTAAATTTAATTTCATCTATTCCTTTTTTCTTACCAAAACTTTCATCAATTTGTTGCGTATTGTACATTCTGTTGTGCGTCTATGTATGTATGTATGTATGTATGTATGTATGTATGTATGTATGTATGTATGTATGTATGTATGTATTTATGTATGTATGTATGTATGTATACACGTATTTAGAATTTGTATATGAGAGAAATATCAATCATTTGTCACTGATTGACATCTCAATGACGGTATTTGCCAATGGCGTCATTTGACGGCTGACATAATCTGTTTTTTAGTTTTTAAGAGTGTTGATCCTGTCTGAATCTGTTCGATTTTCTTCTGAAGAGTTTTCTTTGAATTAAAATCTCATCGCAGTTTCTATTGTAACAATCATCTGTGCCATGTCGATTTCATTTTATAATTATAGAAGTCCACATCTCTGCAATCCTGATTATCTTTACATGCATTCCGCCGAAAATGAACGTGTCGGGTAATTGGCGAAAATAAAACGGCGACACAACGCATTTCCATTTTCTGGACTACATCCTGCTGGAAATTTCGGAAGATAACTGTCCTTCTGCAGAGATTCAGTGGGAGTTTGAGAATTAGCACTGAAGAAGAGAAGAAGTATACATAACGCCGACACTAGATTGTTGCGAGCAGGACGGTGATAATGGTGCGGATTTTACCCATTCACCCGTTCACAGTGAAAACTTTGTTTTCCGCTGAACAAAAGACCTGCTCACAGAATTAATTAGGCCTTGATTCTTTACATTTTTATTATTCTTGCACCTTCGGTTTATTCACTATTTATATATACTTGGAGTAGCTTTGGCTATTTTTGGCATGCTACTTCAAATATATTAATAGCAACCAACGGAAAACACGAGAATAATCCACACAAAAATAACGAATGAAGGCCTAATTAATCTGTGCAGCGGTCTTCTAATTGCAGAAGTTCATGATTGAGTACACTGTTCAATCATTATTGCTTGTATATTTATTGTTTCTGAATTGAAGGTTTATTGAAAACGCATTATATTCTTTATTAATATATATATATGATAAATATATATGATGATAAATGATATTTCAACCGCGGAATGAAACCAATTTAGTTATTACAGAGCGTCATAAGAATGTACTACCAAAACGATATATTATTTTTGTGTTTATTTTAAAATTTAAAAAATGTGCCTGCTTTGACCAGAAAACGTTTTTCTGAGCCACCTTTGGTTATATCCTTGCATAATTGTTTTGTTTTTTATTTTTGTTTTGCGCCCGTTCTCAAATTTATACCGGATACTCTTTTATAGTTGGACAATGTTCCTTCAAGTGTTTTAACAAGATGTAGTTCAAAGATTGTAAATGCGTTGTGTTGCCATTTTATTGGCGTCAAATGCATAACACATCCGACTTTAGCGTTATAAATATACGTTCAGTTTTTTTTAGCACTTTCACTGAACGGTGGTCATCATTAGCCATATCACTAGTAGAGTCGTGCAGACGTACAAGGGAAATGGTTCCTGTATCTACAATCTGGTCACCATGCTCACCTGGCCTACAAGGTACTTGTCGTTGCGGTTGTGACCTTGGTCCATCTTCCGTCACATTTTATTGGGACCTCTGCTACACCGACCTCCTCTTACTACGACACTGTGGACAGATGACCCTTAATTTGTCACCCGCGACGCTACGACCCTCCACTTCCTCACATACTTTGGCTGTAGCTCCGGGTCTGCCTTCTCCCGCTATGGTCTTCTTTTCCTGTCTCCTTATTCCCTATCTTCTCTGGTGCCCTTCTCTCCGGCACCCTCTTCCTATGTCTCGCTATATCAGCCCGATACCATCTCAGGACGTGCTTCCCCGTGATAGTCCCTTACCCTCCCTTGTTGTACCCTCCCTGTGTCCTCTGGGCTCCCTCCCACCCGCACTTCACTTTCTTGCGTGACGTATCTCCGTCTATGGGGCTTTCGTCGATCCATCACGTCCTTTTTTCCCTCTGCATGTTTCTTATACTCTGTCATCTTTCTCTATGGCTATTTACTTACACCCCTGTACTCTTATCAGTTGGTATGCGCTGTGACCAATCCAGGCTATTGACTTTTCCATTGTTCTACCTTTCGCGGGTGTTTTCTTTTCACTTCGGCGCCTCGGTTACCGTCTACTACTGTGGCATGTCTTTATTTTTCTAACCTGTACAAATACGTGCTATCATGACCCTTGATAGAAATCTGACTTTCACTGTCCATTTTTTACTTTGTTGCCATTATGCGTGTGCTCATTCACATGGAAGGAACATAGACTAGACGCTGCATAAGTTAAGTTATTTTACTTTTTATTATCATATATCACCATTTTCTGCTCATATTCTCTTTCTGCTGTTTGCTCTTTCTCTTCTGTTCCTGCCGTTTCTGGCCTCTTTCTCTCTCCCACCTGATCCCTCGTACCATCTCATTTTGCTCTTCCCTTACATCATGATTGCTTGTCTGTAGCATTCATTCTCTGTTGCCACTTTTGAGGTGAGTATTTTTAATGTAATTTACTTGCTACCATATCTTTTCCTCTGTTCATCTCACATTCTTCAGTCTACTTTCTCCTCCCTACTTATTACTAACTTCTCCCCATCGTTTTTCTCACCTGTCATGCTTCCACATCTTTTCTTCCCTCATTATCTATCTGCTATTGTCCTCATTATAACCCTATTTGTCTCCATGAAAGATTTGTTTTATTGTGGTCATTTGTTTGTCCTGATGAAGGCTTTATAGTCGAAACGTCGTCTGTCTCTGAATCACGTTGTTAACTTGTTTTATG
Organism: Meghimatium bilineatum; assembly: GCA_034231615.1. Taxonomy (NCBI): domain Eukaryota; kingdom Metazoa; phylum Mollusca; class Gastropoda; order Stylommatophora; family Philomycidae; genus Meghimatium; species Meghimatium bilineatum. The sequence goes on along the minus strand of CM067300.1, from coordinate 32,473,108 downwards.
TTTTATTTTGGTAACAAACCTACCTATTTTTGTATATCTTGACATGCTCAATGTCTATCTTCTCTTACCTTGCTGAACCTTTTCAGCTTTGATTGTTTTCTTTCTCACGACATATTTCATACCACGCCTTCATCTCTTCCTTCTAACCATCATCACACCATATAGGCTCTCTTATGGTCATTTTTGTTTACTTTCCATGTCTGTACTTCAGGGTGTGTATAAAGTCGCTGCGAACTGATGTCACTCATCCACACTAAATACTCAAAATACATATACGTAGTGTCACCACCAATGTAAATAAGTGCTCCGTGACTTTGTAGACACCTTGTATATACCATTAATAACACCTTTTCTTATATGCGAATGCAGGAATTGGACAATGACATCGAAATGGATACGAAAATACATGTTTTTGAAAGCAAATTTGCAGACAAGAAATTCCCCTCAATTGTACAGAGCATGAAACTAATGTTGGTAACGCATCATATTTAACACGTAATAATCAACTTAGTATTGTTTGGCTGTTGAGATTATCTAGGCAATATAAATGCATTCAGTAGGTTGCTATTGTTTTCTGAAAATTGATGATGTACAGTTACCCACGGCGGGGTTTGAACCTGGTACATTGATCGTCCGAGAAGCGTTCTGTACCATTCCGTCACAGGGTCAGACAATACCAACGTATATATAATAATCATTCCGTCACAGGATCAAACAATACCAACGTATATGTAATAATCATTCCGTCACAGGATCAAACAATACCAACGTATATGTAATAATCATTCCGTCACAGGATCAAACAATACCAACGTATATGTAATAATCATTCCGTCACAGGATCAAACAATACCAACGTATATATAATAATCATTCCGTCACAGGATCAAACAATACCAACGTATATATAATAATCATTCCGTCACAGGATCAAACAATATCAATGTATATATAATAATCATTCCGTCACAGGATCAAACAATATCAATGTATATATAATAATCATTCCTTTCACAGTACCAGACAACCTATGTATATGTAATAAACAAAATAAATGATTTTAGAAGTCGACAAGAACGTGTCATAGTAATGGCTAAGCATCTGAAACTTGCTTGGTTTGCGCATGTGTTAGGGCAGAACTGGGCATGTGATGAGGCGGAATTGGGCATTAGATGGATAAAAAATGGACATATTATGGGGCATAATTGGACATACGACATGGCAGCATTGGTCATTTAATGGTTCAGAATTGCCATGTGATGGGACAGAATTTCCATCTGATGGGACAGAAATGGGCATGTGAGGAGACAGAATTGGGCATGTGATTTGGCAACATTGGACATATTTGGGAATATGATGAGAAAGAGTTTCCTATCAAAGACTGTCCTGAAGAGTACAGTTGAGGGTGAAAGTAGAAGAGGAGTACATACGAGACTATGGATTGATAATATGAAAGACTTGTCAGGATTAAGTTTCTCCAGGCTGGATTGTTTCAGTTGATGTTTCTAAAGTCACAGCCCTGGGACCTCGAGAGATATGAAATATGAATATATCAGTAAATAAAAATATTGTGGGTCATGGTGCAGGTAATCAAGCCAAAAACAAACTCATTTTTGTTAAACATCACATACGCAGATGTAGCTGGTATAAGAATTCAATAAGAAATTCATGAATATGTAGCCTGTTGAACGAAAACCGTAGTTCTTCTGTGTTATTACTGACGAATACAGGATCACTATTTTAGTTTAATTTCTTATTGAATTCTTATACCAGCTACATCTGCGTATGTGATGTTTAACAAAAATGTTTTCTACATATTTTGCTGTCAATCATTCTACAGCAGATGTTTTGCTCATGACTAAAAAGAAATATATTGAATACACGTCTATTCCACAAGTATAGTTATCTACCTTGTTACCTCAATATTAACACAATTATCGCCCTGTAACAATCTTCGTCCTATCTCTTTAACATGCATCCGAGTTCGATATAACAAAAATGGCGGTCATCTGAAATTATATAGTGATTTAAAAAAATAGTAAATAATTACTTATTTCTGTTTTTCCGTTCACATTTGTTGCTGTAGAAAAAAATATAACTTTCTCTTCACTCAGAATAGCTTTCTCTTTTGTGAATGTTATTTGTAAAATTGCCTCAATCTATTCTTCCTTATTCAAACAATGGTCCGTGTGAAAAATGACTTTATTTTATTGTTGATAAAATGTAATAGTTCGTGTAATAAAAAAAAAAAGAACGTAATTTGCTTTGTTTGTGCTGTTTTAAAAATGTGTTGCTAATATTTGTTCCGTTAACCTTCTAAGTATAGGCTGCTAATGTCATTTTACATGTCACTGAATGCCATTTTGCATGTCACTGAATGTCATTTTACATGTCACCAAATGTCATTACATGCTAATACCAGTATCTATCTATCTATCTATCTATCTATCTATCTATCTATCTATCTATCTATCTATCTATCTATCTATCTATCTATCTATCTATCTATCTATCTATCTATCTATCTATCTATCTATCTATCTATCTATCTATCTATCTATCTATCTATCTATCTATCTATCTATCTATCTATCTATCTATCTATCTATCTATCTATCTATCTATCTATCTATCTATCTATCTATCTATCTATCTATCTATCTATCTATCTATCTATCTATCTATCTATCTATCTATCTATCTATCTATCTATCTATCTATCTATCTATCTATCTATCTATCTATCTATCTATCTATCTATCTATCTATCTATCTATCTATCTATCTATCTATCTATCTATCTAATCTGTCTGTCTGTCTGTCTGTCTGTCTGTCTGTCTGTCTGTCTGTCTGTCTGTCTGTCTGTCCGTCCGTCCGTCCGTCCCTGTCTGTCTGTCTGTCTGTCTATTTGTCGGCCGGTCTGCCTGTCTGACTGTCTGTCTGTCCGGCCATCCATCCATCCATCCGTCCGTCCGTCCGTCCATCTGTCCGTTCGTCCATCCGTCCATCCATCTGTCCGTCCGTCCACCCACCCACCCAACTTCCTGCCTGTCTGTATAGCTAACTATCTATGTTCCATCAGCACCGAGTAAAGTGCATAGTGCAGAAACCAGAGCTCTCGAGTTCGAGCGATGTGATGCTATGTAAATTCCTGTATGTTGTGAAACCTTTAGTCATATCCTCTTTGATGATTGTACCAGTAACTACATTACTAAATATTACTAATAATCATTAAATGTTAATATTTTAAAATATGTTCTACTTTATAATATTACTTGGGTACAGTACACGTAGACGACACACGCGTGGTGTGAGACTCGAACTTGGACAAGGGGTACACGATGTCGGTGAATGACACCTCGGCTAAGAGGGCGAAAGAGCCAGGGTCCAACTCCTCTGTTGAGTTCTTCCCCTTAAGGAACCTGGCTCACGGATGAGAAACGGTTCAGTACCCAATAGGCACAGGCACAGCACGTCCAATTACTCGTGGCAAGTTCATAGACAGTGGAACACCTCGATCGAGTCAGACGAGAGCAAAACATCGTCTGGGCGAAGAGTCTCCACTACGCGTGCCTGGAGACAGATATAGAGGCTGTCACAGGCTAAGGGTAGCCCACCCGAATTGTCAAGGCATGCCGAAATCGGATGTGCTAGGCCTACAAGGCGCATAACGGTGGCACAACGTAATCACGCTCCCGGCGGAAATCGCACGGATATAAGTGATGGTTACAATGGAGCGAACGAAAAACAAACAAACAAACAAACATGCTACTATTGATTAAAACATGCTACTATAGATTAAAACATGCTACTATAGATTAAAACATGCTACTATGTGTTAAAATATGCTATTATAGATTAAAACATGCTACTGTAGGTTAAATATGATAATGTAGGTTAAACATCTAATATATGTTATATCTAAGTTCTACTTTGATATAGGACAGACAAATCCTATTCTAAGTTACAGCATATATTTATGTGCAACCGTTATTGTTTGTGAGCAAGATTCCGAATGGGAGTCATACCTGCCATCTGAAAAATCTGAACAGATCTCGTTTGATATAAAAGAATCCACAGAACTGCTGTCTTATTTTAAATTTGGTAATTAAAAAAAAGGACTGACATACAATTTCCAACTTGCTTCTGTCAAAGTGAAAGTTTTGTCGCATGCCACGTTAAATATCAAAAGGCGCACACTAGCACTTCTCGACAAGTCAATTTCGTTCTGAACACTTCGTCTCGCAAAATCATAGTGTTTCGTAATCATTAACACTGTTCAGCGTCATAGTTTCCAGCTTGACTGCGTTAGCTTGTGATGTTATATATTGTTAAAGCAGGACCATTGTCTTTAGTAGTTTTAAATCCACCAGGCGGTTAGAAAAAAATATGGTACAGTACAAGTAGACGCCAACACATCTTTAATTATTTCCCTTGTCTATGTTTATAAATTTCATGTTAATCATTTAATAATTGAAATATTTATTTATTTAGTATTGGAGTTAGGGTTAGCTATGTAAAACACAACTATCTTAACCCTAACCGATATCTTAAAATGAATTAATTTAAATTACAATGGGAAACATTTAAACCTTTAATGACTTTAAAATGCCCTAATCTGTAATATATTGCTGTGCTAAACATGAATATGACTATAAAAAATTTATTGGCTTTCTTTTTGATAATATTTCAGCAGTTCAATTTCTATGTTTCCCGTGTAAATTTATCCAGTATGACTACAATGAAATCGTTAAGAATCCTAGAATGATGCAATATATATATTACACCAAATTGCAGAACACAATCATGAACACATCATCGACAGTTTATTGCATCAACGAAACAAAAGAAGTCGATAATAGTTTACACAAACATTTCGTCTGCATTGAGACCAGTTCCACATGATGAGTGACTTCCTATTCCAGAACCTCCAGTCGAATACTCTCGTGATTTATCTGATGAGGACAAGGGTTAGCCGACCTGTTCGTCTCCTGGTTCGTCAGCCTGCAGTGATCCAGATTTGAATGTGGTGCATCATCAACCCCACACAGAATAACATAGAAAGAACTAAATGACCTGGTTCATGATTTAGCCATCCAAGAAAAAGGCAGTATTACTCGGATCAAGACTCCAACAATGAAATATCCTAGAAGAAGATGTCACAATTACTTAATATCGAAAGCACCATCAGCAGCTGGAACTTTTCTTCAGAAAGGAAAGTAATCTGGTATTCTGTTCTGATATAGAGCACTTATGTGTCTTAAAAATAACTCATGACACACAAGAATGGAGACTATTTGTAGACTCGTCGAAACTGAGTCTTACGGCTGTGCTTTTGCATAATGGAAACAGTCTTCCATATATTCCAGTAGCGCATGCTGTCCACATACAAGAGACATACGATAACTTGAAACAGATAGTGAATTACATTGAGTATAACAAGTACAGCTGGCATCTATGTGGTTATTTGAAGGTAGTTGCCCTTTTAATGGGATTGCTGCTGGGATATACAAAATACGTGTAGTCTTTATATGAGTGGGATAGCCGAGCAAAGGAATTGCACTACTTGTGGAAGGAATGGATTTGCATACAAAATGTAGCATTTGGAGAAAAGAATATTCAGCATCCAGCTATAGTCGAGTCTCACAAAATCCTGCTACCGCCCCTTCACATCATACTAGGTTTCATGACGAATTTCGTGAAAGCCATGGACCGGACTTCGCAAGCTTTTCTATACCTGCATTCAAAAAACAAAAACCATGATAATCAGCAAAGACAAAGAAGAACAGAAGGTAAACATAACCATACAGGGAGAGAAACTACAACAAGTAAAACAGTATCAATATCTTGGACACATAGTCACAAATGATGGCAGATGTGAAACAGAAGTTAAAAGGAGAATAGGAATGGCTAAAAGTACCTTCAATGACATGAGGAAATTATTAATATCTAAACAAATTACAAACAAGTTAAAAATGAGAATTATAAAATGCTACATCTATTCCATATTAATGTATGGCTCAGAAACATGGACACTAAATAAACAATTAGAAGACAAAATTGATGCCTTTGAGATGTGGGTATATAGAAGAATAGGGAGAACATCATGGAAAGAGAAAAACACAAATAAAGAGGTGCTAAAGACACTTAATATGAAGAAAGAACTACTATTACTTTTCGCCTAGTGTTCACCAACTCTCTCTGTAATGTTAGGGCAGAAACTACAAGGAACACGAAGATCTGTGGAAACCTGTTTCTAATGCCAACTGAACATAGCACTAAAAAAAAACACATGAAGATTGGCACAAGATCAGAAGGGAATTCAAAAGACTGCGATGACTGTACATACTGTCCAAGATTGTGTTATCCGATGCTGTCTGGATCAAGTACACTGTAGTTTATGGTATCTAAGCCAGGCCAGTACGTATGTCTTCTACAAGGTTAGGAGGAGTTTATCTAAAAAAGTTCGTCTTATTCGTGTGAGCGGATTGTTTTACCTTTTTTGTTTATTGGAAATCATTAAGGGAATGTGGTATACACCGGTGGTTGATAAGAGAAGGGGGTTTTGCGATTCAAACCCTCTCCCTCATAAGTAATCAGAACCTGACATATATCATTAGGGAGAAAGCAAAAAGCGGGATCCCCCACATTTCAAAGAAAGTCTCCCCTCCCCCAAAAGGTTACCCAAATCTCTCGAAAATGATAGAATTGCCAACGAAAAGAACGAAATAAATTTTTTTTAAAAGTATACACACGTTCCCATCACCACACCACCGCCCTAAAAGCTAAGACTTATCTACGGCCCATGCCCAGGTTTACATCCTTTTTGTCCTCTTTTCTAGTACTAAATGGAATATTCTAAATTTCTGAGGAGGGGAGGTGGGATTGCATCCCATCCCTCATTATCTACAACCTTGACCTAGGCTTAGTACTGAAGAGAACAAAAAATCTTTTGATTATGTAATTGAATGAGTGCTCAGAATCGACAGTTGAGTGTCAACAGTTCTCCTATAGATCGGGCATAGACCCGGAAGAACGCAGAGTACCCTGCAGGCGTGCGGATGCTGAAATGTCAACAATATATTCAAGGAGCAGAACTGAATCAACAAGAGCTGGGACACATGCAGTGACCAGTTACAATAACGTTTCTCCAAGTGCGTATAGGTTTCCAGATTTTCATAGTCAAATATTTCACACACTCATGTGTAGAGGAACATACTTGGTACACTACAGTGAAAATCTTTTACCATTGTTCAATTTGAATATCATCTGTCATGGAATCAGCTCTTGTTATCGGAATATTTTAGTTAAATATAATCACACATGCTCAAGTGATTGTATTTTATGACATATTCGAGAAATCCATCGCGGGTTGAGTATCTTTATGATTTTATGAGATATTTATTGATCATTGGTTGCATTTTTGCGGACACGAATTTGAGCTGTGGTTTGTTATTTGTAAAGAAACTAGCTCATAATGTAATGTTGTCAGTTGTTCAGTAGTTGAAATGGTGGTAGAAAGTAGGAAGGCTAATTCAAGATATTCTTATCTCCACTAGTCTATATTAGTTTGCATTAACCTATAGTTCCTTATAATCCTCCATTTATATATATATATATATATATATATATATATATATATATTATATATATATATATATATATATATATATATATATATATATATATATATATATATATATATATATATATATATATACATATATACAGTCATCCCTCGCTACCTCGCGGTTCATTTATAGCGGCCTCAGTACATAGCGGATTTCTAAAAACATATTTTACAGTATGTACACTTTAGTTACATCTACATGTTACACACACACACACACACACATATCATATTTATATTATTTATACATTATTATATGTGTGTTATTTATACTATTAATATTTTATTTACATGTTTGAAACTATTCTTTAATGTTCTAATGAAAACATAAACACTTATCTGGTTTCGTATACACTTATTGATATTATACATACACAAAAAATGTACGTGTGTTAAAAATGACAGGATGACACTACTTCGCGGTTTTTCACTTATCGCGGAGGTTCTGGTCCCTATTAACCGCGATAACTGAGGGATGACTGTATATATATATAACAAATGTCATTCACGTAGGTCGTGATGGCAGGAAAACCAGAAATGTGACATCCACTATTTTTGATTGATACTGGAGAGAAAGACCCAGAACGATTATTTCACAGGCTAGTCAGTCGGAGCAACACTGTAAAAAGTAATTTTTAGGTCTAGATTTTCCCCAAATGTATTGTCCTTATTCCGACTTTCATTCCAGACTCCAGGTCAAATTAATCAATCCCCAAAGGACAACCCAGGCCACTAGGCTACACCATGCGCATGATATAACCAATATAAATAACATTCAAGGTTGAAAGTGGCGCGTCTTGGACTACCAACACAAATCTCAATCAATCAATCAATCAATCAATCAATCAAGTATCATGCCTAATGGCGTAGGCGATCATGTTTCTCCGCGACTCGCTGTCTCTTGTATTGTCAGTAAGATCGGTTGTTGACCTTCTTCTATGCCATAATACTAGCCATCCAGCAGTTTCTCCAAGAACAACCGATTCTCCCGTCTCTTCTCCCCTTGATCTTTCCAGTGGTTATTGAGTGTTTAATCTGTGTTCTTCTCAGCACATATCCTAGAAACCTTGACTGTCGGTCCCTAATATTTGCTATGATTTTTCTTCTTTTTACGCCTGCATCACTAAGAATATCTGTATTAGTTTTCTTAGCTCTGCATGGTATTTTTTATCATTCTTCTCAGAAACCACATCTCTGTAGCCTCCAGTTTGTTTTGAATTTTTGTGTTTATAGTCCACACTTCACATCCATAAAAAAAATAATTGGTTGAATATAACATCCCAGCACTCGAATTCGGTTCTGCATTGATAGTGCTCCATTACACAAAATGGTTCTCATTTTTTGGAATACTGATGTGGCGTGTACTAGAGCTGGACAAATCCAGCAGCTAATAAACAACAAAATAGTTTTGGAAGGTTGTAACGCACTGATTACCCAAATTGACTAACGTCCGAGGTTGAAAGGTTGAAGGTTGTAACGCACTGATTACCCAAATTGGACAAACGTCCAAGGAGGAAGGTTGTAACGCACTGGTTGCCCAAATTGGACTAACGTCCGAGGTTGAAGATTGTAACGCACCGATTACCCAAATTGGACTAACGTCCGAGGTTGAATGTTGTAACGCACTGATTACCCAAATTCGACTAATGTCCGATGTTGAAAGGTTGAAGGTTAAAATGCACTGATTACCCAAATTGGACTAACGTCCGATATTGAATGGTTGAAGGTTGTAACGCACTGAGTACCAAATTCGGACTAAATACGATGTTGAAAGGTTGAAGGTTGTAACGCACTGATTACCCAAATTGGACTAACGTCCGATGTTGAAAGGTTGAAGGTTGTAACGCACTGATTACCAAATTCGAACTAATGTCAGATGTTGAATGGTTCAAGGTTATAATGCACTGATTACCCAAATTGGACTAACATCCGACGTTGAATGGTTGAAGGTTGCAACGCACTGAGTACCAAAATCGGACTAATGTCCGATGTTGAAAGAAACACACATCACCATAAGAGTTAAATTTTACTTATCCAAAACAAAATTGAAGAAGGACATTAACATTAGATACAAAATTAGATAGTTCAACTCAGTAGCTTCTGTTTTCATAGTGCTTGGATTACCAGAACTTTAAACTCTACTACATTTTATGAATAAAAGATCTATCTATCTGTCTGTCTGCCTGCCTGTCTGTCTGTATGTCTATCTATCTATCTATCTATATTTACGCTGTGGTCCTTGTTTGCTTTGCGGAGTCGGGGGTAGAAAAGTTCTCTGGAGATGACCTTTGTGTGTGCTATTTGTAAGCTTGTTCTCGTGGATTCTTTGATTTCTGTGATCCATTATGTGAATACATCTCTGATATAGACAAAGTGGATTAGTGTCAATGGTTGGATAGAGCGTACCTCTTCTTGCAAGAGGTACTTATTATTTTCACGTATTCCAAAAAGATAGTGCAAATGTAAATAATATATCAAATATGATTGTGTAGAAATATTTTTGAAACCTCAAAAATAACATTGCAACAAGAAAATATATTCTATTATAAAAAGTAGATAATGTTAGAAATATCGGATATATTCTTAAGACGTAGAATTTGACAGCTCTTAATATGACCAACATCTACTGGTATTTACACGCTAAGCATGCCGCTATTAAAACATGCCAATAGTCAAGCTATCCTCAAGTAAAGCTATAGCGGGGGCAACTACTGTATTTTTTCCGATTTTCTAGGCATTCTGTGTATTATATTTCAAATTCCAGTGAGGACAAATGCTTTGTAATGGAAAATATATTATTGAGATATTTTCTCTAAATCGAATAAACTTGGAACGGAAAAAGCACATAGAAAATAATACCCAATTAAGCTACCGTTAATTTGCACTTTGTTTGGAACGAAATGGCGACGCTTACTCGCAGAAAGGGTCTGTCAATAACTGACGTCAATAATTAGGGATGGATGTGTGGCAAAATTTTTTACAGTTCTTGATAAGGAGGAGACAGAGAGACAGACAAAGAGAGAGAGAGAGAGGGGGGGGGGGGTATATAAAAATATTGATGTTAATGATACTGTAAAAAGATATACCATTTAATTTGTTTTTACTTTGAAACATTTGTATAAAATGTATATAATGTGTATACAATGTGAAACAGATCATGTAGATCTGTTTTGTAGATCTATTTCTTACCTTTTCAGCCAAAAAAGGGTTTTTTTGGGAGAGGGGAAGGGGAGGGTAAAAAGTTTGGCTATAATTAAACAGAGGAGGGAGGCAGGGTCCCTGACTCCTCAACAGTTGTTGACAACGGGTGAAGGGCTGAGGGGTTGTGTTTACAACGGGTGAAGGGCTGAGGGGTTCAAAGCGGCAAAAGAAATTGTTGATACAATTTAGAACTAGTCCTCAAATAGATATCAGACATATGCTGTGTGTGATTGCTACATAGTGTACAGACATATGCTGTGTTTGATTGTTACATAGTGTACAGACATATGCTGTGTTTGATTGTTACATAGTGTACAGACATATGCTGTGTTTGATTGTTACATAGTGTACAGACATATGCTGTGTTTGATTGTTACATAGTGTACAGACATATGCTGTGTTTGATTGTTACATAGTGTACAGACATATGCTGTGTTTGATTGTTACATAGTGTACAGAGGAGGGAAATTGTAATAAAACTCTGAGATTTACTCAGTCACATTGATCTCAATCTGTTACTGAAATGTCGAGCGTTGAATGACATACTTTATAATTTAACATGTAAAATGATATTTTCTATATATATTTGATAGCTTATAAATATTGTGGAATATCCCGAATGAAACCTGGCCAACTATTGTCTTTCTATGATTTTGACGGTAAAAAACAAACCAAACAAACCCTAGAGAGTTAAGTAAAAATTTCACAATGACGCGGTGACAGCAAGAACGGGCAGCATTTATCATACAAGCCATTCAAAACCCCCTATCAACTACCTAGCGGGAAATACAGTATTGTCATATTGAAAAAAGGCTCAAAAGGCGCAGAGGACTGACTTAATTGATTAACAACATATTGACGGATGATGTGGTCATCATCAACCCACCCAAAAAAATTAAATTTCCTGAAGATAGATTTGGTAACCATTTTATTACGGGGTCAATCTAATGGATGTTGGTGAATTAAATGTGTGCTTAATTGAACTGGGAATCGAACTTTGGATCACCTGACTTGGAAGTGGGTACATAAACCATTGAATTATTCTGAAGAATCACTTCTAATTATCTAAACCGTCTAGGAGATAGAGTTACATACTCGTATCTGTGAGACCAATTTGTTTGCCACATCTTTATTTCAGATTACTATGGTCTTACAATTGATCAAACTAACTGGCTAACCTTTTATTGTTCCGTGATTTTAATTTACTTGCGATATAAAGTTTACAATCGTCGAGGTTGGATGGAGTTCCATTCTTGTTTATTCTTGGTCATGCGGGTGTTCAAGACAATGAGAAAGCAGATCGGCTAGCGTGGACTCCTTCTGTGTCGAGAGGTAGAGCAATGGATTGGGCTGACATATTGAACTCCCTAATGAGAAACAGCAAGGATAATACAACTGATTAAGAGTTTTCCATATTCTAAATATATAGGTTGCGTTTCCAATGTGCAAAATTATGCCGGAGAAGTACTTGCTTTTTTATTTATACTATTGAGAATTTGTTTAAAACGGGAAATTCCGAAGAAAATGCCCTTTAACCGTGACACCTTAGTTATTCTTTGTTTAGATATCTGGATGTCCGTGGTTATATTAGATATTTAGAAAAGCAGTATCCTTTTTCAATCTCTATGTGTTAGCATATTAATAATACTAATAATAATAACTATTATTATAATAACAATAATATTAACAATACTAATATTAATGATAATAATAACAAGTATACTATCAACAGTGATACTAATAATAATGACACTACTACTACTACTACTACTACTAATAATAATAATAATAATAATAATAATAATAATAATAATAATGGTATCTACACATAATTTCGACCATTATAACACACACATTTAAAGAAAAGTCATAGGAATTTATTGATATGATAGACACGTTTCATGAAGACACAGAGTTCGTTACGTATCTATCTAGAATTACGTAGTTATAGTCACGTACAAAATCTGGCCGACATCCGAGTTTGTATACGCATTTTTGCTTTAGAATTGGAGTCATAACATTTAACTAGCTAATGTAGTTAGCTAAAACTACAATGAATTATATTATACTGAAAACATCTATTCTTCGTGTGTTTTTTGTGGTTTTAAAATGGACTGAAATTGTGAGTCACTTTTATTCTATAAAATTGAATCGCCAGTCACTTTTATTCTATAAAATTGGGTCGTGAGTCACTTTACTTCAACAAAATTGGGTCGCTAGTCACTTTACTTCTATAAAATTGGCTAGTGAGTCACTTTTCTTCTGGGAAATTGAATTGTCAGTCACTTGACTTCTATAAGATGAAATCGCTAGTCACTTGACTTCTATAAAATGAAATCGCTAGTCACTTGACTTCTAGAACATTAGGTAAAGACTAGAAACATTGTTGGCAAATCAGTGTTCTAATAATAGAATCATACATCTGTTAAAAAAATGGGAAAATTTCCACAATGAAGTAAAGAAAAAAACAATGCTGTGCAATTAGATCACGTAAAGTATGTAACTATAAGAAGACAGGTTTTACTTAAAGAAAAAATAAGGCAAAGTAGGGCAACTAAAAATAATTGGTCGCCAGCGATCTCTTTATTTTCCAGAGAAAGCATTCATAGAAACAGATTGTGTGTGAGAGTGACCCTTGGTATATAAAAAACTACTGGCTAACTGGAAAAGAAGCCTTCAAAAATGACTCATTTGACTATTCCCTTGATGATCATTGGCTGTCGGGACAAAGTATGATCATGGTGATCAATGAAAATCATGGGGATAGTCAAATGAACCAAGAAGGCTTATTTTCCCATTAGCCAAATGTCTTATAAAAAGTCGACGATCATGATGGGAGAGTGAGAAAAATGGAGGAAAGTGGGACAACATATTGAAATTCAGTTAACTAGCAGGACGGATGTATTTGAGTGAAGAAACTGGTATCACAAAAATTTAAGCAAGTGTCACGAGCAGATACTAGAAACAGGACAAATCTATGGGGAAATGAGAAATTATCTTGTAGTGTTTTGTTCCTGACCGTCAGCAGATAGCCCGGTCGTGGTTTAGTTGGGCGAAATCTATTGTTAGGATGTGAGCTGAAGTCAATTGAGGGATCAAGAAAACTCATTTTGGCATCAGAAAAGTAGCTCTACATGAATAAAACAACACCAGTGCAATTGAATCCTTCTATAGAGCATCCATTTATAACAATTTTTCATACAACATTTTTCAATATCAACAATTGTATCTATTCTTTATTGTTTACATTATATAGAGAATTTCTGTTATTACATACATTTTCCGTTAATCCGGACCAATGTCGGATTTAGACTTGATAAGGCCCTATGCTATTTGAGATATGAGGCCCTTTATAAGTCCAAATATTATATGTCAGTGTCAAATATGATTTTTATGGGGCGCCCAAGAAAGTGGGGGCCCTAAGCTATAGCTTATTTTGCTTATAGGTAAATCCTGAACTGAGCCAACAGAACAGCGGAAATGATCCAAGAGTTGATACTGCAGCACTCGAAGCCACACGATACAATAATTTACACAGACGGTTCAGTAACGCAAGAAACAAACATGTGTGGTTGGGGTTTCGTGGTCTACCAAAATGGCAAGAAATTAGCTGAGATGTCAGCTGCCTTCCCCCCTACAACATCGAGCGAGTATGAGAATGGAAATATAATCTGTGACAGCAGCTCTCACTTGGCTGACGACGCAACCACCAACAGACTCAGTGATTCTATAGGACTCTCAAAGTATGTTGAGCAAGATAAAAAAGTGTCAGATCAGAACTGAATGGGTTACTCTTCTCGATAATTCGCAGAGCATTACATGGATTTATTGTCCTGGTCATGCTGGGGTCAGGGGAAACGAAAGAGCCAATGTGTTGGCTGGTAAAGCTTTGGTGAACGGCACCGAGATAAGAAGAGACACCATTGAATTGATCAGAGCAGTCACGGATACCTGACGAGAAGAAAAGGATTAAGTCGAACGAGACAATGTACATATTCAGAGAATTATAGAAAAGGGAGTGACTAGAGGCGATGGGAGAAAGTGCTACCTCTCCAGAAAGATCAGAAGAACGCGTAATCAGCAACTGACTGGGACACTGAGCTTATACACTGTTATATGGCCGACGGAACGGCAAGCAGAGCATATATGGAAATGCCCCCAGTGATGTGACGCTTGTTCCTAATCAAGAATCAAGAACTTGCACTGATCCGGACCAAGTTGTTATAACGGGATTAGACAGTGTTGGGAAACAAGTGTACGGGTGAAGGTTAGTGGAATGTTATAGTGAAATATACGTTTGCTTTCAGTCTCAAACTCCCGCTGGATCTCTAGAGTAACAGGACAATTGTTGCACTAGATTATTACCAGCATGACGTACAGAGAATAGAGATTTTTTGTGTCAACGTTTAATTTATACCAATGGCTCATCACATCCGATTGTTACTCGAGACGCACTTCGTAAAATATTATATGAGGGGTGTAGATAGTTATCCAATCACATAGAGGGCCAAGGGTCACTCATAAGCCATGCTGAAGTCAAATGTGTCAGGCAGAAAGACGCAGATATCACAACCAATCTGTGAACAATGACACCACGCATTTCGTATTCTGGACTAGATCCTGTTAGTCTGCTGTGGTGTGATAACGAACGCAGAAGAAGAAGAAGAAGAAGAGGAGGAGAGAATGAGTGAAAAGCGAATATTTTATTATAACTTATTGCCGATACATGGAAAGAGATGCACGGTTATAAATGGAATATGAGACAAAAATTAGAAATTATAAAGGCACAAAACATTTTTTTTAAAGAACTGAAACCTGAACGTCACTCCTGGGAATCCGTTGATCCCAGTCACTCAGCGTATCTCGCCAACACATCAAATGTGCACTCGTCACTGAAGCGTTTCAAATCTCAGATGCACAAAGAAAACGTACTGTCAGAAAGAGCAGAAGTTTAAAATAGAGAGAGAGAGAGAGAGAAAGAGAGAGAGAGAGAGAAAGAGAGAGAGAGAGAAAGAGAAAGAGAGAGAGAAAGAGAGAGAGAGAAAGAGAGAGAGAGAAAGAGAGAGAGAAAGAGAAAGAGAGAGAGAAAGAGAAAGAGAAAGAGAGAGAGAGAGAAAGAGAGAGAAAGAGAGAGAAAGAGAGAGAAAGAGAGAGAGAGAAAACGTGTTGCCAGCAAGAGCAGATGTTTCAAGTATCAGAGACAGAACGTGTTGCCAGAAAGAGCAGAGGTTTCAAATCTCTGAGATACAGAGAAAACGTGTTGCCAGAAGAGCAGAAGTATCAAATCTCAGAGTTACAGAGAAAACGTGTTTCCAGAAAGAGTAGAAATGTATACACAGATATCGAGCTCTAACTGACTATACATGTTCAAAATGTGGCAGGGGATTTAATGTCAGAGTTTAACTTTTTTAGTCTCCTCCGCACACACATGAGAGAGGTAACAGTACAAGTCTGAAATGATTGTCATCATGGCATTCGATCGAGGGTGATATCATTATTACATAGTCCAGTTCATAGAGATATATTTTGGACATCTCTATTCCGTGCGGTTCTGTGACTGAGAGTTAGTGAGCTTCTGTAAGAGAGTCAAGGTACATGATTCGATTTCAGCTGCTGGTAAAATTAGATATATGGTTAATTCAAAAAGCAAAAACAACCCAATTAACGTAAATGCTGCCTAGAAAATCATTACAGCTTTAAACTGCTGGGTTGATTATAACAATAATACTAATAAGACCAGATAACCGTCAGTGTTATATGGGGTGCCACACTGGAGACATAAGCACAACAATCCCTTCAAACACTTATGTAATCAGCAATTTCGACAAGTGTAGAAAAGTCATTTCCAGACAATTCATTAAATTGTCAAACCAGGATTTCCTTTTTCTGCTACTTCTCCTTTCACCTCGACTGTTCCGTTTCAAATAATTTTACAAAGTGTGTCCTGTTTCGTTATAAGTCCAAATCACACAAATGTACGTCGTTTACCTATAGTTTCTATAGATACATCCTGAAAAGTGTACGAAAAATATTATTATTGATAGATGGGTCGAGAATTTTTCCACACACACAATTTGTGTAGTTTTATTCTGATTCTCTCTTCAGTATATCTCTCTATTTTAGAATACATTGTTAATTCTATTGACATGAATGTGTTTATTTTTTCACTGTTGCTTATTTTCATTCCCTACGAATATCATTACATCGTTCGTTATCTCCGTGTTATGACCAAACGAAACTTTTCCGCTTCCTTCCGTCAACAGATGAGATTTCAGATATCATGACAAGTCGGTAATAAAGTAACAATCATTTCGAGACTACATCGAGGGAATATAATATTCTCAGGCATGAGTTTTGGCCCATAAAATGATGCCAAAACGAGACATTAGTGGGATGCGCAGAATTTGTTGGTGTAGAGAAAGATGACGTGTTGCCTGGAGAAAAAATTTTTTTTTTAAAGCTAATCATTAACGCTACGGCAAAATCAAAACCGATTCGAATTTTCAAATAATCCGTTACGTTTTATCAAGTATTCGGGTATTGCTGAAATAATTAAAAATTAATCTTAGCTGTCAAAGATATATTATTCAACATTTGTTGATATATTATTCAACATTTGTTCATATATTATAGCAACAATTGTTCACATAGTATATTTCAACAATTTTCCTTATATGTCAGTATGTTAGTAATTTATTGTCAAGTGTTGACCCACTTCCCCATTTCAACAAAATGTGATGTATTCAGGGACTGCTCCCTTCTTAATTATATCACATTTCTCCCCACCCCACCCGTGTCAACATTTCTTTGCAGGAAAAGTACGAAAAAAAACTGAATGTTTATCTTAGATTTGAAGAAAGTGTTTCAAATTCAAGTATCTATTTGGTATATTCAAACTGTATCTTTGATGTAAACTTTTGTGAACCCCCCGCTTCCTTTGTCAACATTAATTAAACATTTTTTAGACTCTCTCCCACTAATCGTTGACGTAATTTCATGGACACCACACTCTCCCCCAATGTGATTTGATAATGTAGACTAACACATAGAACAACTATAATAATTGAGTTCAACAATCATGTCCTGTACATGATTTGTGCTTGAACTAGTATGTCTTATAACACATATATATACATCTAAATTATATATATATATATATATATATATATATATATATATATATATATATATATATATATATATATATATATATAGGCCTATATATTTTGCTAGATATATTACAAGATGATGTATATATTTATAGATAGTATATATGCGTGTATAATGATATATATTCGTGTATATGTATAAATATTTATTTATTTGTCTGAGAACCCCGGAATTGCAAGCGAGTAGCTCTTACGTCCTATGTGCAGTTGGGTGGTTTTTCCCTGAGCTTTCTTTCATACCCAGGATACTTCAGTTTTCATCTTAGTGCAATGCTTACTGAAGGAGCCTTCTACTCAGAAGGGGTATACTATATTGTCTAGAATCTAGAGTATCTTACATTCAAATTAATGTTAACTGATCGACGCACGGAACTAGAGTGTCTTGAATCTAGAGTATTTGTCTATGCTTTCCACATGTTGAGTTCCACATACACAGAGTTCGGCGCACAAAACTACTTGGTGTGGAAACGTAGTTATAATTTGTCAAAATGCAGAATTCGACAAGTTAACTATATTATTATCCGGAGGCGCAGAATCTTATACATGTATATTGCTTTGACGTATGCAATTATACAAGTTGAATATGTTTTCTGTGATGTTACATAATATAATATTTTCCAACTGGCTTATGCGAAATTTCATAATTGAACTATATTTGATTGGAGTATCTCGAGATGCAAAATTGTATATTCACCACTGATGTAGGCCCCTCTTTAGAGTTCTACAACTGATCCTTTTTGATTATCCGAAGAGGCGGACAAGTATTTTCATGATCTCATTGATGTGCAGTTTTTTAGTAACTGAACCGTACTTTCTTGGAACTCCTGGCCTCCAACCTCTTGCCCAATACAGGCCAGTGGAAGTAACCCTTGAGAGGGGTATTCCACCAAAGTTGTAACATCTTTATAAACAGTGAATCGCATGAATGACTCATCGGAATCATTGTCCTGAATATGCGAGATCGGGTCAGATAGGCTGTATTATTGTTGGACACGCAGTGAGGAAACCATGTGATTATAAGTTAGAGATATATTAAGATAGTTCCTTCCTGTGATGAGATACTAGAGCTTTGTAGTGTGGTTATATAACATGTCACATGTATCTGGACAGGTAATTAAAAGCCATGGAGTGTTCATATCCTTAATGTGATAATTAAATCATCTGTTATTTGTTATGAATTCAGCTTTAGTTATTTTGTTGAGTGAAAATTATATGTAGGAAAAGTGAGAAATTGTTTATCATCATCATCAGGTGCCATGCCGGCCTGTGTAGGCGGTCATGGCTCTCCACAGCTCTCTGTCCACAGTATTATGTATCAAGATCGTTGTTGTTTCCTTGCCGTGCCAGGCTGTCAAACTGTCTAATATTTTCTCACGTTGTCGCCCTCTGTCTCTGTTGCCTTCAATTTTGCATGTTGTGACTATGTTCTCTAAACCTGCATGTCTCATGAAGTGGCCACAAAACAAGAAGATTGCCTTTTTCTTATATTGTTGATTTAGGTACGTTTCGCATTTGACTCTTTCAACACCTGTACATTAGTTTTTCTGGCAGTCCATGGTATTCTCAGCATTCTTCTATATAACCACATCTCTTTTGCCTCTAATTTCCAACTTTCCAGTTTGTTTATTGTCCAAAACTCGCACCCATATGTTAGTATAATGGTTATATAGCACTGCATAACTCTCTTTCTCATCTCTAATGACAAGGTCTTATTACACAGTATACTTTTCTGTGAAATTATTTCTCAGAGATTGTTGGGTAGTTTAATTAAGGAATAGACACAGTCCTTCTGGAGAACCCTTAATATATTCAGGAACCCTCTTCCTTTTCATGTACCCATTATTTCAGTTCCTTGAACATCTTGGTGCCTCATACTCGTGTACACATGAAGCAGTACAGTAGAGTACAGGAAATACGGAAACCCTTATTCTTGTTTATTCACTTTATTACTATCTGATTGATATCGTAGGTTTTTGAGCATACGGTTACATTTACTGGTACACTTTTACATGTATAGATACATATATAGATATAAAGGGACATAAATCATATACGAAATCTGCTAACAAAACGAATACATCTTAGAATCCTCTCATAAAAATACTAACAACTACTAGATATAAATCTAAGTCCATTGTATCCTTCCCCCTTCAGAAACTGATAACAGCTACATCGAGTTATAAACCCATACAGGCTAAGCATGGGACGACAAATGCTTCCCAAACCTTTTCATAATGTTGACCCCCTTCAGGGAATTTTAAAAATTAATTTGGCCCCCTCCCCCCCCCCCCCACCTAAGACATAAAATTCCTTGACGTTCTATAATTATCGTCAAGGTATTTCAAAAGTATTGATGTATAGGACTATCATACTCAGTTTTGATCAAACTATTTTCCTTTCTGTGAACGAACTAGAAGTGTCTGTTACATTCCACTTCCAATTTATTTATGTGGCCCGTCTGCAAGTCTGTGTGTTCCCCAAGATGGGAATATTTCACCTAGTTTAGAACCACTGATTTATAATATACAAGTGAATCTAGGCGGGAATTATAAATCGAAGAAAAACATTGTAAAAAAATTTGATAATAATAGTATCTTATATGTATTCAAGTTATCATTCATTCGCAATATAAATCGATAAATTACCCTTGACAAGAACAAACCAGATAAATTACACTTGACCAAAACAAACCAGATGCAGAAGATGTTGAAAAAGCAATTTCAATAAATTATTGTTGCTCGGGAATTGACTCCACGAGTTACCAAATGTAGTTTCAAAAGTGGACCGGAATATAATAATTCATAAAATATTTCGCGGAAATCAAAATAGAACACATTTTATGCTGAATATATGAAATAGTTTATCAGAACAGACAAAATATTTTTTTCCCCAAAATATATTTTCCAAAATGTTCCAAAATATATTTGAGTAAATCTAAACAATACAATTGAAGGGGAGTCTCAAAATACAATTTAGTAAAGCCACAACGTAATGAAAGTTTATAAATAACATTTCTCAATAGTACAGAAAGTTCGGTCTGGGTGATTATTTTCAGGTGGATGACTGGGGAATGTATTACTGCAACTGAACACGTGTTCAAACTCAAGTAGCACCCCCTCCGCCGGTATTACTGAAAAAAAATGAGCAAAGAATTTGTCAACTTTAGGCATCAGCTTTTTTGGTTCATATCACGGCGTGATGGCGATAAAAAACTCTGACCATAATTATTACATAATATAAGAAGAACATATTGGTAAAAATTCATATAAGAAGGATTTTCTAGTAAACAAATCTGTTCAGACGAACTTGTTGGTAATCTGATCTTATCAGAAAAATATGATAGCTAACAAATCTTATTATAAGAGCATGACAGTAAAACAATCGTAATAGACGAATTTTATAGTAAATAGATCTTACTAGAAGAACATTTTAGTAAATAATTTTCATAGACGAACTTGTTAGTAATCAAATAATACTAGACACAAATATAATAATGAAATCTTATTAGAAGAGCTTGTCCATAAACAAATATGTTCAGACGAAATTGTTAGTAATCAAATCTTAGTAAAGGAACTTGTTAGTAAATAAATCTTATTAAAGGAACATGCTAGTAAACAAATATTATTACAGGAACATGCTAGTCTAGTAAACAAATCTTATTAAAGGAACATTCTAGTAAACATTTCTTATTAAAAGAACTTGCTAGTAAACAAATCTTACTAAAGGAACATGCTAGCAAACAAATCTTATTAAAGGAACATGCTAGTAAACAAATCTTATTAAAGGAACATGCTAGTAAACAAATATTATTACAGGAACATGCTAGTCTAGTAAACAAATCTTATTAAAGGAACATGCTAGTAAACAAATCTTATTAAAGGAACATGCTAGTAAACACATCTTATTAAAGGAACATGCTAGTAAACAAATCTTACAAAAGGAACTTGCTAGTATCTTTTTAAAGGAACTTTGTATTAATCAAATCGTATTAAAGGAACTTGTTATAAAGTGCGTTCATAAATAGTTGTCCACCGATATTGTCTATTTTCTCCTGAATTACTCCATAATTATACAGCTATGTCCATGCTCCTCTATAATTTTATTAATGTGAAAAGACTTTCCTCTGTGTGCATTCTTTACCAATAACAGTAACTCCGATTTCAAATGCATTTCAGTAAATGGAGTATGTTCTTTTTTAAGCCATATTTTTTAAATCTCTTCCTTAGTAGATGTGGTTGTAGGGATCTTATCTTCACATGTAACAACATTATGGTAGGTAGCGTTGTCTATAACCAGACAGGAAGGTCTATCTAATGATAGAAGTACAGTCATTTCTATCCACTCTCTAAATATATGACCCTTCATCTCAGCTTGGTGGTCTCGATTATCGGTAGATTTGGAAATGAAAATGAGTCCACCATTCTTCAAAAGAACATTTTGTCTGCTACCTGCATCGCATGTGCAATTTTTAATCTTTGACCTTTGTTGCTTGGTACATATCTTTTAAAAGTTCCATCTACAGATTGTCATTATTTTTCAATAGTATGGTTATCGTATATCCATATTTTATCTGTATATAAAATATCATAATTTTATTTGCGCATATCGCTGATTTGTCTCAAATATTTACTTCTCATATTTATTAAATGTGGCTTTCTCACAAAGAACGCTTCTGCAACATGTATATTTCAGAAATATAAATCCGGCACCCCTTACAGATTTCCATAATTTAGTTTTAGAAATTAAAATGTCGTTGTTATTTTCTATATACGTTTTCAATGTCTTTAATGTCAATGCTCCTTTGCAATTCAAAAGTCTATAAATTGCTCACTTAATTATTTTCTTCATTGAAATTATCTACAACATTATTTCTTCCTCTCGTTTCTTTTGTTTTGTTTTTAAAAATTATGGTTATCTTTGCGTAACCACTTTGATTGTGTTTTGTAGTTTATACCCATGACATGTGTTCTTTTTGAGGTCTTAGAAATACTATCAAATAGAGTTGCGCATCTTGTAAAAATATTTGTACAATCTCATAGTTATACTTTCAGTGTAACGAATTTAACTTTCAAAGACATGGTTATAATATAGTTGTAAATGCTGTTTTATTATAACCTTTAATAATTTACACTAAAATGATATGTTGACATCACAATAAAAACACGTCGAATATGAGATACACATTTGATGAAAATGACATTCTGCTATTATTTTAATATAATCAACTATGAAATCTCTAAAATGAAATGCTTACTTAATGTGGCACACATGTAAATATTAATGTAAGTTCTAATATTGTGCTATTTGATGCATGAAGATGCTCACAAAAGACATTTCACGGCAATATAATTTAATCAATGATGACATCTTCGTATTTCATCGTTCTTTTAATTGGCTGGTACATTCACACTTTGTCTAACAGCCAATGAATAATCGGAGAGCAAAAAACAACAATAAGCAAATAAGACATTTTTGCTCATTGACAAAATATATGGTAATTGGTACCGTAATCCCGTTTACTTTTAGGACTATAAACAGAAAAATATTGCTTCCTTAAAAACGACATTCGTAGCGGCTGCTGCGATAAATCCGTTCAATCTAGAAAATAATAAATCATAAATCTGTAACGTGGTTATGAAATAATACAATAATGCAAAATATGAATCATATACACTAAGTAATTACGGAGAAAATAGATAATATATGTGGATAACTATTTATGAACGCACTATAGTAATTAAATCTTATTTGAAGAGTTTGTTAGTAGGCAAATCTTTTCAGACGAACTTGTCAGTAATCACATCTTATTTAAGAAACTTGTTAGTAATCACATTTTAATAAAGGGACTTGCTAGTAAACACATTAAAGGAGCATGTTAATAAACAAATCTTATTAAATGAACTTGTTAGTAAAAAAAATCATATCAAAATCACTTGCTAGTAAATAAATATGATTATATTTTAATAGGATCGTCGTACATCAGATATTATTGCTCTAGTTTTTCTAGATTGGCTGTCCAGATACAACTGGAAAAGTATGTACTACTATAGGCTGCTAGATAGACACAGCCTAAAGAAAGGAATATCAGATTTTTGAGAAACTGAGGGATGAATAATAACTGAATGATTTTTATTAGAACTTGTTACTGAGTAATCTTATCCAAACATTTTATTAGGAACACTTGCTACTAATTAAGAATTGAATTTTATTAGAAGCAGTTACTACTAAATTGTATTAGAAGTACTAATGACAAATTACGTAATGTAACGTTGCTAATTTGGTTGCCTATCTACTAAGAATGTAGCCATCAACTCAGCTTTTTTTTGGCCGTAATTCTTTTTATGCAGTATTTACAGTAGTTTGCGATTAATTTCTGAACGGTCCTGATAAACTGATGCCATGGCGGGATTTCGCCGTCACAGAGCCGGACTATTACTTGCTGCTAAATCGCATTAGAATTATTTGCTAATGAATTTATTAGAATTACTTGCTGCTAAATTTTATTAGAAGTAATAATAATAATAATAATACACATAACCCGCTAGCGTCATGTGGGTACCACACTGGATATATCAGCACAAAAACATCTCCGATACAAATCTTTACTCAGCCATTTGGAGAAGCGTAGAAAAATCACGCCCAGACCAATCCTTGATGTTATTAATCCAAGAATTTCTCTGGACCCCCTCTTTTCCTTATACAGTCCACTTTTTCGTGAAAAATTATTTTGGAAAGTGTCTCGTTACATGTGCAAACCGGACAATTTTACACCGTTTCACCCCTGTCAAAATTGGTACTTGATAACTTGAAAGTTTGTCTATTTGCTACCAGATAAATATATTTGTCTTGTGTTATATTTCTTAACAAATTTCTGTAGCACTTATTTTCAAAATATTCAATCTTACGTTTGTGTTTGCAGTGAGTGTCAAACTTTCACATCCATATAAAGGTATTCTTAGCACTAGCGATCTGAATAGATTGATCTTTACTGTAATACTGATCTTACTTTTCCCAATCGTATTCACTCTTGCCATGACAGCCATTACCATCTAATTTCCCTACACGTGAGTTACCATCATCACACATGTGCGACTCACGATATTTAAAGGTAGTAACTTCTTCACGTTAGTGACCGTTTAACCGAATATTCGCGAGATTTTGCTTAGCTTGACTAGTCACCCATATCTTGCTTTTATCAATTTTAATTTCGATGTCATATTTCCGACTAACATGCAAATTTGAGGTGAGTTACTAGAATTAGATTAGGAACCAGCCAAGTGATCGATATCATCGCCATAACGCAAGTTACAAAGGGATTTACCGCCAATAATTATTGATGTTTGGAGATCTTGTAATGCCTTCTGCATTATATTAGAGGCACTTGCTGTTAATTCATATTATAATTACGCTCGTACTTGCTACTGAATCTTGTTAGAATTATTCGCTGCTAAATCGTAGAATTGCTTGATTCTAAATCTTATTAGAATTACTTGCCACTGAATCTTATTAGAATTTCTGTTAAATCGTATTAGAATTACTTGCTACTGAATCGTAATAGAATTACTTACTGCTAGATTTTATAAGAATTACTTGCTGCATTACTTGCTACTAAATCTCATTAGAATTGCTTGCTGTTATAACGTTTACTTGTTGCTAAATCTTGTAAGTGGTGATTACTAATACTAGAAAAGTATAAATAACGCAGCAGACAGATAGACACTCATCGTTTACTCTTGATGCTGCAAATAATTTCAAACAACCGAAGTAATCTTTTTAAGTAGAATAATAAAACATCTTTGAATGAGACATATTTTCTGTCATTATACTAATACACGAGTTACGAACTAGCCTCCGGTGATTAAAAAATTTAATTCTAAGGAAGACAAAAGCAAGTATTAAGATTTGACATCGAGGTTCGCTGCGTGAATTTATTCCCCGGAGCACCGTTACAAGTAACTTTTCTGAATGATAGCCCATAGCTACATAATTTATGTTCTATAAGTCCATTAAAGGAAGCCATTTGAATCGGGAATAACAATAATTTCATCCTTAAAATATGGCTGCAGCATCTAATATGTTGTGTATTTAATTATTTGTAATTGACATAACAAATGTAAAAACGCTTTTAGTCTTTTTATTTAAAAATCGATTTTTGCGTTGAATTTATCAATGAATGTTCAATCACATATGAAACATCACATCAGCGACTGAGGTAGAGTAACCTTATTGCAATGAATGTACAATCACATAGGAAGTATCCCATCAGTGACTAAGATAGGGTCTCCTTATTTCAATAAATGTTTCATCTGAAATATCCTATCAGTGACCGAGATAGGGTCTCTTATCTCAATAAATGTTTTATCTGAAATATCCCATCATTGACTGAGATAGGGTCTCCTTATCTCAATAAATGTTTCATCTGAAATATCCCATCAGTGACCGAGATAGGGTCTCCTTATCTCAATAAATGTTTCATTTGAAATATCCCATCAGTGACCGAGATAGGGTCTCCTTATCTCAATAAATGTTTCATCTGAAATATCCCATCATTGACTGAGATAGGGTCTCCTTATCTCAATAAATGTTTCACCTGAAATATCCCATCATTGACTGAGATAGGGTCTCCTTATCTCAATAAATGTTTCATCTGAAATATCCCATCAGTGACCGAGATAGGGTCTCCTTATCTCAATAAATGTTTCATCTGAAATATCCCATCATTGACTGAGATAGGGTCTCCTTATCTCAATAAATGTTTCATCTGAAATATCCCATCAGTGACTGAGTTAGGTAATATTATCTCAATGAATGTACAATCACATGTGGAATATCCTCTCAGCTATTGAAATACAATAGAAATTCGATTATCCAAATTAGTTCGGATTCGGCAGATTTGGATAATAGAAAATTCGGATAATTGGATATAGCTCAGGAATGATGCAAAACAGTGTACATACTTACTTACATACATATAATTATATATTGAAATTAACGAAATTTTATGGATAAAAGTACAGTAATATGTAAGCAACTATGCATTGCAAATAAACTACATAGTAACGACATGTGCGCACTGCCCGGGGACCTCTCCACAGCTAATGCTCTCGCTGTAGAATTATTTCACCCAAACTCCATTTCGGATAATTGGGGATTCGATTAATTGGGATTTGGATAATCGGATTTTTACTGTATTTTGAAATCACTAACGGTCTCTAGGCCGCGAAATCCTAAGGAAAATTGGTACCAGATATCTGTGAAGTAAAGGTGACAGGCGTGCTGCTGTACACATTATGATCCATAGATGGTCATGAAATACACTGTCCTAACATCATTTCTCTCAATACTCCTCAATGGCGTAAAAAATTAAAACTGTAACTCTACTGAGGTTTTTATTCTAATAAGATTTAGTAGTAAGCACCTACCTCTAATAAGAGTTAGTATTTAATATTTCTAATACGATTTGGTAGTACATACTTCTAAGATTTTTACATCTTTAGTAGTAGGTACCTCTCATAAGATTTAGTAGTAGGAACCCATAATAAGATTTAGCTAATGGGAAATCAGGCCTTCTTGACTAATGACTATTGCCTTGATGTTGATTAGCTGTCACACAGAGTATAATTATAGTAATTAATGAAAAACATAGTAATAGTTAAGTGAGTCATTAAGATGCCTAGATTTTCCATTAGCCAGTAGGTCTAATATTGTAGACTGTCTGACTGTATAACTACATAGCTAGACGGTCGTGATATAACTTCAACACTGTCATCTAAGCTATCACAAATGTGTACCAACATTATCATATTAAATATTTTGTGTATTAATGAATTAAGAGTTGGCGCCTTGATTGTAACGATCGAAACACATGACAGCGACAAGAGGTCAAGTATTCTTGACCTTAGTAAGCGTTAAGTACGTTGACCAGTGGGCAGGTACAGGAACCAGTTCTCTTGTACAGTTGACAGACTATACTTCTTTTTTATTTTTTCTTTCGTTCACTTGAAACATGCCTATATCTGTAATTCTGTCTCCTGAAGAAAGCTCACTGCCTTTAGTAGTTCACACAGTGACACATAGAGCTTTGATTTCATTGTTCTCTATACTGACTATACGATCCATATGGTTACAGACGTCCACGGTTACAGAAGTGCATGGTTAAGTGGAAGTGACAAAAACACTAATTATACGTTACCAAAGATGAAGTCGGATATGTCGGATCACTGGCGAAAATAAAACAACAATACAACGAATTTAAGATTATCTCTTGACTACGTCCTGCTGGAAATCTTGTTGCCCTGCTGTAAGAAAATACGGCAGAAGTTTCACAACGAGAGAAACATTTTTAATTAGCTTTGGTGTTTCTGAGAATGAAACGTAAAAGCTTTCAGCGATCTTAAAATAAATAATCAAATGTGAAATCCGATACGTTAAACATCAATTATAATAGATAACAATATTTGGTAGAAAAATGTAAAAATAAGGAAGAATTTTTGATGTATTTAGACATTTATTAAAATCGACAATTCGTTAACCTCAATGGTAGCCCCATTTAGTATAATGCCGCAGGGTTGCCAGATATATCGTAAATTGCAGTATCTGTTCTTTTTCTTCAATTATTTTTATTTTTTCTATATCTGCTACATCATCTATATTGTTGGGGTGCAAAGGGAACGCACTGCTCTCAGCGGACCCAGGATTAGCAGATAACAAGATCCGAAAAGTACCTCCTCGTGGTGCACCCTTCAAGCAGAAATACAGCGGCTCGTGCTGATTCTGGCCAAAACTTTTGGGGTTCGTGGAATGTGGAGGTAGCAGATGGAAAGAGATTTGACTGCATAAGAAACAGACAATACCGATACCACCAGTGCCAACACATGCAGTGGCACTGTCGGCACACAGTGACGCTAGTCAGTCCAGTCCGAGCAATGGAGGAGTGGCCAATGAAAAAGGCACGAACAGATAGATGAATCGCGAGAGATAAAAAGACAAAATACTGAGTACAATAAAATGGCAGCACAGCGCCAGGAGGCAGCGCTAAGTGCAAATAGAAAGTAAAAACGTACCAAGGAAATCGAAAATACGAGCTCTGTTAGCTCGAGATAAACTTCCAGTTATCAGTGCTCCTTACGGGCAGAGACCCATACTCAATCGTAGGTGCACGGCAAAGAAAGAAGACCTGGCCCAACTCTAATGTCGAGCTTTCCTATACCGGAAGCATGCTCGCGAAGAGAAAGGGTTCCGTACGCGACGGGCTCAGGTACAAACGGGACAACGAAGGCAGCCCTAGCCCAACTCTGTTGTCGAGCTTTCCTACACCGGATACATGCTTGCAGAGAGAAAGGATTCAGTACGCGATGGACAAGGTCGTTTAGCTCGAGAGCACGCATTGCTCCCAAAACGTGGTGATACTCGGACTTGGAATTTCATGATGTCGGTGAACGACACCTCGGCTAAGAATGCGAAAGAGCCCAGGTCCAACTCTTCTGCCAATTTCTTCCTTCACAGGAACCAGGCTCGAGGAGGAGAAAAAGGTTCAGTATCCGATGGGCACAGGTACAGAACGTCAAATTACACGAGCAAGTTCACTGACGGTTGAACACCTCGTGGGATATAGACGTAAACGATAATCGTCTCGGCGAAGAGTCATCATACACCCGTGCGCCCGTCGACAGATAGGCAGGCTGTCACTGGCTAGGGAAGCCTACTACCCGAATTAAAAGCATGACGAAAACTGATGTGCTGGGTCTAGGATGTCCCGGTCACAAAGTGAATCAATCGAGGTGCAAATAACACAGTTCAACTGTGGAACTTGCAGTACAACGTACTTCACGTTCCCAGGTTGAAGTACACGATTTATTCGATGTGGTTAGAAAAGAGCGAACGCAGAAGAAGATCTATATTTTTAAAACTATTTTTTTTGCTTCTTCTATTTTTTTTATATTTCGTTTCTTATTCTATGTCTTCTACTTAAACTTCTACTTATTTTATTATTTCAACTCTTGTTTTTCTCCTTTTTCTTTTACTACTTCTATTTCCTATTTTACTTCTATTTCTTATTTCTCTTCTTCTTCATCTATTTCTTCTACTTCTCCTCGTCTACTTTTATTTCGCATTTCTGATACTTCATCTATATTTTTTACTATTTCTTCTACTTATTCCATTTCGTCTATTTCTATTTCTTGTCTTTATTCTACTTCTTCTATTCTGCTTCTTTTATTTCTTCTTCTTCTTTTTCTTCTTTATTCCTTGTCAAACGTTTTCTTTCTAGCAAGAAATAGTAGCTAGTGGAAGCGGGACAACTTGCCAGAGAATACGTCACATGACATGGCTTATAGTGTGAACATGCTAATCTAAAAGAACATTCCGATCCAGTATATTTGACTTAATCATTACTTTGACCTATGGAATGAGACTCCACTTTAAACCCCTTTAGTCGCCACTTACTGCATTCATGTCACAGTTTTACTATTCGTTTCTCCAGTTTAGGATCGTATAATTATGACTCTCTTAAAGTTAGTTAGTCGTCGGATCATCATTATTGCAACCTGGACACGTTCATAGGTGCTCCAATCTCCGTTTGAGTGTATCCACCATTACACAATAACTGACAGATTCAGTTCTTTGTTGGTTGACAAAAACAATCCTATGTCCACAAAAACGCTAATTTCTGGCGACGTCGAATTTCAAGCACAGTTCATTTTATTCTGAACATGGATAAGGAATTATCATCTTCATTAGTTTCATTTATCCGTGTTGTTTCTAGCAGGGAATTCAAAATGTTACGATTTACTCTTTCGTTGTCTGGAACACTCACGTATCGAGGCACAAAAATGAATGCAACACATTCTAAATTTAATCTATCGACTGCCTCAAGATACTTTTCTAGAATGCAATCCATTTGTATTTTTCTGATTATACTCATCGAGTAACTAAGAATGCAGGCGTGAGTTTCCCTATGTACTAGTCCCCTTCAAGGGCTTGGTCACTGCCATAATTTTCATAGTCGAGCTGCTTTTAGTCACAGCAAATGCGCCACTTTACCAATTCATAGTCTCCGTACAGACTGAGCTGTGACGGCCCAAACACTACACATGTAACTAACAACCGAACCATCCGTGTATATAATCATGTCCCCGTTCTTGTATATCTCGCTGATCCATCCTTGCATTCAAAATCCCCCCCCCCTCCGCAATACGACACCACTCTTTGCAATGTCTATTATGAGTTATGGACGTAGCCATCAATTAATCCAGCAATGGTGGTTGTAGTGATTTTCTAGGCAATATAAAAACGTTCAGTAGTTTGCCTGTGCTTTCCGAACTGTCCGGATGCATAATTGCCTGTGGCAAGATTCAAACCCAGTTCCCTGGCCGTCACAAACGCGCTCTGTACTACACCGCCACATAGCCGGCCACTCGGGATTAGGTCTGGCAGTTCACAAAATGGTACTTTAACTTATAGTATACCACAGGTCTATTAGAGAGGATTGGAAATAAAACTACCGTTAACCAACTAATTATCTCTTATTTTTTAGCACGTAAAATGTGGTCTTACGCAGCATATTCTGATATGTCATTCCTGTTTTATAAATGTTTTATTTACTTTGAAAGATTATATAATAATAATAATAATAATAATAATAATAATAATAATAATAATAATAATAATAATAATAATAATAGTAATAATAATAATAATAATAATAATAATAATAATAGTAATAATAATAATAATAATAATAATAATAATAATAATAATAATAATAGTAATAATAATAATAATAATAATAATAATAATAATAATAATAATAATAATAATAATAATAATAATAATAATAATAATAATAATAAAGTGCCGAGCTAGGGAAAATTCGGGAAGATAGAAGTTTCCTGCACGTATAAATAAATAACACAATGATAAGATAAAAAAAAATTCGAATTATAAATTGTATAGAAGTCACAATAACGGCGAAATTAACACCGCAGTGAATGCCAATGTGGGCGTAAGATGCCAGTGTTTAAGTCGTAACGATCATAATGTGAATTACAGTTTCAAGTCAAGTTCTAGATTTCATCATCTTATTTTGTCTCGATGGCACAATATCTCATTTCCTAAGGGTCTCAACTTTCTTTGTATATCCTGTGTCTTTTTATTATAGTAGAGAAAATATGATTAATACATACAACCTTTATCTTGCAAGGATGAATAGATAGCATAAGGATTTTGGATATGAACAGAACCGTATCATTTACTGTAAATCCCTTCAGACACCCCCCTTTGAGAGTTTCTTAAAAAGTTGAAGAGATATTTATACGAAAAAACCCAAATTACAATCGTAGTTCCAGGATCCTATTCCAGTTCACAAAGAAATCCGAGTCAATTCATTCGGTTGTACTGATTGTTCGTGATGTCTCGAGAAGTTGTTCATATATCTCATATGTCAGATTCGTTGTGCAATATTTTCTGAAATCTGTCCTGGTTTTGAAGTACTAAAACTACAATACAAAAGATAAGATATACCTACCCACATAATTGCCTACATATCTAAACCCACACATCCATCCATCCATCCATCCATCCATCCATCCATCCATCCATCCATCCATCCATCCATCCATCCATCCATCCATCCATCCATCCATCAATACATCCATCCATCCATCCATCAATTAATCCTCCATCCATTCATGTATCTTTACACCCACCCACCCACCTACATACCTACCTAAATACCTACCTCCTACCTGCCTACATACATACCTACCGACGCACCCATCATCCACATACCTATCTAACAACCCACACACCAATCCATCCATCCATCCATCAATTAATCCTCCATCCATCCATGTATCTTTACACCCACCCACCCACCTACATACTTACCTAAATACCTACCTAGATGTACCTACCGAAATGTCTACCTACCTACATACCTACTTAGCTAGCTACACACATACCTATCTAGCTACATATCTATATACCTACCTACCTACCTACCTGGTCTGTCTGTCTGTCAATCTGTCCGTCCGTCCGTCCGTCCGTCTGTCTGTCCGTCCGTCTGTCTGTCTGTCTGTCTGTCTGCCTGCCTGTCTGTCTGTCTGTCTGTCTGTCTGTCTGTCTGTGTCTGTCTGTCTGTCTGTCTGTCTGTCTATCTATCTATCTATCTATCTATCTATCTATCTATCTATCTATCTATCTATCTATCTATCTATCTATCTATCTATCTATCTATCTATCTATCTATCTATCTATCTATCTATCTATCTATCTATCTATCTATCTATTCTGCCTGTCTGCCCTCCTGCATTCATGGAGCAGAAGCGACATTTAAGGTCACAGAATCTTCTTCTGAGTTCGCTATTAAACTCCTGTCAGTTAACAGAATGTAGGCTGTAGAACGGAACGCGCTGTATCGTGATTTACAGATTGGCTGCAACATATTTGCGACAGTTTGCCTAACACATGCTAGTTCAAAATGACTTTTGGACAACTTTGACCTTGCGGATGGGAGAACAAACTTCACTCAAACCTCTTGAGTCGCATCTTACGATATGCATGGCAGCTTACAGCACTGCTATTCTCTAATCCAGATACCATACTGGTTTAAGGTTACATACAGGTAGACGTTAAAGACATAGATATAAGATGCAGAAACAAATTTAAAGACTCGAAGACGTAGAGGATTGACTTATTTTTACTCACATTTACTTATATGTACTGCTTCGCTCTCAACAAAGCCGCACACCGCATGCTAAGTTTACCGTTCACAGCACGTAACTTCACAACTTTAAGCGATAGTCCTGAGGGTATTTCGAAAAAACAACATTAACTTGTCAACACGACTCCACGAATGGGATTGTACTAGTTACCCATTAAGGGTAAGGCACATTTCTAAACCACTACGCAGGGAAGAATGTCGCAACAATTTTGTAGGTGTTAGAAGCGGAGAAAAGTAAAGTGTCAGACTATCAACTGTAGCGATTCATAATAAGCTATTCTGAAACACCAGAAGCTTCTGACGGATCGCTCAAAAAGCAGTACACAAGATGTGAACCAGGTCTATTTCGCTGACACTGCCGCAGTGTGAGTCAACCAGCAACATGTAGAAATACAACAGATAGCTAACTACTGTAAGGAGCTATTGTCAACAATCATAATCGGGATTTTTCGAACAGGATTTTCGAAGACCTTCTCAAGAATAGTCCTGCATGATGATCTCACAAAGCGTCACCTATCTTGGCTGATGAGACTGAACATTTTGTCAATTTGAATACTTTCTGTTACCAGCAAATGAATAGCACGCAAAGTCAGATAAGACAATTAAGTGACGCTGTGTGATATCAGCACGCAAGACTATCATAGAGAAGTACTTGTTTCCCACCTAAACAAGTGAGTATTAGGTTTAAAAACTGGAAATCCGGAAGAAAATATGACAATTTTTATTGCCATTCGACCCTCACTATGACGTGGACGTTAGTCCTGATATTATTTGTAGATGTTCTTGAGTATGCACATTTTTGGAGTTTGGCCAATTCACTTTGGATAAAAAAGTTATGATTTAGTTAAGGCATCCAACTTTAATATTCTTCATTCACCCATCACGGAATTTAAAAACCTAATAAAGTTGACTAGCGAGTGGTCCGTGTGGCGCATGATCCGAAAGAGAAGGCAAAGAAGAGTAATACCGTAAACTGCCATTCATGTAGTAAAAGTAGAGAAATAAGTTCTGGTGTAGGGTAGGTTACAGTAAAGGCCGTAAATTAGTGGCAATTTGAGAAATTCAAACCCTTCTCACTAGCAAAGTTGAGTATAATATATATATATTAAGATACATACTAAATATATGGCAAACACTAACCCCCCACCCATGCGCACCTTTCTTACCAGTTTTTCTAAAAAGATTAACATTCATAAAAAAGTAGTTCTTAACTTTTCAAAGGAAAAACCTCGCTTTTTCTCCTACCAAAGTCTTATCACCAGAAACATTTATCCTCTTGTCAACGAACCTGGATAACTACCACACAGTAGTATATTAAATAGACCAGAAACTGCAATGTTGAAGTTCAATGCAGTAAAAAAAAAATGATGCAGATATCGCAGTAAAGCTGCTAACATCAGCAAAATACATTTTGTTCTTTGAAATAATTCTGCTAAGAAGCAGTCCTTTCAAAAAAAAGGATGCAGAAGACGGGGATAAGAGTTCACACATGATAATAAGAATCAGAGGGTTCCCGTATTCTATTTGATATAACCAGTGTTCTGTGTGATTAAAATATGATCTAATTTCTATACCATTTTCCTTTAATTCTCAGATCCAACCCAGCAACTTGAGATATGGTTCACACCTCGCCAGACTTACAACTCTTGATCAAACTCTGCAACAGGATAATTCTGTCGTGGACAACAATGTATCTGAGAAAGGCCTTCTGGTTATAAGCTCTGACAATGTCCCTATATCACACAGACCACCAGTTCTTGCAAATTCCGAAGACCTGCTTGAAGAGGTGATAATGATACCTGCAAGACCTTTGTATCGATCAAGGAGGTTTAAAGAAAATCTTGTTGGTAAACCACACGTCATATCTGAGGAACAAACTGATCTCATCGACTCACTAGAATATAACGATTTCAATGATGTTGGAAGACATGCAGAATACAATTTGTTTGACAATAAAGAAACATTACAGGTGCCTACCTACATCAATGGTCAAGTTCAGAATTTACAAAATGATATAGGTCAGTTTGAGAGAATTAATGAAGCATCTGACCGTATTAAAAGAGTTTCAGGCACTGAAGACCATAATCAATATAATTTAAAAACAAAAACGCGTTATTCAAATGGAATAAGAAAGATGATAGAAGACGCGCAGAATAGACATGAAATAAACAAGAGATTTTTAGATTCTCTTGGTGGATTTCAAGCGCATAGGTGGAAAAGAAACGAGGTTAAAAGAGCATTAGACACAATAGGTGGTTTTGTGGTACATGGATGGAAGCGGTCAGCTAGTGATACAAATAAGAGAGCTTTAGATTCTCTAGGTGGTTTTAATGTACATGGTTGGAAAAGAGACGATGAAAAGAGAGCATTAGATTCATTGGGTGGTTTTAACGTTCATGGTTGGAAAAGAGACGATGACAAAAGAGCACTAGATTCATTGGGTGGTTTTAACGTTCATGGTTGGAAAAGAGACGATGACAAGAGAGCATTAGATTCATTGGGTGGTTTTAACGTTCATGGTTGGAAAAGAGACGATGAAAAGAGAGCATTAGATTCATTGGGTGGTTTTAACGTTCATGGTTGGAAAAGAGACGATGACAAGAGAGCATTAGATTCACTAGGTGGTTTTAACGTTCATGGTTGGAAAAGAGACGATGACAAAAGAGCATTAGATTCACTAGGTGGATTTAACGTTCATGGTTGGAAAAGAGACGATGAAAAGAGAGCATTAGATTCCTTGGGTGGTTTTAACGTTCATGGTTGGAAAAGAGACGATGACAAAAGAGCACTAGATTCTCTAGGTGGTTTTAACGTTCATGGTTGGAAAAGAGACGATGACAAGAGAGCATTAGATTCATTGGGTGGTTTTAACGTTCATGGTTGGAAAAGAGACGAAGACAAGAGAGCATTAGATTCATTGGGTGGTTTTAACGTTCATGGTTGGAAAAGAGACGATGACAAAAGAGCACTAGATTCATTAGGTGGTTTTAACGTTCATGGTTGGAAAAGAGACGATGACAAGAGAGCACTAGATTCATTAGGTGGTTTTAACGTTCATGGTTGGAAAAGAGACGATGACAAGAGAGCACTAGATTCTCTAGGTGGTTTTAACGTTCATGGTTGGAAAAGAGACGATGCCAAAAGAGCACTAGATTCTCTAGGTGGTTTTAACGTTCATGGTTGGAAAAGAGACGATGACAAAAGAGCACTAGATTCTCTAGGTGGTTTTAACGTTCATGGTTGGAAAAGAGACGAAGACAAGAGAGCATTAGATTCATTGGGTGGTTTTAACGTTCATGGTTGGAAAAGAGACGATGACAAAAGAGCACTAGATTCATTGGGTGGTTTTAACGTTCATGGTTGGAAAAGAGACGATGACAAGAGAGCATTAGATTCATTGGGTGGTTTTAACGTTCATGGTTGGAAAAGAGACGATGAAAAGAGAGCATTAGATTCATTGGGTGGTTTTAACGTTCATGGTTGGAAAAG
The DNA here is from genome assembly GCA_034231615.1 of Meghimatium bilineatum. Taxonomy (NCBI): domain Eukaryota; kingdom Metazoa; phylum Mollusca; class Gastropoda; order Stylommatophora; family Philomycidae; genus Meghimatium; species Meghimatium bilineatum. The sequence continues at coordinate 32,435,898 of CM067300.1, read as the reverse complement.
AGACGATGAAAAGAGAGCATTAGATTCATTGGGTGGTTTTAACGTTCATGGTTGGAAAAGAGACGATGACAAAAGAGCACTAGATTCATTGGGTGGTTTTAACGTTCATGGTTGGAAAAGAGACGATGACAAAAGAGCATTAGATTCATTAGGTGGTTTTAACGTTCATGGTTGGAAAAGAGACGATGACAAAAGAGCACTAGATTCATTGGGTGGTTTTAACGTTCATGGTTGGAAAAGAGACGATGACAAAAGAGCACTAGATTCATTAGGTGGATTTAACGTTCATGGTTGGAAAAGAGACGATGACAAAAGAGCACTAGATTCATTAGGTGGATTTAACGTTCATGGTTGGAAAAGAGACGATGACAAAAGAGCACTAGATTCATTGGGTGGTTTTAACGTTCATGGTTGGAAAAGAGACGATGACAAACGAGCACTAGATTCATTAGGTGGTTTTAACGTTCATGGTTGGAAAAGAGGCGATAATAAAAGAGCACTAGATTCATTGGGTGGATTTAACGTTCATGGTTGGAAAAGAGACGACAAAAGAGCACTAGATTCATTAGGTGGTTTTAACGTTCATGGTTGGAAAAGAGACGATGACAAAAGAGCACTAGATTCATTAGGTGGTTTTAACGTTCATGGTTGGAAAAGAGACGATGACAAAAGAGCACTAGATTCATTAGGTGGTTTTAACGTTCATGGTTGGAAAAGAGACGATGACAAAAGAGCACTAGATTCATTAGGTGGTTTTAACGTTCATGGTTGGAAAAGAGACGATGACAAAAGAGCACTAGATTCATTAGGTGGTTTTAACGTTCATGGTTGGAAAAGAGACGATGACAAAAGAGCACTAGATTCATTAGGTGGTTTTAACGTTCATGGTTGGAAAAGAGACGATGACAACAATGCACTAGATCTGTCAAGACAGGTTCATCTTAAAGATTCAACGACACTGGCTGCGTATACGATCAGTCAAGTATAAATGATAATTTCATGATTGTAAAAATTGTTATTAAACTAAAACATTTTATCTAGTAAATTCACCAGCGTTAAAAGAATGAATGGAAAGAATAAAACATACATTCCTTCATCTTCAGTTTGTTAGTCAGTGAAATAGAACCATAATTAACGATATACTTGATGAGTCGCTGAGATACCACTCAGACCCATTCACTGGATCGGCAAGTCAGAAAATTTCCCATTTTTATTAAGAATTAGAAATTTATTACTACAAGATAGGAACACCTGTACGGAAATACAAAATTAAACAATGTTAACGAAGTCGGATTGCTCGGTTCATTGAGACAAATAGAACGACGACACAACGCATCTGAGTTATCTAGTGGAGCAATTGTACAGTTAAAATAGAGAACTAGTCAGAGTTTGAGAGCGATGGAAAAAACAACGTGCGAACAGCAGCAATACGTGTATATAAAATACGGCGTTTCTTCTCGATGTCTGAATCGTATTGGGAGATATTGTTGTTCCGTCATGATTTTGCAATGATTAATGTCATGCCTAGGTATGATGTGGTCAGCATCACGATGCCGAGTATACAGAATAAGACGTGCAAAAATGTCAATTTGGAAATATTGTTACATCCAAATAAAAATAAAAATATTATTTATTTAATCATTGCGTTCGTTTTGTAATCGGTTCACTTCAAATTGACATTCCTTACAAGTTTCTCTATTTCTATCTTGTAGTTTGAGTTTTTTGGTTTTACTTGTTTGTGCTAAAATAAAGTAAATAAATGCCAATTTCTGTGCAAGAAATCGGAAAATAAAGTGTTACAGAAGATTATTGTTCTTTTTTCATGTTGAAAATATTAACAAAAACAATTGTTACATTTTGTTTATCAAAGGAAATATTGTTTTAACTATTTCTGAGAGTTCAATCCATGTTTATGGATATCGAGAATGGATGGCTCTGACATTAGTTGATGGAGTACATTGTGTATTCTGATCTGCGGAGAATTTTGTGGATTTATTCTCCTGTTAGTTAGTCGCCGGATCATCATCACTGCACACTGGACACGTCCATAGCTGCTCCGATCTCTCCCTGAGTGTATTCGCCATTACCGTTCTGCTGACAGTACCGGTTCTTTGCTGGTTGACCATCATTCTTCTACGCCCTTAAAACAATTCACTTCTAGCAACATTACATTTCAAACCCTGTTCTTTGATCTTGGTCATCGAAAAGGAATAATCATCCACACTAGTCTCACTATCACGTGCTATATCTTTGATGGAGTTCAAAACGTCAGCTCGATCCATTGCCCCAGCGTCCTGTGCCACAATCGCTTATGACGCCAGTTGATCTGCTCTTTCATTACCTCAAACACCCACATGTCCCGGCGCGAAAATAAATGTAAGAACTTCCAACCTCGCCTTTCTCAAGGCCTCAATCCACTAGACCCACTTGTACCTTCCTAATCATACTCATAGACTCACTCAAGATGCAGACATGTGTTGACTTCTGTGTGCCTACCCACTCAAATGCTCTGGTCACCGCTATTTATTCTCCTGGATATGCGTGAATGAAAGAGCCGACACAATCGTGTGAAAACACGAATACTATGAAAAATAATTATATACAATAATGATATATTAATATATTTAGATGAACAATTTCTACATGATGACGCTACACTGGAAGGAGATATGATATTGCGACCTGAATAATTTGAAATTACCTCGTGGTGAGCAGAACACGCATCGAAAGGTGTGTGTAATTAGCGAGCTACAGGAATCAGCAGCATACATGGATACTCTTCGTTATGTGCTTGTGAAGACCTAGCACCTATGAGTTTGCACAGAGTGTTGTTTCTATTTAAAACTAAGCTATTTATGAAATTATTATGTATAGGAGGTAATGGTATTCAAGAAATAAATTACAGAGATGACACCTACCTCGTATCACGAGGCTATCACATAAGAAGTGCTTATGTTATTAAAACATCAAAGCAATCTATCTATATTTTGTGTCCTTTGTAGAACGTTGTTATCACTGCCACGATGTAAGCCTTTTGGTAAATGCAAATAACGTAAATAGGTTACTATATCAATATAAAATATAGAAAATAACAATAAATAAATGGAACAAACACAACAGTCAACGTGTCGGTCCAATTGGGACCTTTAAAGACAACAAAAACAGTTAAGAACAAAAGACCATAACAAACATAAACAAAATGGATTTCTCCCACCAGGAAATCAACAAAAAAAGAATCTTCGGTAACAGAGTCGCTATTATTTGCTACACTCGAGCCCGTCAGCGCCCTCTCGTACATATACACATAAACCGAGACTTTAAGATATTCTTCTTACTAGCACAAGACAAGGACAAATAAAAGTATCAGCAATGAAGCAATTAGGGATTAAGTCCTCGTTTTGATGATGCAAGCAGTTTACAAACATGTTCGCGATGGCATGATCGTTGTGTAAACGTTGTTCTGCTCTGTGACGGTGAGGGACTGTGCGCGTCTTCTACGGCTAAGGTACCAGACAATGGAAACCTACTGGAGGTATATATATATATATATATATATATATATATATATATATATATATATATATATATATATATATATATATAAATCTAGTACAGACAAAGAATGATGGGTTTATGATGACTACGTCTTGTGTAGAATAAGATTTTTTTTTTACACATTGTTGATATTTGGAAGCAACTGTAAAGAAAAGTAAAGATATTAAGAAGGATAACGTTTAAGAAAATTACAATTTGTAATTAAAGCAAAGTTTGTTAAGAAAAGTAAAGCGTATTGATAAAAGTAAAGGTTGAGAAAAATCAAATTTGTTAAGAAAAGTAAAGTCTATTAAGAAAAGCAAATTTTAAGACCACAGAGCAGTGAAATTGGGGAGCATTCTGGTTTTTCTATTTCTTCCATATCAAACTCACTCATGATACCTTTTATCTACTATATTTCCTGCAGGGCGGAAATGTGTTGTATCGCCGTTTTATTAGTACCAAAACCCAGCACATTCGACTTCGGCAAGGATAACTAATGCGCTCAGTGGTTTTACCAGTTCCTTGAACGGTGGATATCAATCACCATATCGTTAGTAGGCGAGCAGTACGAGAGATCTGGTTCCTGTACTTCACGCTGGCTACCAACCTCAAAACTAACCACGAACAAACATATTCTTATAGTCCACGCTGTGTGGCGTTGGTTATTATGTCTTTCCCCCGCCCTCTATTTCGTCAATCATTCCTGATACCGATGTTCTCCCATGTCACAATGCTAGGTTGTCAGGCAACTTCTCTCTTGGTCTTCCCCTACGCTTCTTTCTCTCCAACATCTCTGTTGTTAGAATATGTTGAATGTGTTCTCTTCTCATGATGTAGCCAAAAATAATGTGGACTCTCTCTTTCTGATGCAGCTAGGCAGATATCTTCTGGAATTAAATTCTTTCAAGATAAATTCATTACTTTTTTAAAATTAGTTTATGGTGTTTTTCTTCTATAAGACCACATATATGCAGTCTCAATGTAATTTTTCACCATTCTGCTGAGTGTCCAAGATTTACTTCCGTAGGTCAGAATTAGTTCGATATAACTTGCTCACCTCAATTGACAAAGATATATTACATAGAATAGTCCTAATCTTCTGAAATGTTGCCTTTCCTTGGGAAATTCTACGATTGACTTCTTTAATACATCTTCCATTTGATGATGTTAATGTACCTAAATATTTGTATATGTTGACTTGCTTCAGACTGATCCTAACTACATTTAATGTTGCATTCTCGAGCACATTTATTCTTTGATATTACCATTACTTCAGTTTTTCTGCAATTCAGATTGTTCTTTGTTTTGACTTTCTTTTGCAGTAATATTAATCATTTTTTAAAACAATATTCATCATTTTTATAAAAAGATTTTCCGGCTATCAAAACTGTATGTTATATCGTATGTTATTTATAATATGCCACCCAACTGATATCCCTGGAATATCTTGTATGGACTTCAATATGCCACCCAACTGATATCCCTGGCATATCTTGTATGGACTTCAATATGCCACCCAACTGATATCCCTGGCATATCTTGTATGGACTTCAATATGCCACCCAACTGATATCCCTGGCATATCTTGTATGGACTTCAATGTGCCACCCAACTGATATCCCTGGCATATCTTGTATGGACTTCAATATGCCACCCAACTGATATCCCTGGCATATCTTGTATGGACTTCAATGTGCCACCCAACTGATATCACTGGCATATCTTGTATGGACTTTAATATGCCACCCATCTGATATTCCTGGCATATCTTGTATGGACTTCAATATGCCACCCGATTGATATCCCTGACATATCGTGTATGGACTTCAATATGCCACCCAACTGATATCCTTGGCATATCTTGTATGGATTTCAATGTGCCACCTAACTGATATCCATGGCATAACTTGTATGGACTTCAATGTGCCACCCACCTGATATTCCTGGCATATATTGTATGGACTTCAACATGCCACCCAACTGATATCCCTGGCATATCTTGTATGGACTTCAATATGCCACCCAACTGATATCCCTGGCATATCTTGTATGGTCTTCAATATGCCACCCAACTGATATCCCTGGCATATCTTGTATGGACTTCAATGTGCCACCCAACTGATATCACTGGCATATCTTGTATGGACTTCAATATGCCACCCAACTGATATCCCTGGCATATCTTGTATGGTCTTCAATATGCCACCCAACTGATATCCCTGGCATATCTTGTATGGACTTCAATGTGCCACCCAACTGATATCACTGGCATATCTTGTATGGACTTCAATGTGCCACCCCCCCCCTGATATTCCTGGCATATATTGTATGGACTTCAACATGCCACCCAACTGATATCCCTGGCATATCTTGTATGGACTTCAATATGCCACCCAACTGATATCCCTGGCATATCTTGTATGGACTTCAATATGCCACCCAACTGATATCCCTGGCATATCTTGTATAGACTTCAATATGCCATCCAACTGATATCCCTGGCATATCTTGTATGGACTTCAATATGCTACCCAACTGATATCCCTGGTATATCTTGTATGGACTTCATAATGATTTCACAATCATATCATAGCCTGCGAATCAACATGCTTCTCCTTTGTGCCGGTGTTTGTGACGTAGAGCATTGCCTTTATTGTACTCGATTTACCCCATATGTACCCAGTCCTTCTTAACATACTTTGAGTACCACTCATAGCGCACTTAACTCCGTAGCTTTAAAGAATAATCCCCAGTGTTTTATGAAAAATCTACTTCATAAACAAAACGTCTCGAGTTGGATTTGAACCCACGACTTCTTGAGCACAAAGCGAACAACTTCAGCAATACGCCACGGAAGTCTCCAATTTCAGCATGTTCATGAGTACATTATGCCTATTTAAATTATATGGTACTCTATAGCTTCTCTTTTGTTTCCTATACGCTGCTTTGTTATGGCAACTTCGCACATAGTTTCAACTTAAGGTACTAGTCTAAGGTAGTTATTGCAATCAGAATATCATTGCTGTCACATGAACTACCACCTGTCGCTGTAGCAGCACTGGCAAATTTGTCTGCACTTTCGTCTTACCTAGATCGGTGTAGGAGAATGAAGGGCCCCTCCTCTCAAATTTTTTAACTGAAAAGCTAAATTATTTTATGCAAAATGTGTTTAAATTCTAACAATTTAATTGGTGTATAAAAACAGTAGTGTTGGCACAAACTTGTGTCAAATCCTCGACTCCCTGTCAACAACTTTCAACCATTTCTCAGACCCCCCTCCCTATCCCTAATTGTTGACATCATTTATAGAAAACCTCTATAAGGCAAATGAAAATGTTTAACATACATTAAACAAAAATAACACATGGAACCAAAAACATAAAACATATAACACAAACACATTTAACACAAAAAACACATTTAGCAACAAAATAACAGATTTAACAAACAAATTGGAAAGAATATGTCAAAATGAATGTTGTCACATTGAAAAGAACCACCATACACTAGATTTCTTGTATTCTTAGAACAGAAACTACACGAACAACTTTCTAATAAATTACTCCAGTTATCAATTCATTCATTTGTGTCAGAGCTGGGCAACAGTGTGTCAGCGGTCCAAAATCAACACACTTCATGTAGTATAGGAATCTCCTTGAGGTTTTCAAGCGGGTCGCAGCAAATATGACCTCGAATACAAATATGCGTATCACCATCATCATCATCATAATCACCACCACCATAATCATCATCTTCATTAACATCATCACTTCCACTCAGATGAAAATGGTTATTATCAGCATCGATATTACTACACCTATCAAAACTATGCCAATGCCACGTCATCATCATCTTTATCATTTTAATTATCATTAACACCATCATCATCATCGTCATTAGCATCATCGTCGTCACTGCTACTATCATAATCATTACAATTATTCCTCTAATTTATATTCTCTATAAAAGATACCATTTTATCTTGCCGTATGTGTCTCCAGTGTTACAAATACACAACTTATCTCCAGCATGCATGCATTTAGGAGCGATTCTCGACTGAATTATGTGGCAGTTCTGTCCTCATCAAGAACTGGACTGAAATTTCTATTACATACCAGTAGTCCAACATAGAGAAAAACATTGCAAATAAACTTGATGAGCAACTTAATAATGATATCAACAAAATACTATTTGCTGACGATCAAAGTCTACTATACAAAGATGAGGACAATTTTCAGAATCACATTAATGCATTGCTTTTAGAATGAATGTAAGAATTACAGCATGCAAATTAACGTAACAAAAACAAACAAAAAACAATGAAAATTAGGAAGTCTATAACACCAATGGATATAACAATAGATAATACCAAAGTGAAACAAGTCAAAGAATTTAAATATCTGGGCAGCATTCCCCTCCCCTCTCCTGAAAATAGAATAGAGAGAGAAATAGAAATAAGGTGTCAGAAAGCATACACAGTGACATATAAACTTTCATCATTACTTCTTCATCCAAAGATCAAGATGGAGATCAAAGGACAGATAATATCTACAATTTTAATACCAACACTCTGCTACCAATGTCAAACATGGTCTTTGTGGATACTATCAATCATCATCCACTCAGGGTTAGACAATAGACAAAACACCGGTTGCTAGGTATATCATGCGATGGGAGATAATCACTGGAAAAAGAATTCAACTAGACTACACTTGCTGTTATATCCCATGACAGTTTTAACGCAGTGTTGGCAATACAATTTATTCAGCGTTAATTCTCAAACTGCCGCCGCTTCGCTCTTATAGCAGGAGAAATGTCCTACTATATTTTCAGCAGGATGTAGTCCAGAGAATGAAATGAGGTGTGTCGACGTTGTATTTGCTTCAATGGCAAACATATTCGTCTTTGGCGGAGGAATAAAACAATACCCACATTCCCACTATTTATTGTCATTTTCAGGACAGACCAGATCCCAGGCATTACTTCAGTCCCTAACAGGACAACACCCAGGTCATTCGATCACAAGATACGCCCCGATATAACCAAAGAAAATTATTTCACGGTTGAAAAGAGCGTGACTTTCTCAAGAAAGGCAAATCCAGTAATAAACAAATAAAAAATAATACAATACTTACTTTTACTAATTATTCTCAAAGGCTTCATTCCATAGCAATCCTTGATATTGCATGTAATGCTCACAGCTGTGATAAAACTAAATTATACCAAGGTCTACGGATGAAATCGAAAATCACGATTTTTGAATATAAGAAATACTTTTTTTTAATTGTCACTCGACATAGTTTGTCTCTGTCATCAACATCATGTGACATGAAGATGCTATAGTTTGGCTCTGTCATCAACATCATGTGACATGAAGTTATTATAGTGTGTCTCTGTCATCAACATCATGTGACATGAAGATGTTATAGTTTGTCTCTCTCATCAACATCATGTGACATGAAGATGTTATAGTTTGTCTCTCATCAACATCATGTGACATGAAGATGTTATAGTTTGTCTCTGTCATCAACATCATGTGACATGAAGATGTTATAGTTTGTCTCAGTAATCAACATCATGTGACATGAAGATGTTATAGTTTGTCTCTGTCATCAACATCATGTGATATGAAGATGTTATAGTTTGTCTCTGTCATCATCATCATGTGACTTGAAGATGTTATAGTGTCTCTTTATCATCAACATCATGTGACATGAAGATGTTATAGTTTGTCTCTGTCATCAACATCATGTGACATAAAGATTTTATAGTTTGTCTCTGTCATCAACATCATGTGACATGAAGATGTTATAGTTTGTCTCTGTCACCAACATCATGTGACATGAAGATGTTATAGTTTGTCTCTCTCATCAACATCATGTGACATGAAGATGTTATAGTTTGTCTCTCTCATCAACATCATGTGACATGAAGATGTTATAGTTTGTCTCTGTCATCATCATCATGTGACATGAAGATGTTATACTTTGTCTCTCTCATCACCATCATGTGACATGAAGATGTTATAGTTTGTCTCTCTCATCAACATCATGTGACATGAAGATGTTATAGTTTGTCTCTCTCTTCAACATCATGTGACATGAAGATGTTATAGTTTGTCTCTCTCATCAACATCATGTGACATGAAGATGTTATAGTTTGTCTCTGTCATCAACATCATGTGACTTGAAGATGTTACAGTTTTTCTATGTCATCATCATCATGTGACTTGAAGATGTTATAGTTTGTCTCTCTCATCAACATCATGTGACTTGAAGATGTCGTAGTTGTTCTCTGTCATCATCATCATGTGACATGAAGATGTTATAGTTTGTCTCTCTCATCAACATCATGTGACATGAAGATGTTATAGTTTGTCTCTCTCATCAACATCATGTGACTTGAAGATGTTATAGTTTGTCTCTCTCATCAACATCATGTGACTTGAAGATGTTACAGTTTGTCTCTATCACATCATCATGTGACTCGAATATATTGTATTGTGTCTCTGTCATCAGCATCATGTGACTTGAAGATGTTGTAGTTGTTCTCAATCATCATCATAATCATCATCATCATCATCTTCATCATGTGACTTGAAGACAATATAATTTGTCTCTATCACATTATCATCATGTGACGTGAACATATTATAGTTTGTTTCACTGTTTGGTATCATCTCTACCAAAAACAACATTGTTTTCACATTGTGACCACGACAAAGCACTGTAACATACCACTGTGACATGCCATTGTGACATATCACTGTGATATAGCTACGTGACATACTATTGTGGCATACCACAGTGACATACCATTGTGGCATACTACTTAAAATATCACTGTAACAAACCACTGTGGCACACCAATGTGATATTACAATTTGACATACCACTTTAACAAGAGTAATGTTTTAATATTCTTAGCCCGTAGTGAAGACAAATTTTACATCGTCTCGGCACGAAGAGATAATGTTGTGTAGAAGTTCAGACTTGGATGAGGTATGTATTCACGATGTCAGTGAAACAAACCTCGTATAAGAGAGATTGGATGAGGTAGGTATTCATAATGTCGGTGAGACAAACCTAGGCTAAGGGAGGTTGGATGAGGTAGGTATTCATAATGTCGTTGAGACAAACCTAGGCTAAGAGGGATTGGATGAGGTAGGTATTCATAATGTCGGTGAGACAAACCTAGGCTAAGAGGGATTGGATGAGGTAGGTATTCATAATGTCGGTGAGACAAACCTAGGCTAAGAGAGGTTGGATGAGATAGGTATTCATAATGTCGGTGAGACAAACCTAGGCTAAGAGGGATTGGATGAGGTAGGTATTCATAATCATCTGTATATTCTACTATTACCTTTGACTTGAGGACGGAGATAGAGGGAGTTACAAGAGCACTAAGTTGATTGATAACTGATACATATACCCACTTGGTAACTCAAAGGCTCACTGACTGATATATTATCTGAATATTACTCAATCAATACTCACTGATAGAAGACACAGAATGCTGCGCAAGATAGAAAAGAAAATGTTGAGAACGGATTTGGTTGCCTTATTGAACAACTCTTGTACAGAGAGCACAGCTCTGTGGCAAAGTGGTAAAGGGCGCGCCTGTAACAGCCAAGGTACGGAGTTCGATCCCTGTGACAGGCATTGAGCATCCGAACTGTTCAGAAAGCAGTGGAAAACTACTGAACGTATTTATATTGTCTAGAAAATCACTACAGCCAAATAAATGTTGGGTTGATGGCTACGACCTGAATTATATTACCAATTTATACGCTACCAATTTATATTTTTTGTTTGTTTGTGGAAAACCTAATTAGGTAAAATACCCCATCCATTATCATATCAGCGGCACTGCTTCGACCACGCTCTTGTCTGTCTTCCCTAGCTCCTGCCTTATGTATGATCAATGTTTATGGCTTTGCGGCTTTTCTTGGGCTTTGTTTCCTACCATGAACTACTGTCTTTGTCCAAGTTCAGTTACTCCACGTTACAACTCCACATTCGTCATTCACTGCAGACTTCAGCATATTAACAGCTAAGTACATTTCTATTTGACTTCATTCCATTATATCATTTTTACACCATCTATTCTTCTACCCCCCCCCCCATTTGTTTCCCTCCTTATCTTCTCATTTCTGTCTCCACTACCTATACCTTTCCCTTGTCGTGTCGAACTTCCTGTATTTCTTCCGTTTCCTTCTCGCTTCTCTCTTCCTTCTTTTCCTTTTCTTCCTATCACCACCATATCATACCATATGTGTGTCTCTATGTAAAATTTGCTGTTCGTGGTATTTTGTTTCTTTTAGACAGCAGCTAGTCATGTCCGAAAGCACACAAGGTAACGAACCGTTTAATTACACAAATGTGCATGTCAAGGGCATTTCTTGGGAATTAAACTGCATTTCAGAGGAATTTGTTGGGCCTATAAAGTTCACGGGCACAGTGGGGTGAAACTATGTCAATGTGTAGAACTAGCACCCACTTGCCGCATGACGACAGATAGGAAATTCAGATAGGGCAGTCCGGATTGTCATCGAAAATTCAAGATCGGTGCCAATACTACACAGAACCTCAGAAAAGTTGTTGTTAATATCTTATTAGAAGGAAAGACAAATCTGCTCAATCTCACACACTTATTCCACATATATTCAGAATGGGGAAGGAAGTTCAAGGCGTTCTCATGTCTCATTACCAACAGTCAGATACATTGCAATCAATATAATCACCTTCATTCCTATTGAGCTCAAGTGAACATCATTGATTCGACGAACGAAAAATAACACATAATCACATAATAATTTCTTAGTGGACTATAAAGCAACAATATCTGACTATAAAATAACAATGTCTGACTATAAAATAACAATGTCTGACTATAAAGTAACAATGTCTGACTATAAAGTAACAATGTCTGACTATAAAATAACAATGTCTGACTATAAAGTAACAATGTCTGACTATAAAGTAACAATATCTGACTATAAAGTAACAATGTCTGACTATAAAATAACAATTTCTGACTATAAAGTAACAATATCTGACTATAAAGTAACAATGTCTGACTATAAAATAACAATGTCTGACTATAAAGTAACAATGTTTGACTATAAAATAACAATGTCTGACTATAAAATAACAATGTCTGACTATAAAGTAACAATGTCTGACTATAAAATAACAATGTCTGACTATAAAGTAACAATGTCTGACTATAAAGTAACAATGTCTGACTATAAAATAACAATGTCTGACTATAAAGTAACAATGTCTGACTATAAAATAACAATGTCTGACTATAAAGTAACAATGTTTGACTATAAAATAACAATGTCTGACTATAAAACAACAATGTCTGACTTTAAAATAACAATGTCTGACTATAAAGTAACAATGTCTGACTATAAAATAACAAGTCTGACTATAAAATAACAATGTCTGACTATAAAGTAACAATGTCTGACTATAAAATAACAATGTCTGACTATAAAATAACAATGTCTGACTATAAAGTAACAATGTTTGACTATAAAGTAACAATGTCTGACTATAAAATAACAATGTCTGACTATAAAGTAACAATGTCTGACTATAAAATAACAATGTCTGACTATAAAGTAACAATGTTTGACTATAAAATAACAATGTCTGACTATAAAGTAACAATGTCTGACTATAAAATAACAAGTCTGACTATAAAGTAACAATGTCTGACTATAAAATAACAATGTCTGACTATAAAATAACAATGTCTGACTATAAAGTAACAATGTTTGACTATAAAATAACAATGTCTGACTATAAAGTAACAATGTTTGACTATAAAATAACAATGTTTGACTATAAAGTAACAATGTTTGACTATAAAATAACAATGTCTGACTATAAAGTAACAATGTCTGACTATAAAATAACAATGTCTGACTATAAAGTAACAATGTTTGACTATAAAGTAACAATGTCTGACTATAAAGTAACATCGTTTGACTATAAAGTAACAATATTTGACTATATAGTAACAATGTTTGACTATAAAGTAACAAAATTTGACTATAAAATAACAATGTCTGACTATAAAGTAACAATGTTTGACTATAAAATAACAATGTCTGACTATAAAGTAACAATGTTTGACTATAAAATAACAATGTTTGACTATAAAATAACAATGTTTGACTATAAAGTAACAATGTTTGACTATAAAATAACAATGTCTGACTATAAAGTAACAATGTTTGACTATAAAATAACAATGTTTGACTATAAAGTAACAATGTCTGACTATAAAGTAACAATGTCTGACTATAAAATAACAATGTCTGACTATAAAGTAACAATGTTTGACTATAAAATAACAATGTTTGACTATAAAGTAACAATGTTTGACTATAAAATAACAATGTCTGACTATAAAGTAACAATGTTTGACTATAAAATAACAATGTCTGACTATAAAGTAACAATGTCTGACTATAAAATAACAATGTCTGACTATAAAGTAACAATGTTTGACTATAAAGTAACAATGTCTGACTATAAAGTAACATCGTTTGACTATAAAGTAACAATATTTGACTATATAGTAACAATATATGACTATATAGTAACAAAGTCTGACTATAAAATAACATTGTTTGACTATAGAGAACCAATGTCTAACTATAAAGTAACCATATCTGACTGTAAAGTAATATTGTCTCACTATAAAGTAACTATATCTGACTGTAAAGTAATATTGTCTCACTATAAAGTAACAATATCTGACTGTAAAGTAACATTGCATGACTATACAGTAACAACATCTGACTATAAAGTAGCAATATATGACTATAAAGTAACACTGTCTGGCTATAAAGCAACAGTGTCTGACTATAAATTGTAAATAGCAGTTACATTATTACTAACATATTATTGTATTGTTTGTGAGTGTGTGGTTGGTGGATATAACGAACATTCAAGAATGAAAATAGCGGTATATAAGCAGTAAGTGAAATGTAACGTTTAAGTATCTAGACTCTAGATTATAACAATTTAATCCAATTCTAACTGCTGTAAGAACAATATTCACGTAGTCATTCACGCAATCTCTCGCTCGCTCACTCACTCACTCACTCACTCACTCACTAACTAACTAACTCACTCACTCACTCACTCACTCACTCACTCACTCACTCACTCACTCACTCACTCACTCACTCACTCACTCACTCACTCACTCACTCACTCACTCACTCACGCACTCACTCACTCATCCACCAACTAACTAACTAACTAACTAACTAACTAACTAACTAACTAACTAACTAACTAACTAACTCACTCACGCATTCACTCATTCACTGACTGACTCACCCACCCACCAAATCACTCACCAACTCACTCACTCACTCACTCACTCACTCACTCACTCACTCACTCACTCACTCACTCACTCACTCACTCACTCACCCACTCACTCACCAACTCACTCAGCCACTCACTCACTCACTCACTGCTCACTGACTGACTGACTGACTGACTCACCCACCCACCAACTCACTCACCAACTCACTCACTCACTCACTCACTCACTGAATCACTCACTCACTCACTCACTCACTCACTCACTCACTCACTCACTCACTCACTCACTCACACTCACTCACTCACTCACTCCCCTCAACTAACTCACTCAATAAGTCATATACAATCCTCTATTCAGAACTTATAAAAACTAGCTTTGAAGCCTACACAACATTATATCCAACCTATCTCCTCTCCATCTCCGCAATAAAGCACAACATTAAAGAGATTAAAACAATGAACACTCCACTGACTCAATTTAACAATTTCGCTTTCATTAACTGGTTACAAATTTCAATAAAACACAGAAAATCTCGGCCTCGCGAACATTTTCATTGATTGAATCAAGTCAACGAAATCTCACTACAAGGTTCTCATTCATTATTAATCATATCTTTAATATATCTGCATTTTTTTAATGAATTTTAATAAAGGATATAATACAAACATAAGTTGTGGCTACATTAGTCGTCCTCTAGCTACAGTAGTTGCTTGATCGCTACAGTTAGTTTTGTGTCGCTCAAGTATCGACGTTGTCATTGTCACGTGGATTTATATTTGAGTATGTTAGAATGTTATAGCGTTACTGTGTTTTCTATTTGGAAAAATTCAAGCTTTACAGATATGTTGTACTGTTGTTCTATATAGAACAGTTCAGATATTTTAATGTTCTGTAACTTTGACCTGTTGTAGCATTAGGAAATTAAAACTATTGTTCTACAAGTTTCATACTGTTGTTCTATATAGAACCGTACGGTATCCGAAAGTGATATCGATATGTCATCTTATTCAATAAACAGATGTAGGATAATTGAATGTGATATAGTTTAGACTTGTTGGCATATAGATAACAAATTGACCGCCTTATAGTTGAGTAGTGTTTGAACTATAGATAACTAAATCAATGAGCTAGAGCATAGATAATTTATTTAGTTGATAACTAAATGAATAAACTATAGTTTAGATTTATACATCTATAGATAGCTAAATGAATGAGCTATATTTTAGACTTATTAATCTATAAGATAACTAAATGAATAAGCTATAGCCTATATTTATTCATATATAGATAACTAAATAAGAAATAAGCTATATTCTAGATTTGTTCATGTATATAGATACTAAATGAATGAGCTATAGTTTAGACATTACTCTAAAGATAACTAAATGAGCTATAGGTTAGACATTAATCTATACATAACTAAGTGAATGTCCTTTAGTTTCACCTCCTTACCCTAAACATAGCTTTGATCATAAATTATCTTCAAGTGTCGATTTTTAAATAAGTGTAATATAAATGAATATACACTTGTTTTGTTTCAGATATATGGCATAAATATTAAATTTACAGTATTAAAAGTCAATTGCATATCTGGTAGATTCACACCTGTAGCACGATATACCCAGAATGGGAACGTAAATATTGTCTATCCAATATCTGAAAATGTACACATTGATTTTATATAATAGTTCTTGATTCTTGATTAGAAACTGTCCTCACAGCACGTGGGGCGTGGCCATAAGTGCTCCACCCTCTGTTCCAGAGCCATTCGACTCGATTGTGTTTCGAGTCTAATGCCGCTGAAACAGACGTCGACATCAGGGCACAACTCTGGCCCTTGCGACAGTTTTCTTTGTTGTTCCGCCCACCCACACCGTGCGCAAGTTCAAGCACAAAGTCGGTCTGTCGGAACAACATGGTAACTGTTTTCAAGGGTTAAGACTACGGTATTGTATAGATAACATGCCATGAAGCTTCTATAAAAAGATAACCTAATTATAAAGGCATGTCATCTACTAAGGTTTTCTGTTGCATGGGAGGTTTGTCTAGTGAGCCATTGATGAGAACTACAAACGCAACCGCATGCGTTATTGAATAGTGTTTAGTTTTAGCTACGCCCCTGAAGCAAGAGTACATCTAGTCCCCACATTAATAACATATTTAACCACGGAGTTATCTAGAAATCTGCTTTGTGCAGATCACTTCTCATATTTAACTGTATGCAATGCTGCGATATATTTACTATTTGCAACAGAAGTGGAATTTACCGTAATACCTAACGATAACTGCTTTGTACAAATAAAGTACTTTATATATAGTATAGAAAAAGGATATTCTACAAAATATCGAAGTTCTCAAGGACACAATATTCTCGCTTCGTCAATAATAACATCAGCAAACAAACATACTACATTTATTTCAATAATAATAATAATAATAATAATAATAATAATAATAATAATAGTGCATGCTAGCGATAGACATAATAACATTAGCACATTTTAACAGTAATACTTGATAACAATGGTGCACAATAACAATAATGCATGAAAACAATACTATACATACCAAATTTCAATGATAACAATAGTGCACAGAGAAAATTTCAATATGCTAACAATAGTCCACATACTAATTTTCAATGACAACAAAAACGCACACAACAAATTTCAATAACAAAAATTCTTTTTCTTGAAAAGCCTACACAACATTATATCCAAGCCATCGACCTCTTTACCGAAGACAAAACAATCGAAATAATTAAAAGTACTTGGGTGCGACGCTTAGATTGAGGCAAATCCTTTACCAAAATCGACATGCGCACAGATCCGACATAGCGTAAATTATCCCTGGTTGATGCAGCTAATCATTGGACAGTGCGCAAATTGTATGTTGCTAGCCAATGAAAATTACGGAAAGTGGAATACATTGATGATCAGTCACCCTGGTTAGAATCTGCGTGCATGATTATTCTAGGGAATGATTTAATTTAAGACCCTGACAATTTTTAATGGAAGCGCTGAATGCGAAATTTGTTTACTGTAGTAAAATTACGGATCGATAAGATCTATATTAAACGTATTTTCTATGTTAGCTTTGTGAATATTACTAAGGGAGTTATATACTTTACATATAATAACTGAAAATGTGAAATGTTGCCATTTTGTTTCTGCTTCTTTTCTATTTGATCAATGTTCCACAAATGGGAACCGCATGTGCCATTGGAACACTTTCAATGAACTCCAGCGGTAGGGTGTGACATCCATACAATACTGTTCTAAGAATGTGAAGTATATAACGTTACTAAATACATGTAAAGCCTATTTTAATACCTGCATTCTGACTCAATGTATATAGGAAAGTCAAAACATGAAATGTGCGTAGGCGATTGGTGGAGTCATTCTATCTATATATTGTCTTTTCTCCGATTTTGCTTTAAGGCCTCGCAAGATTGAATGATGATCGGTTTTCGGGTTATGGTACGTTTGTTCGCTTGATATGCAGTAATATTGGGACATCTAAGAATGTTGGTAACTCCTTCAATCTATCATCTTCTTGGTCTTCCTCTGTATCTTGCCGTTTCCATTTTCATATTGTATGCTATTGCTGTTGGTCAATAAGTGCGCACTCTCATTAAATGGCCGAACCATTTCATTCTGTTTTTTAAATATATTTGACAGATATTGTTCCAATAGTTCTTGTAATCTCTTCATTCCTCACATGATCTCTTCTTTCTCTGCTGCTTTTCTTAGACAATTCATTTCACACACGGTAAGCTTTCTCTCTGGTTATTTTGTTAGTATTTATAACACAACGTTGGAATTAAGATTAAATTTAGGTTTTGCCTTTTGGTTTCCATCGGGATAGATTTGTGTTTTAAAACGTGTTAAGTTCATAATTTATGTAATTGACGTTTTGACTTCATGTCTATCCATTCTTCCGTCGAATTTAAAAATGCTCACTTGTTTCAGTAATTGATAATTTATCTTTATGTTTATTTTATTGATTCAGTATGTCCAAGCTACACATTTCTCGCCAGGTAGACTAGAGAATACACAGTACGGTAAGAGACCCTCTAAGTTTATGATTACAACCAGGACACTTGTACTAATCTATCACGATAGCTATTCAACGTCAACACCATTCACTTCATCAAGATAAAAAATCTCAACTGTCTTCACGTCACGTTTGTTGTGTTTTGTTCACTATACGAAGTTCAATCTAGAATGCCGTTTCAGTACCTTAACCACAGCACGAGGTGTCAGGAGATACAAAATAGATCAAGGACAGTTCAAGATCAAATCGGAATTGAGCCTTCAGTTGAGCTGTACGAAGCGGTCATTATCATCCTAGTCACTGGGCTGTTGTCTTATCTCGTGGCCTGGCTATTCTATGTGATACGGGAACGTGTATACAAGGATGAGGTCTGTATTATGTGTGTGTATATCGGCGTGTGTGTCTATATTTATGAGAATAATCTCTTATATATATGTATACATAAACATATTTACCTAAGATGTGGGTACATACCTACCCGTGTTCCGATTTTTCTCACCTGCTATAACGATCACGAATAGGGACACTATGAGAGAAAGGAAATTAAAAAAATACTAGCTAAACAACAAAATTCTCGACGAAACCCCTTAGCACTATGGAAAATACCATAATAGAGGGACAATGCTAGGACAATGAAAAAAGACCGTGACCACGAAAAAGATAGGCACATGTTATTACAAGCCACTTGAACATTTACACTCACATAAGCAGGAGGATTGGCTAAAGATCAGCAGGCCATTTTGAGGTTTGTGATGACTGCTGCATCATGTCCAGATATGCTACCCTATAATCATGACTTCTAAACTACCTAACTAAATTACACACAAACAACGTGTCCTCCTGAATATCTGCGTAATTGTCTAGCTACCTAACCACATAGTTACCAACCTACATAACTATCTACCTACAAAACTACCAACCTACAAAACTACCTACCTACATAACTACCAATCTACAAAGCTACTTACTTACATAACCACATAACTACCTAACTATATAACTACTTACCTACATAACTACTTACCTACACAACTACCAACCTACATTACTAACAACCAACATAACTACCTACCTACAAAACTGCCTACCTACATAACTAGCAACCTACAGAACTACCTACCTACATAACTACCTACCTACAAAACTACATACATACAAAACTACCTACCTACATATCTACCTAACTATATAACTACCTACCTACAAAATTACCTACCTACATAACTAACAACCTACATAACTACCTACCTACATAACTAACAACCTACATAACTACCTACCTATATAACTACCTACCTACATAACTATCTAACTATATAACTACCTACCTACATAACTACCTTCCTACATAACTACCTACCTACATAACTACCTATCTAAAAAACTACCAACCAACATAACTATATACCTACCTACATACTAGAAGAAGAAGAATAAGAAAAAAAAACACAGATGGGCTGAATTCTTTAAAGAGATACTAAATAGACCACTACCGACAACCTCTATAAGTAAAACCGAGAAAATGCCTTCCCTAGACACCACGTGTGATTTATTCACCATAAAAGAACTGCAATTAGCCATAAAAAAGCTTAATAACAACAAAGCAGCTGGAAACGATGAGATTTCTGCAGAAATGTTAAAAGCAGCAGATGAAAATACCCTGCAATACTTATTACAACTGTTTAATGAAATATGGCTGAAAGAAGCCACACCAGCACAATGGAAGGATGGGATTATTTTCAAACTCCCCCCAAAAAAGGTTGCCTAACCGAATGCAATAACTAGAGGGGCATCACATTACTCTCAATACCAAGAAAAGTGTTCTGTAGTATGGTACTGGAAAGAATTAAAACATCAATAGACAAAAGATTAAGAGAAGAACAGGCAGGTTTTAGACCAAACAGGTGATATGTTGACCAAATATTTACACTCAGGACAATAATAGAAGAATCAGTAGAACACCAATCACAGCTGATTATAAACTTTGTTGACTTTCAAAAGGCCTTTGATAGTATACATAGACCTTCACTGGAACATTCTTGAAATATATGGATTCCAACAGAAATATGTGAACATTATATAAGCATTTTATGACAACTCATGATGCTGTGTAAGAACAGAAGCAGGAAATTCTGAATGGTTTCCAGTAAATACAGGAATGATGCAAGGATGTGTCATGTCACCGATGTTATTTAGGATTGCAATGGATTGGGTCATGCGAAATTACACAGCCGATAAAGATCGTGGTATCGAGTGGCTCGGAAATAAAAGTCTGGAAGATCTCGACTTTGCAGACAACCTAGCATTACTTAGCTCAACTCACGAAGATGCCCAAGACAAAACAAACAGCCTGCAATTATTCTCTGCACAACTTGGGCTTGAAATCAACACATCCAAAACAAAAATATTTGACCTTACCAACAAACTAACGGACATCAAACTAAACGGTAACACTCTTGAAAAAGTCAACAACTTCACATACCTTGGCAGCAAGTTATCAACAACAGGAGATTCATCAACAGAAATATCACACCGTATTGCACTGGCTGCTAACTCATTCAATAAACTATCAAATATCTGGTATTAAAAAACACTAAGAAATAACACAAAACTCAAAATCTTCAACTCCTGCATAATTCCAACATTAACATATGGATGCGAAAGTTGGAAAGCAACATCAAACTTTGAGCAAAGACTAAACACCTTTGAAAATAAATGTCTGAGAAGGCTACTGAGCATACGTTGGTCAGACTTCAAATCAAACACAGTTGTCAGTTAAGAATCAAAACAAGAATATGTATCCACCTATATTAGAAAGCGTCGCTGGAATTACATCGGACACGCGCTACGAATGGATAATGAAAGATTTCCCTGTCAAGCTTTGATGTGGTCACCAAAGGGCAAGAGAAAACGAGGAAGACCAAAAGAAACTTTAAGTAGAACTATTACAAGGGAGCGTTTCACCATCGGTATCAGAAACAATTAAGATCTAAAGCAAATTGCAATGAAACGAGAGACATGGAAATCTATGACATCCGCCCTATGTGCCGTCTTTGGCCCTAGAGGAATAACTAACTAACTAACATACATACTACCTACCTACATAACTACCAACCTACATAGCTACATACCTAATCACCTACATAATTATCAACCTACATAACTAACTACCTACATAATTGCCAAAATACTTAACTACATAACTACAAAACTACCTACCTACATAACTACTAACCTACAAACTACCTACCTACATAACTACCTGTCTACCTGTCGACATAACTACATACATAACTACCTACCTACAAAACTACATACCTACATAACTACCTATCTACCTTCCTGCATAAAATCTATATACCAACCTACATAACAACCTACCTACATACAAAACTACCTGCCTTCCTACAGAGTTATCTACCTACCTATCTACTTACAAGCTACCTAGCTACATAACTACCTACCTACCTACCTACCTACCGACTTACCTATATAAATACCGACCTATCAGCCTACATAATTACCTACCAACCTACATAATTACCTACAACCTACATAGTCATCTATCTACACAATTACCTACCTACCGATAAGCCTATATAAGTACCTACCCACCTATCTATCTACCTACATAATTACTTATCTTCATAACTACCTATTTACCCATCTACCTACTTACCTACATAACTGTCTATTTACCTACATAACTGTTTAATTATTTACCTACATAATTAACTTTTAACTTACAGCTTACCTATTTACCTGTGTGCTTCCTATCTACCTTCTTGTCTTTCTGGCTACCTTAATAACTGCATGCTTACCAACGTACTAAGTACCTAACTACCTAAGTACTTACCTATCTATTTGTGTTTGTCTAGCCATCTTATTTGGTGTCCGCATTCATACCTAAGTATCCACGTATTTACCTTCCCACATATCTATACCTGCAACATTTCTACATGCGCTGTCTGTTTTCTATAATTTATGTGTCACTAATGATGTACATCACCACGTGTTTGTCTGGTTTTCTTCCTATTTAGTTTATGGTTTCCTATCTAGCAGGATCGTCTGGACACATCGTTCGATGCCGGTGGAAACGTTAATTCTGGACTCACTGCTACTACAATAATCAGCCAATGGACATGGCCAGCTACATTGCTACAATCTTCAACAGTTGCTGCCAAAGTATGTAGAAAAGTAGCCATCGTTTGATAACACCATAAACATGAATGTCTAGATAAATTAAAGTAATTCTATGCAATTAGATGGCCCTGTTGATTTATCACCATCATCCTTTAAAGTTGAGGCTATTTTACTTCTTCGCCATGATTTTCATTGATCACCGTGTGTATACTTTGTGTCGACAGACAATGCAAATCACAGGAAAAGTCAAATAGCAATACATTAGAAGGAGAATATACTAGGTAAGCATCGGGGATTTATTATTAAAGAAAAAATCATAATGCCGCGAAAGAGATTTGAACCAGGTCTGCTCATGATCACTTGTGAAGGATGGGTACCGATGAGTCAACAGGACTGTATATTTGAAGAGAGATTCAAGTTAAAGTTTGGGAACAAAAACAGTGCTCGTACTATGTATATTATTTATTTATTTTGAAGAGGTGTTGTTCATCCGTTCTATCGAAGTGCTATAATAAGAAAGACAAGAGCTGCTCAATTCCTCACAGACTCCTTTGACAAATGTGTGGGCTCAAAAGGCGTAGATGATTGACTTAGTTGTACTAAGGTTTTCCTATATGTACTCCGTCCCTCTTAACATAGAAACACACAGTCTGCTGAAAATAAATACCCCACATAGATTCAAGAGATTTTACCTCGTAACTTCAAGGGATCATACCTTGTAGCTTCAAGCTATCGTAGCTCGGAACTTCAAGCGATCATAGCTCGCAGCTTGAAGCTATCGTAGCTCGGGACTTCAAGCGATCATAGCTCGCAGCTTCAAGCTATCGTAGCTCGGAACTTCAAGCGATCATAGCTCGTAGCTTCAAGCAATCATAGCTCGTAGCTTCAAGCTATCGTAGCTCGCAGCTTCAAGCTATCATAGCTCGTAGCTTCAAGAGATATTACATAGTTGGTGGTCTCGTAGCGTAGATTTGGGGTTCGAGCTTGATCTGTGACGTCTTGTTTACAGGTGAATTGTGTAAGATCCCCTAGCATTATCCCTTGAAGCAACAGTGTTACATTCAGTGATTGGTACTCTCGGCAGACTACTTTCCTCTTCGTTGAGAGTGACGGAGCACATATGAGGAAAGTCGAGTACATTTAATCCTGAATACACTTAATGAGTTACTTCTTTACACCTCTTGTGTCATAAGATTATTCTTTGTGGTTCATCTGACAGAATAAACATATATTTTTAAGTACATTGTACTATGTTGTAATCATAAATATCCTTTCTTTCAGTATGGAATCAGTGGCTCATTCTGGTATGCTGCTGGAGCAACAATACAGGTAAAAAATTGTCATCTCCGTCCTAACGTATTTCCCATTGTCATCTCATTCCTAACATATTTCCCTTTGTCATCACATTCCAAACGTATTTCCCATTGTCATAACATCTCAGCCCTAACATATTTCTCATTTTCATTTTATTCCAACGTATTTCCCATTGTCATCTTATTCCTAACGTATTTCCCATTGCATCTCATTGAAGCATAACGCTCAGGGAAATGCCGGTATTACCACAGAAATAATACTAAGTGGAGATGAAGTAGTGCTAAAATATACCATAAATAATGCTGCAAAATTTGGAAGAACGGAACATGACCAGAAGAGTGGAAAAAATCGATATACGCCCCCCCCCCCCATACCGAAAAAAAGATCTTCAGTTATATAATAACTATAGTACAGTAGCATCAATAGCGAAGCGAACAAGACCTTACTAAGAATAGTTATGAAAGAATACAGCAAACATTTGATACCGAAGTTAACGAGGTACAAGAAGGATTTATGTCAGGCAGAGACACACAAGATCATTTACTAAATATGAGAAACATTATCGAAAATGTAGAGAATTAAAAACAGATATATACATGTGTTTTATTGACTATTCCAACGCATTTGATTGCGTACAACATTAGCAACTATGTAAAATAATGAGTGAAATAGGCTTCCCAGAACATCTAACATATCTTATTCAATCACTACTATAATCAACAAGCAGCTGTGAGAGTTGATGGAGATATCTCAGAATGGTTTTTGGTAGATAGCGGGGGTAAGATAGAGTTGCAATATATCGCCAAACTTATATAATATATATGCAGAAAACATCATGAGGAAAGTAAGAAACGACAAAGAGCACAAAAATACCATCCCCTAAATATAAGAGGATAAGAAATACCAGAGATAAGATACGCAGATGATGCGGTACTTCTAACTACACACTTTCTAGAAGGACTAGAAAGGATGATCATTAAAATAAAAGCATACAGTGAAGAACAAAACCTTCAACTAAACATACAGAAAACCAAGATCATGACAACAGATAAAACCAAAGATTAAAATAGATAACATGGAAATGGAAAACCTTGACAGGTTTGATTATCTGGGTGCAAATATTAACTGCTTAGGTGATTATACAATGGAAATTAGGATACGATTAGTGATAGCGATAACAAAATTAAAAGAAATTTAAAAATATATGGAAAAAATGTTATAAAGAGACAAAAGTTATACTTCTTAGATACATTTTTCCAGTTGCAACTTATGACATTGAGACTTGGACAATAAATAGAACAACGGCATTCGAACTGAAGTGTTAGCGGGAAATATTAAGAATTTCCTGGACAGAAAAGATAACGAATAATGAGGCTTTGAGTATGCCGAATATGTGTATGTTCGTCCATCACAAGTGATTATGACAATTTTTTACATCCACTTTTGAAAATTCAGTTAGAATTATGACTGACCACGCATAATAGTTCGTAGATGGCTAATGAGCCCTATTCGAGCTGTGAATGTTATTGGGCAGTTCGGATACGGAATGACAACTGTCGATGGATTTTGGTCTATCCGTGACTTTCTAGCTACTCTCCGCTGTTGGGCTGCATCTTCTCCTTTTTCACAAGATAATGCGCTCTTTTTGACTGTAGAGCGCAATGTAGATCTATTTTGAGCAAATTCTTCCCATGTGTCATGGTCTATTTCAAACGATTTCAGTGAGGTCTTTAACGAGTCCTTGTAGCACTTCTTTTGATTACCTTGAGATCGTTCACCATTCTCCAGCTCACTATAGATACATATCTTGGGCAAGAAATAGTCTGGCATACGTACCAAATGACCTGCCCAATGAATCTGTGTCTGCATCAGGATATTGTCAATGGGGATACCATATCTGCAAAGGGCAGTTGTGTCTGGAATCTTGTTTTGCCAATGGTTGTTCAGAACATTTCTGAGACAAGTTGTATGAAAGTGATTGAATTTCCTTACATGTCGTCTATACACAGTCAGTGTTTCGCTATATATATATATTATATATATATATCAGGGGTGTACCGGATTTCGGCTCCAGTTTTACAAATCCGGCTTCGGCTCCGGTCAAATTTTGCCGGATTTAGGCCGTATTTGTGTTGCCTAGTCACGTGAATTTTCTGTACATGTTTCATGAGGCCAAGCCGAATCTTAGGCAATAGCAAAGTAGCACTTTCTGGTTTACTATTTCTCGCGGATGTAAAAAAGAATTTTAAGAAACAAAAATTCATTGTGAATTTTAATGGTGCATTACTTCATGAGTTTGTGGGACTTGAATATTTCGAATTTTCGTAAATTTCTGTGGTCTTGCCGATAAAATAAAATGGCATCAAAATCAAAGTCATACAGCGCCGTTTGGGATTATTTCAAGGTTAAAGACGATGATTCAGCGGAGGTAATATATAAGTAGTCTGACAAACAGTTATCGCGTGGACGATCAGATCACCCCAAAGACTTCTCAACATCATTAATGTAGATGGAAAAGAAAGCATCACTGGAGGCCAGTGTATTGGCGTGGCGACCACATCTATGACGAATCCGTGTTTGCACAAAGCAAGCAGCTGTACCCAGCAGTCAATTGTGCAGGCATGGGACGTGGCCAGACTTTGGGGCATCAACTGCAGCTGTGTGCGCGTGATGGTCTTTTGAGTCTAAAGTATGTTGCTGACATCATCAGTACTGGAAGAAAATTGGTAGGATATTTCAAACACTCTTTGTCAGCAACTAATCGTTTGCATGAACTTCAAAATGAATTAAACCTACAACATCATCAGCTTATCCAGGACGTGACAACACGATGGAACTCAACGTTCTATATGCTACGACGTCTGTTAGAACAACGGCGCAGCATCAGTCTGTACTGTGTTGACATTGATTCGGTAACTGGGCTAACGGCACAGCAGTGGGCAGTCACGGAGAATGTGGTAGCTACATTGGCACCATTTGAAGAACTCACTCGTGAAATAAGTGCAGCTCAAGCATCAATATCAGTTGTGATCCCATTAGTGAAAACACTCATGACTTTCCTCCAGAAAGAAGGTAGTGATGCTGGAATCAAAACTATGAATTCAGCTCTGCTTGAAGCTGTTAGCAGCAGAACTGCGGACATTGAATCTAACAGTATTTACACCTATGCCACACTACTGGATCGTCGATTCAAGCTGTGCTTCTTTTCCGAACGTGGCAGAAGTGATGCACGAGTCCATCTGATGTTAGCAGCTAACTCCATTATTGATTCAGAAAACAC